>KB663943.1:341983-691009 GCA_000349025.1 Anopheles minimus | reverse complement strand
GGGGGGGGGGGGGCAGCAAGCAAAGAAAACATACGCATAATTTAGGTGCTGATGATGAAGAGAACGAAAAATGATGGAACAGCATCTCCATCGGAGGGTGTGCAGCTTTCAGCACACCTGTGAAAAGACAGGAACAATTACCGAACAGCAATTTATCACAAAAACATATTTTTTTAACAAACTTACCAGCAGGAAGAATACAATGACAGTAGACAAACAAAAAAAAAACGCACCCGAACTTATTTGACAGTTCTCCCCATCGTTCCGTGCGCTGTCGTCATCGAAACGACAATGTTTTTTTCTTTTTCTTTTCGTGTGAGTTTTCGCTTGTCCTCTCACTTCGGATCGATAGAGGGCAGATAAGTTTGATCCGCTTTTATTTGTTTCGCTGCACAGTGAGGACCAGCAAACTGTTTGCATTAGAAGGCTGCAGCGTTACGATTAGGAGAAGAAACGTTTATTATTGCTCTTTGAGTTCGGCTTTCGTACGCCAACGAGCTGAGTGCAATAATTAAGAAATTTAGGTTGCTCTTCCTGTCGTGTTTGTTGTATGTTTTACCACCTTTTGGTTTTGGTAGCCTATGTATGGGTGCATGCAGGCGCCGGAACATGCACCGCGGGCCAAGAAAAGTGTATAACAATGTGTATGTGTGTACACAGTTGCATAGAAACTGTTTTTGAAGGTGTGAACTGAGGCCCTCACTGAAGAGACGTTTGCAACAAAAGAAGAAGAGATAGAACGAGTGAGGAAACGATATTGTAGAATGAAAGAGATAAGAAGGGTATCCTCATACAAAGATCAACTTCGTAACACAGTTCGTTGCAGCTGCAAAATTATCTGAAAACTGAATTCCAACTTCACAATTTAATTTAATATGATAAACACAACGCATAGTTCCACGTAACTTGGCTCATATCCGTGTATCTATGCAGTTTCCCTAACGCGACTATGCAAAACAAAACAATTTTAGATTAGATATCTCCTCTGTTTTCCACCCTGCACACTTCGCATGACTTCATTCTGCTCACCTTACTGCCATTTGACATCCAAGAAGGAGTACGGCTTTGGGCGTCCTGATCTTGGTGTGGATGTGTTCGTGCGTTAGGGTAGTCGGACTGGGTCTCGGTCCGGTGATCGGTGAGAAAAGCATTCCCAGGTAATCAGGTAACCGTGAAAGCGAAGAAAAGGTTGGCGGAAAAGCGCCTGCTGCTGCGATCAGCCCGCAATCACAACACAACAGCATCGGGTACAGTGCATCGTGCGGTGTCTGTGTGCGAGACGTTATGATTTGGCGTTTTCAGTGCGGCGAGGAAAATCTGCAATTCAAATGCACCCGAAACGAGAGCAACAGATAGGTTCACGAAAGTAGACACCGTTCGAAGCTGGAGATTTCCGACGATATTTACAGGTAAATATAGTTGTTTGTACCTTTTCATTGTATCTCTTATTTTTATTACTTTAGAAAGGTAACGTTGTCCGCTATTTACACAAGATGTTTTGTATTGTATTCTATGCTTTGGTGAATTGTCGATAAATTCCTGGATTCTTGGAGACGATTATAAGGACCTTGAAGTTTAAAATATTGCAAGATGTTGACCATTGGTTATATGTTAGTATAATTGATCTTCACATGACAGAAATGACAAATCCAGCTTGCCAAAAATGACAAACCAAGATCTCAAGGAAGTTATAATGTTCAAAAAGAACGGCTTTGTTAGGACTCATGAAATAGTTGAAAACAAAATTATTAAAATTTTGCTTCACAGAGATTTGTTTTCTTTGTACAACCGGGTACATGTATTCAAACATTTCCTGGAGGGAAACAATCACTATGTGTCACCAGTGGGGATTAACATTTTCTCATGGGATGGAATGGGGCGTGGGTGGGGATTGCCTGTTACAGGGAAAGGAAAAGAGTTGTTGCGTGTGAAAATCATCGTACCGAGGGACCACCTCCCAAAGTTGGAAACAAACCGAAAAAGAGGTCACCAAAGCATATCACCTACACCCACGCTTTCCCCATTTGGAACATTTCCCAAATTCTCATCTCCGGATAATCTGCATGTGGGATTTCTCTTCCCACATGTGGCACATGCCACTCTTTTCCGTTCACTGCTTATCCCTTTTCTCGGGTGGTCCGATGAGAGTTTTGGGTGTGTAAAAATGGAGGCTGCAAACATGTGTCACCACACAAGTCGGCAATGGTTCAAAGTCACTTTGTCATCTGGTCAGTGTTTTTGATCGGTCCAAATTAGGCGAATGACTAAAGTTTCACTGTTGAAAAAAAAAAACAAACTGAATCATTGCAAAAAAAACTAAATCATTTGTTGAATACGTCCGAAGGGCTTGACTTCCTGGAATACGATATTTGAAAGGTATCATAGAAGTTTATGAGTTATCAACATACTTTAGTTATCGTTTTCCATATTTCAATAACGAACGAGTTCGTAAAAGTGCTACGGTCTTTTAATCACAAAACTGGCCAGTAGCAACAGCTGCTTCACTCCCGATCACAGATGTTGTGTGTGAGCACAGGGGCGTGTATGTTACATCACCGGCTGTGGCAATTCAAGCGGTAGAACGTACCGAAAATACGATTCGTCATCGGTCACACGCGGTACGTCCCGACCTACATTCGGATTTGATTCGAATGTTGCAATCCTTGGGTGGGAACTGTGGGATTTCTTCCACTATACTGTGGAATTTGAATTTTCATTTTTATTGGTGAAGGTATACAAGCGTTTTAAGTCAATCCTTAGCGCAAATATTAAGATAAGTATTAAGTGTTAGCCAAAAGTATATAGTTTATTGTATGATACTTCAATTTGTCCGGTTTGATTTAAAACTCGTCTAGACTAAATCACACGTTCATGTGTGGATAAACTATTCATTACGACTAAAATGTTACATACTTAAATCATAAGGTGAGCCAGAAGTAACTGATCTAAATTACCTATAGCAAATGAAACAGATATTAAACTCTGAATCGAAAACACGTACTTTGTGCTTTATGCTACTTCAAACTTTTGATGCTTTTAAGTCACTTAAAAATACTGAAAATACTTTAGTTAAGCGTGTAATTATAATTCTAGGAACAGAATACACAAAAGATTTTTTGAGTGCTAAAATCTAACTAGGCCAAATATTAAAAAGAAAAAAGGAAGATTGAAGCCATCAGAGACCTGATAACACATAATATTTAACCTAACGTTGGTCCCACCATACATAATGATGTCCATCCCTGTTTTTCTATGTTTTGAATTTAAAGTGTTGAGACTTTTAAGTAATTCAAAATGATTTTTTCAGGAGCTGTAGTTATCAGCTTCATAAACAAGCAAAAATACATTCAGTTTAAAAAGAATTCTACTAACGTGGGGTGATCGTTTGAAACTTCCTTTCAATGATTATTGACATACTATTTGTAATTGTAAGAACAGGATGCACAGAAGATTTTTTGAGTACTATAATGAAACTAGACCAAAAGCTTTAAAGAAAAACAAAAACAAAAATTGAAGCGATTTTGACTTGATAGCTCATAATATTTAACTTAAGGTTGATCCCACCAGACATTTTAATGTCCATTCTTGTTTCTTTTTTCAAAGTTTTGAGTTGAAAATGTTGAATGTTTCAAGTAATTCAAAATTAATTCTTCTGTTGGAGCTATAGTATCCAGCTTTAGCTCCAGTGAGGTGGTTTTACAAGTTGGAACTTCTTCTCGATGCGCCATACGCTACAAACACTTCTTTATTAGTACGCCAATTTGCACAGTTGTCAGTCTGTAAAACGGGGAAAAGGTGTTTGATGTGTGAGGAAGCACATATTTAAACATTCTCATCAATCAACCTCCCCATCGCATGAGCCGTGCGAAGTTCCTGCAGCCATCAACGAAATCGCAAAGAAAGAAGAACAAGGGATGTTGAATAAGCAGGCCCTTTCCGGTGGAGTTCGGAGCAACAAGCGGTTACCGACAGCAGCTAGCACATTATCATCCATCGTGTTTGCTGCTGTTTTTTGTACCTTTCCCAACTTTTGAAGCCACGCAGCCTATACGCACACTCACACATGATGTACTGCTGCTGCTGCTATCTTCTTTATGCTGTTCTTTATGTCTTTTCAACTCTCTTACCTCTTACGATGCGTCAGTGTGTTTGTGCCTGTGTGTGATGAGTAACGTTCGTTTTGGATGTTTTTTTCTTTGTTCTTGTGGGGTAAATTTCCCTCTACAACATTTTTCCTTAAGAATAAACCATTTTCCGGCTCTCATCGCCAAAGCAAGAATGGTGGTACTGTTGGTTGTGTTGCGCTTGATCGAATTGTACCGGACGAGTGAACTTTTTTTTTGTTTCTAATGCAAGCAGAACCATTGGATGTTCTTCTCCACATGCGTATGTGTGTGAAATGGACGCCACTCGCACACTTTTCGATCATCTTCCGGTTCTATTGTGTCTGTTTCGGAAAGGGGGCGAATGGATGCGGATAGCGTTGGAAGAAAGACGTCTAACGGACCGACGTCGGTTGATGGTTATCATCGAACGCGAAGAAAAAGCTAGACACGAACAAAAAAAAAACAGCGTTGGAAATCAACTCTTGAAAGAATGATAGATTGTTTAGTGAGAAACAGACGTACGGAGAGGGGCAAAGAGTGTGGAGCTACTGGCAACATCTTGTGGCGTTTGGATAACCAAATCGTTTTGTTCCTCTTTTGTATTTTTCCGCCATTCGATTGCATACATGCGCATAAACGTATGCTAATGTGGTGGTCCATTTGTAAATAGTTCTTTTGTGTGATGAGTGGTTGCATTTACCAGTTGTTAGTATCCATTAGTATGTTTCAATTTTAATGTTTACCTTCACACCATTGGAAAGTAACATAAGATGGGCTTTGTGAATAGAAAATATTACATGAAATTATTATCTCAAGCTCATTGGGGTTTGTAATATCTTCGAATAGTTTTTTAATATGTGTTTTGACATTTGGAAGCTTGAGTGTTGTCAGCTTTTCATTCGAACTGACAAGCAAGGTTAGATTGAAAATTTAAGGTTAGCCAGGTGATAAGGATAGATCAAGAAGAGTCGAATTTGAGGGATATCTGGTGTAGTCTGGGTGGAGAGATGAGCAGATGTTTGTTCTTAAAGTTTTCGCTCTTTCGTTCCAAATTACAAACGTGGAATGAGTAAGATAGTATAGCAATTTTTGTTTTCGGGAGAGAAATGACAGATGTCATTTATCCGGCATTTATAGTGTTAACCTTAAGTGTTACGATGACATCTGTCAAATAAACGAATTGATATCATTTATGATCTTTAGTGATAAAACTTTAGTAAGAGATTGTTTACAGATTGTTAAACTAGAATTAGAAAATAAGAGCATCATTTGTTAATTAACTTTCAAAAATGGTTTATTTTGACGTTTTCGATTCTGTCAGTTTAGTGCTTCAAACGTCAGATTGCATATGAAAAAAAAAAACTGCTTGAATATATCTTAGATGTCATTATCTGTTGTGAAAATGCATTGCACAAAAAAATGTATAAAAAGTAGCTGCAAGATTATAGAATTTAATCATTCAATAAATCTACCATAACCACAATGATGCCTCAGCATAAATCTCCGTTCGGTAAATGGTCCAGATTTGTGATTAATTATGTCAAGTGCACAGAACAAGCACGCGTGAGAGAATGACGACTCCGCACTCTTCGAAATTAAAATATCGCTTGTGTGTGCAGTAGTAGTAGTAGTACGGTCGTTAATTAGTCGTCTCTTGAACGCGTACCGACAATTATCTCATCGCCGTGCTGTACTGTGCTGCTGCAATGTCGGCACAGTTTCTCCAAGCAAATTGAACCGATTCTATCACTGTGGCCCATTTCCGAGAGTGTGTTTGCTCGTTAAAATACATCCCACCGAAGATGTCTCGGTTGCGGTTTGGCTCTCCGATGCTTCTGTTACTAATCGAAGACGTTCTATGGCGCCACGATATGCAAACAACAAGAGTAGTAACTTCTGCATCCATTTAGGGGAGAGAGAGTTCGTTGTGGAACGAGAGCATAGATTTTTGCAACGGCAGCGAACTGATGGGCGATGCAACTAATTGTGGAAAAAGGAAGATTCGAAAACATCATCCTTTTGTTGGTTGACTTCTTCATTGGCGGATGGTACTTGAGGTCCTCCGCATCCACGCTCATGCTCTTGAGAGGTTCCGATTTTTTTGTTTCAAGAGACCGGTCGCACTTTCGACTGTGTGTTCGTACTTTGCTCACGTTGCTGTGGTTGTGGGTGAGTGTATTGTTTTTCACCACCCAACATCTGGGTGTGAGGTTTATTTTACGACGCTATTTTCTCCTTTGACGTCAGCGGAAAACTCACGGGTTCATGCTCATGCCCCGGTATGGGTGTGTGTGAGTGGATTTCGAAAGCATCAGACGTGATCCTGCTATTTAGAAAGCACACGTGAGAACGAGACAACCGCTCATGAAGAAGTGCAGATATTGAGCAAACGTGGCACGGTGAGCGTTCGATGCGTTTCCGTTTAACCTTGTTTTTTGTTATATGCTTTATTTGAAGTTAACTTTATTTTTGAAAACATTGCTATCTCTGTTTTTACCTTTTTTTTTACAAATTTTCCTTCCTGTCGTGCACATACACCCACGCCATACATTTACGGACACACCGAGCTAACTATGTTTACTCGGCGATACGCTCTTCCGAACCAGGGTTTGCTTGCTTCGCAAAAATTGCTGCCCGAACGTAAAGCTTTTGCCGCATCCGAACAAGTGCCATCCGTTCGAATCTTCGTTCGAGATGATGCTACAGCATGACGTCAAATTGTTGGTCCGACGGGCATACCAACCTTTATATATACATACCCACCCACACATGGCAAGTCCGATGGCGCTATCTCTTTGCGAGCAACCTATCGGAAATGTCAGATGTGATGGTTTGAGTGAGCGATTTTGTTGTGTTGTTTTTTTTGGCAACGAGTAGCGGCATTTGCAACATTTTATTAACTAGGTTACAACAAACTATGTGCATCAATTAGTGGCTAGCGATATACAGCAAGAAGGAGCGATTAACGTTTTTTGAAAAACGCAATTGATGTTCACTGTTAGCATCATCTTAATGGTGACTTTTGTCAGTAGCGCTAAGTCTATTAGAGATGTTGTCAGCAATGTTGTTAATATTATAATTCATCTTCCGCAGATCATTATTAATTACCCACAAATTTGCTACGAAAAATGGCTCCATTTTGAACTTATAAATCACTCTTCTGCAGGAAGAAATGTCTCAGCTGGATTTTTTTTTTGTTATGTTTGCTTTTAGCTTTAAACTCTTTTCGAAAAGAATATCTTTATATAATTGTGTTATGTTGTTGTAAAGTTATAATACAATGGTGTAATTACGGAAAATTTGGTGCATTTTTGGATTTAAAAAAAAATTTCTATCAATACAATGAATTATGGGTTCATTCTATTTAGTTGATTCATCAATCAGTTTCTATATTTTGTTTTTTTTTTCTAAATTTCTTTCGATGTTGACACATTTTACACTTTTTTTATTTTTGAAACAATTCTCACATTTATAATCAATAAATATGCACATGCTTATTTTAACTTTTGTCATTACTTCAGACAGTAATGTATAAACAACAAACATAGTTGTAGTTCCAGATTTTTGTGGAAATCGATTTAGCGGTCGCTTCACAGCGCGCAATGTTAATTATTTGTGCACTATTTAGCTGTACATTATTATAAATTAATTCCATCTATACTCTTTGCATTTCCTGTTTATATTCCAGGCGGTTTATCTATAACAGTAAGTGTTAGTGATACAATAAAATGTAAATAAATAATAAAAACACTAAGATTGACCTCCATAGCTTCACGCATGGACGAACACATGCTCTCCAGTGCGCAAGTGTGTATGGGTGAGCCTCAATTGACCTCGTACCACCTATCACCAATATGTTGCGCCCTATTTCCTTATTCTTTGATTAAGGCAAACGCGTGCAAAAAAAAAGAATTACACATAAATAAACAAAAAGAAAAAAAGACATAGACGGGAGATGATCATCAATACCATCATCAGCCTAGTTTCGGTTCGCACACGCCTGTAAGATTATTTTGTTCGTGCCCTCTCCCCTCTTGGTGGGTCTGGGAAGTGTTTTTTGTTTTCATCGTGAAGGACAAACCCCATCCCGAGCAGGGAATAATGGTGAGCCCGAACGGAAAACAATTCCCGCTGCGATAGTTTACTGTGTCGGAGTTGTTTTGGGCATGTGTAGGGATTAACTTGGCCACAAGAGCAGCGAGTCAGCCCACCTCGAAAATGAGGCCACCGACAGTGAAGAAGTGCACCATAGGGTTTTCCATTTCTTTATCATATGTCGATCGCCTTGTCGAAGAAGTGGAACTCGTGGCGAACCGTTCGCTGTTCGAAGGCTCCAAATGGGAAGCTCTTTCATCGCCGGGTGGTGGGCAACAAAAAATTGAAACAGGAAGACAGACGCACGAACATAAGTAATTAATCTTTATGACCTCATATACACCGCTGTGTCGCTCACATGCAACAATGTCCACAGTCGGGGACTTCATTGACTGGTGCGTACGAGGGAGTGAGAGTGGAACAAAAGGTCATTGTACGATTGTAAAACACAGTAGTCTAGTTCTTGCTTCTCTCCACTCCGAATGAAAAAAACAAACACGTGAATAAAGAACGACATGATGAGACAGAACATGATACACCATGTGAAGATGTATTTTTTGTTCATATCTCTGAATAACAATTCATTTTTCCAATGTTGATTGGGGCCTTCTTTCGGCAGTTGTTTTTGTGGTAAACTGTCCTCCGATCGTCTCACACTGTGGGTGGGAAATTTCCCAATGAGTCATTTTCGTTTTCATTTGGCGTTTTGATCCACAGTGGGTGCAGCCTTTACGAATGCCGGGATAAAAATACTATTACATGACCGCTTCATAGCTTCTTACCGAAAAGATCCCCTTTCGATCACGTGCATAACGTTATTTAATATGTAAATTAAACAATTTTGTTTTTAATTAAGAGAATTTTTTCTTTATTTTTTTATAATAAGTTGATTAATTTTCCATTTAATAAATTAAACTATTTTATTGACATAAATCACACGAAGAGTTGTTGCAAACACATATTCGATTTTTACCAAAAATGTTGTAACTTCTAAAGTTTCCAATTGTGTATCATGACTTTTAGTAACAACCATATAAATAAGTGAATTTTCAATCTATAGTACAAATTACCATGTAAACAGACGAAAATCAATAATATATTTTTAGATAATAATATAGTTTTATTAGTTTAAAATCTAATTACTTAAATTTCTTAATGTATTAATATCTACTTCAATTAACAAGTATTAAAATCTTTAAAAAAAAACAATCATTTTTACACCGGTCCTATCTCACTGTGCTATGGAGTGATTTGGATCGATAATGAAGTTGTTTCCCATATCCCCGCCTTGAAGGTAATTATGTGTTCGATATTAATTATGATACCGTGCATCAATGACCAATAATGTAAACCGCCGGACACTCACAACGGGGCTGTTTATTTATCGTGGCAAGCCCTCCAACAAAAGGGCGAACGTGTGGTGAAAGTTGTTGCAGGAAGAAACAAAAAATGCTCTCCTCTTATCTCTTGAAGTATTTTTTTTCTTCTTCAAATTGCGTAAGCAACGTGTTCCACCAGGCTGGCCTCTGGCTGGTTTCTTTCTATATAGCCGCCGGTCTACACAGAGACCGCGACTTTGTTGATCCATCGTGGACGATAAAATCACAACTAATGTAAAATAAACAACGGTCGCACACCGAACCTATTCACGGGGTTGGTAAGCTGCCAAGCTCTGTTGAAGCGTGGAAAGCGAAAGATATCCACAGGGCCCATATTAAGATGAATTCCGTACGGTTGATAATCGTCTCTATTTAGTTACAACAAATGTAAACTAAAGCAGCAGCAGGAAAACGAAAGCAGCCTTGCTCGTTTTTTTTTTTTACAATGGCTTACCCACATTGACAAAATAAAAACGCCCTTGCGGCGAAGGCACGTCTTGTTCGTGTGTGATCGGGCGCCAACTCGTGCACGCTGTGTTTGTGTGCTTAAACGGCAAGGGAAAATAAATAAACGGTCGGGCCCGAGCAATCGTTGCTGTTTTGTTTAGCTGTTGTTGGAGCCGCGCACGTTTCGAAGTGGCACCACAGTCGATGCAAAAAAGTGCATCTTCGATAAACATACGGAAGGAATGGCGCGGGGGGAGGGGGGATCGGGGGTTTAGAGGGGGGAAATGTTATCAAACTTACAATGTGTTATTACGAATCGTACCTTCACGGTTGGATGTGGATTTTGCATTTGATTTCGAATGTTGATGCATTTTTAACACGGATGCCTTTGATTTGTTGCTATTGGGTGACTCGGTGTTTGGTTTGTTGTAACAAGTGCTACATACACGGGTGTTAAAAACAAAACACACGACGAATTGCGTTATAAGTCAATCAGTTCACAACTGATAAAATATTATTTGTTCAAACGTAATCATTGAATAATTATTTGTACATACAGTAGTGGTCATAGAAATAACACCATTCCAAAGTACGGAAGAACTTTATTTATCCTTACTCGACTCTCACCGGGAAATCGGATTACAAGGAAAATACAAATTTCCTGCACTGTGAAAAATTTTGGCTTTATATTACATAAATCTGTGATGTTTTCAATTTCAATTCAAATTGATTAATTTGAGTTAAAATGTAATAGTTAATGATAATAATAATGTTTTAGATAAAATAAAAAGCTTTGCATGAAAATTTTGATAACTAATACTAACTAATAACTATCTCAGTGAAATGAAGATTTGTATTCAGCAAAACAGGAAAAGTTGTTCCTAATTTTTCTTCTTCTTTCATTTAGACAGTTTATGCCGCACCGCAACACGAAACGAAAAAAGCATTAAAGAAAAGTTCTCTTGATGAGATCCCCTTTGGAATGGAAGCGAAAGTGATGTCGAACCGTGCTCCACCGTAACGCGACCACTCATCCTTTTTTGTTTTGTTTTTGGTCAACTCCAAGCTGATGTTTGCTAGACGGCATTGATTTATGCTCACTCGCAAAACCTTTGGCACCATATTTTTGGTCGCCGTATTTCACTGCGATAGTGTATGGCTAGCTGTTTTCCTGTTCCAGAAATCCGTTCTTACATTTCCCCTTACATCATGATTACGAACACACGGTACTTCGTTATACCGCCAGGTTGTGTGTTGGCTGGGTAGAAAAATAGGTGTGCTTTATAATTTATGGCTTACACGGTGATACATAGGTTGCTGGGCGGGGGATTTTAGTCACCCCCAGTTTTTGGCTGCCCGATCGATGTTTGAGTGAGATTAAGAACCGAAAAATCCGTTTAACCGGATTGGGAACGAATCATAACGCGAAAAAAGACGGTGTTATGAAATTGTAGAATGATATCCAAATAGGAAAAACAAGCCTGACTGTTGCGACGATTACGACACGTTTTTCCTTTTACTGAAATGATTTAATGTATGTTTTGCCCTTCTACTGCTTCTAATGCGGTGGTATTTTATCGATGTTTTATGTATATTGTGGAGGAATAAAACATATAAAGCAAATCCGTAAAACCGTTGTATGGAAGATACAATTATAATGTTTTTAATTGAATTTTGAATGTCAACAGCATTTTTCCTTTCTGTAAAGGAATATTTCTACATCCGCTATAAGACAAAATTTTAGGTACAGTTGTCATTTATGAGAATACAGAGTGCATAATAATAAAATTACATTTGATCATGGTATTATTCCAAAGAAGTTTACTCAATGTGAGATCTCCGTTTTTCTCGACGACATTCGCCGGATGCTAAAATAGATGCTATTTTGAAACTATTCGACAGTACATCGTTGAAGATTGTAATATCTTTGTAGGAGTCATTCATGTAATATCTCTTGAAGTCTTGCGAATTAAAATTGATATGTCAAAATTATAACTAGGAATTGCGAGCAACTTTCATACTGACTGGATTAAAACACGTTTGGCGACCGCGAGGTCTTCAGATATTGAGTTCCAGGATTTTGTTAGTTAAGAGCATCTCGTAATGATTTATGATGGGATACACTGTGGCCGAAAAGAATTCTAGAATTTTACAAACTTGCATTAAAACATTTTATATGTTTTGGAAAAAGTCATATAATTTGATCATATATATCGGTTCTTATCGATCCAGGAGGACCTTATCTTAAATATGGGCATTTGATGTTTCAGGAGCAAACCGACATCATCTTAATACAAAGTGTTTTGCTGACAAATAAATAAATAAAAGACTTTTTCTCCTCTTCCAACAATATGTAATGCATTAAAAAAAATTGATTTACCATCCAGATGTGAAGTGTTCATCGCTCAAGGTATTAGCGTATCGATTTCCTGGTGGTTTGCTTTCCGTTGCGCTTTGCACAATTTCTAACCTGTTTCTATGTCCGCAACAGGTTCGGCCACTTTGTTTACCCTGTTCGCGTAACCACGAAGCTCTCGTAGCTCTCTTGGAGACGGGGTAAAAATAGATGGCAAATAAAAATGCCTGCCAGGGGCAACCTAGAACTTTTAGCCGCACATGCTAAAGGAAGCCATGCTAGAGAGAAGCCTGCCGTTTCTGCCGAGGCTGTTGCGGTCAACCGCATCCATCCAACACCAAGACACGATGCACCAGAGTTTACGCTGGGTTTACGCGAACCGTTTCGGTTAGGCCTGTGTCGCAGGTTGGAGATGCTCCGGCCGCATGAACACGATTTCCTTGCGCAAGCGCAGTTCGAGCCGCGTAATGGAAGCACACCTTCTTATACGCGGAGGAGGGAGTTGTGTACGCGTGGATCTCAGGTTTCCACGTTTCCAGCCGGCTGCACGGGGAGAAGAACTCCATTAACGGTGCGCTTGTTCGTTTACGATGCGTTATGTGAGCTGTTTTCGTACGCTTATTTCATTCGGAGTAACTTTTTTGTTGCTGCTGAATACTGAATAAAGAAACTCTTGGACGTGCAACCGAGACGAAGCTGGGGCGAGAGCTAGCCAACTTGTCCGAAGTTGGCCAAAATTTTGCTCCAAACTAGCGCAACAACCGGGGTTGCGAGGTGGTGCGATGTACAGTTTTCAATCCGGTTACGAACTGTCCGATTCTGTTATAGCTTCATGTTGGCGGCACATTATCTAGCTCCCGAAGTCCACTGCCCACCAAACATTGTCGGGCGTGAGCGTCCCACCGGCAATCAGCTTACAAGCCCACGTTCTTCAAGTTACCAGTAGTCAAACTAGTCTAGACGTTCACGTTCAGCACGAACGAGCTATTGCTTGGAATCGTGAAAAAGTCCACCCGGGCACCGGGGCAGCCAGGTCTGTGCAGGTCTGCTTATGTCGGCTGGATAAGAAAACCCCAAGACATGGGCCACCAACTTTATGCGCAGGTGTTATTACCGCGTGCTACGCAATCACATCACTCCAACGCAACATCGTAAATACATCTACACTTGGGCCTTTGGGTTTTTAATGGATCGCTGGTTAAGATTTCCTTCTCGAAATGGTTAAGAAATTTTCACGGAAAGCCTCATCAGCCCATCCTCCGAGAATTCGAGAACGGAGATGAATTGTTCCCGCTATTAAAAGTGGGGGGCCTTTTCAAATAAATCTGCCGTTTCCTTCTCCACCATTCCGTGCTCGTTCAGCTTTGGTTGTTACTAAGCTCGCGAATTGTACAAGCCATTAAATAATGTATCCTCATAAAAAAGCCGGGGGATGGTTGGCTGTGGATTTACTCAAAACCCGGTGGCTATGTCTGATGGGCTCAGAGCTTTTGTAAAGCGTAACAGCCGGACGAGCTCGGAGAATGGAATGGACCTGTGTGGATTGTGGACACACCGGTGGCGCGAACACGGCCGTATGGCCATCTCTTGATGCAGTTAGCATAACTTTTCCATTTAGTGGGAAACTTTCTCCGCGGTGGAAAATTTCACTTTCACAGCTGGGGCTAGGACACTTGTCGTGTGTTGTTTTTATCGCTTTGCTCCACTGTTACAATCATTATCGAACCAACTGTCAATCGTGGCAATGTTGCATGATAATTTATGTATCGGTGTTTGTTTAAAGTGACTATGTACTAGCCTTGTTTAGTAGTGTGTTTCTTTAAGATAAGGAGGATTTCACGCTTCACCTGACTTATTAGTATCGCAAAAGAGTGAGTCAGCGCGAAGAGTGAGTAATTTAAATCCCTAAAAAGTCGAAAGTGACAAAAACAGTGAGTGATTTGATTCTCCAAAAAAAATTATTTATTAGAACTTAGAGTTAGTGGATTGGAGCTCAAAAGAGTAAGTCACTAGTCGCCACAGGAAATGAGTGATTTGTATAAAAAGTAAGCGAGTGAGTTAAAACAGAAATTCTTAATGAAAAGAATCATAAAAACTTATTTTATGAAGTTTACTTCGTTAATAGATTCATCCCTAGAATTCAACTGTCTCACTCTTCACTCACTCACTCTCATCGCTAATTTCATCCAGATTGTATTGAACTGTCATTTTGACAGCTGTCAATATTTTCCAATATTGACAGCTGAATATGGATTGTAAAATGTATTTAAAATAATTGTGTACTCGTAATCTTCTCGAAGCAATACTATAACTGTAAGTAGTGCTGATAATTTCTAAAAATATTTTAAATGTAGTCTCATCTTGAGCAATGCGCTAGAAGTTTACTGTACTTCCGTATGAGATGCAACATAACGGAAAAAAATTATCTGCCTTCTTTTTGCTACAGAAACTTCCTTGATCCAACAGCATCCACGGGATATGTTACTTACAAGAAAGACGATTAAGAGAGTAAAAAACCCATTAGTTGCGAATAATTGAATATTCTACCAACTACGAGCGCCTCCGGTGCGATATGCTGTAGGCTGTTAGTCGTCGTGGTTTTTCGGTCGTTCGGTGGTTCTTTACCGGAAAGTGTTCCCTGCTTCTCTACCTTTCGTGTAATGTAATATTAAGTAGAGGGCGGTCCGGTGGCCGAGGAGATAAGCGGCACCGGTCGTAAACGGCAGGACCGGGGTTCATATCCCATCCGGACCGTTCCCCCGTAGTGAGGACTGACTATCCAACTACGTGGTATTAGTATGTCTCGTAAGCCAGAAATGGCAGGCATGACCGAGTAGGTCGTTAGGCCAAAGAAGAAGAATATTAAGTAGTAAACTTAAGAGGCGCAGATGATGGTTATGCGGTGCGTGCATTAGGGAAGAAAGTTTGAAAGCATTGGTTTTGAGAATGTTACGGCAAGCGAAGGAATGCACTATGCCAAGTTCCATCTACACATTACTGCAAACATCAAAGGCGCTGTAAAAATCGTTTAAACACAGAAAGAGATGAAATATGTTTTATTCCTCTCACCCCGGTAAGGCGGTAATGCCGCAATACGAGCGGCGTTAAGTGGGGTCGTGCTGAGAAACGAGTGAACTGGGAACTAGGAAGCAGAGGAGAAACATATACAAAAAAGTCGAAAGCACTTCACACACACTCAGGGCGCCATCTTGCCATCCATCCGTAGTTGTTAATGCCATCAATCTAGTTTTTCCAGTTACAATATTTTTTATTCAATTTTCCGTCCCTTCCGGTGACATTGCTGTGTTCTTGGGGGGCGAAAGAAAACAAGTTACTAATTGATAGCATGATTCCGAAGCAATCATCGACGACTTTTCTCCTGCCAGGTAAAAGTTTCCCTTTTGGCTTCTTCCATTATATGTTTGCGGAGCACTCCCCGGGGGGCACGGTTACGAATGTTTAAAAATTCGTAACACGTAAAAAAGAGCGAGGAAAAAACGAGTACTAATGTCTTTTAGCGAAACTAGTTGTTAAGCGACACATACAAATAGAAACAGAAACCATCGGCTTGGTGTTTCAGTAGATCTTCGCTGGCTCGTGATACAGCACTGTCGAGATAAGTGGTTGTGTAAATTGATAAACATTGGTGTTGATGGCGCTATTTATTAGGTCGAATGGTGAGGAAAAATCGATGAAAAAAGAAAAGGGGGAAAAATGCTATGGACGGTTTTTTTGTTTGTTTTTCTATCTCTTAGACCGTACCGGAAACGGATGAAGCGATGGAAGTAGAAAATAACACTAGAAAATAGACTGTTGAAGCTTGTTGACGTTTTATCGGTTTCCTGTTGTTCGATTACTCAGTTGTATTATTTTTATGTTACCATCTATACCATTTTGTTTTAGTAGCTAACATTACAAATTTTTCTAATTAAGTAAATAGATATAGCTTTGCAATATTTTAAAATCTTAAGGAACACTTCGCATGACTTGCTTTGGCCGGTCGCACTTTTATTTTGACAGATTGTATTATTTTATAATAATTATTATAACGTAGCATTGAAAAATGAATTATGACCAATCAGTACGTACATTTTTCCTCTCATTCAAATACGAGGCACTATAAATGTTCATACTTTTCTCACTCAAATCATGCGTAAATGTGTGTATCAAATAAGATATTCAGTTCTATGGTATTCCTCAACAAAACGAAAATTGTTGATCGCTTAATAAGTGTAGCTAATAATTATGTTTTGTCCCATAGTTATTACGTAACTTCAATTAGCAGAGAAAAAAACCCCCAAAAAGGTCTAATTATTAATAATGATTGATTTCTCAAGCGCAATGGGGTTTTGTTTTCTCAAGATATCAAATGTCCATCGTGGATGGAACAGCAAACTGGTGTTATTTATAAACTTTCCTTCTAACAACCTTCATCAAAACCCTTTCGTTTGTAGGTCGACTACTGGTGCACGACCTATCGACCGTAGTTTCGTTTGGGTGCTCATTATTTCGGTGAAATAATGATAAAGTTCAGTTCTTAACTTTTTTCGTCCATTTTTGTTTGTTTGCTTTCTTCACCGTGAAAAATCAATAAAAAAAAAACCGACACAAAATTTCGTTTCGATTTCAGTGTTGCTTGTTGATTTGTCTTACTACTTGGGCGAAAGGTACTTGACCTGCTCTTAATACACATGACGTCGATACAAATTATTTATTCCGCTTGTGCAATCGAAACACCGATTGAGGCTGGCGCCCCCACCACCTTGCTTTTGCCAATTGGGTATCCACCCACTCTCGGTTTCGAGTCTTAAGGGTTGTTTGAATTACACCCGCTCAGGAGCTCAGAGTTATTTTGCTTCTTAATTTGAATACACGAATTACTTCTTCCAGTGCGAGTTGGGTAAAAAGCATGTGTCATAGCTAGAGGAGAACTTCAATTCTTTATTGCTCACAGTTTCCAAAATTTGGACCATTATTGGCCGATGTATTGACTCCCCAACAATACACGGAAATGACCTTCGCGTGGGACGCACGGTGTGGGATTTAGACAACGATATAGTGAAGAGATACTGACATAATTCGAACTGAAAGCTGGCACTTGAAGTTTAAAGCCATTTTCGATGTCTTCAACCCTGGAACACGTATATGGCTGTTGAATGAGGTGGAAATGGTATTAGGTCCGTCTAAGGAACCCTCAGTAACAGGTCGTCCTAGAAAATATTCACTCTTCGGAGTTGTTTTTTCGTCTATTTTTGAAGAAATTTTGTACGACGAAAGGCGTGTCACCGTCCCAGTCCGATGGCGCAATTCGCGTGGGACTCGGTCGAAAGCACACCAAATATGGACGATCTAAAATTGGTTACGGCTGTAAGGGGGAAGTTGGCGCCGGTCACATTGTACTGAATGTGCTATTGCGTTGAGACCGAGATGAGTTTTGTGTTCTTGGAAAGCGAAAAACGTGACCTAAGCTGAAGAAGTTGTATCATCTTTTGTGCACTCTTTTGTGCGGATTATCTGGTAATATCTTGCAGCGAAATAATGGCTTCCATACTTCCAAAGTTTCGCGTCCGAATCGGAACACCCCGGGAGGAGCACTTGATGAACCGGAGATATTTGCCAAATGTTGACCTTGCCCAGTGTGTCCATCACGCCCTGCTCGGTCATCCCTCCCTCCCGAGATACTATCAGAAACGTGTCTTCCGCTAACGGGACTCACTTCCGTTCCATTTTGTTGGTCTTTCCTTTTCCGGAGGGTGAGCAGATGAAGTCGCAAAAAACAAAACCAAAACCGAACGGATAAGCTTTCGCGAACGAACTCGCTATGTACAGAGGACGGGTCAAGCAGTGTACGGTAAAGTGAAAATTGGAGAATGATACTTTTTTTTTGCAACTCTTTGTTTGCTAACACGGACCAGTTCCATTTTTCATCGTACGCCGAGAGATGGATCGGTCAAGGCAATGCTGTGTCGAGGTGTTGTGTGTGGTGCAGGGTCGGCGCCTAGCTTCGGTCGAGAGATTCCGTTGTGGAACTTTGGAGAAGGTGTTGTTTTGAAGATCACTGTGCTCCATTTTTGTGAGCCTCTTCTTCACCCGAATGACTCAATATAGAGGGTTATGGTGATGTTCAGAGGATTAGCTTTTTGCGAGCGATATTTACAGATAATAAATGATTATGGAGCACGTGAATAGATGTCTTTGCTGAGGTTTCTTATGGTAGAAATTGTTTTATAAATTACAATATCTTAAATGTCCCAACCACTGGAGATATCACTAATGACTGTTTTGGATAGAATATAAAAATTGCTTCATCTTCATAGTGTATTCATATATATATTTTCGTATTCCACCCAAGAACCGAGACGTCTCGGCTCTCCAATTCATGCCATTAAATTCTTGACAACCCAAAACACGTTACCCAATGTCAGAACTTTATCCAACAACGTAAACTCCAAGACCGACAAAAAGCCATTTCGCATTGGAATGGTTGCGGTTTCGCAAATTGCCTTCGTAATCGTTCACATGCCTCGCCCGGTTTTTATAGTCAACGGTAGCAGCTAGAGTGTGCTTGGCGAATGTGGCTTAAATTTAGCAAAATAAAAACATTACTTCCATCTGCTACCGATCGTGCGACGCTATTTTAGTGCTCGAAAATTCACCGCCAGCGTTCTTCGGCGATTCTCGTCGTTGTTGGAATTGTTCCTGGGAGACCGTTTGGAAAGGGGTGTGCGTTTCTGTAGGCATTGAGGTTTGGTTGCTTCATATGGAGGTAATTTTCCGAAGTTGGAAAATAATTTACAACAAGCATGTTGTCGGATTATCGCAAAGTGCTAAACACAGTTCGAAATTTAAGGAATACTCAAATTATATACTAATAATTCGTTGTGTATTTTAACACTCCAATGACAGCATAACTATTCTATGTTTCAAATTCCTATGGAAATTATCAGATTTTCATGAATTAGTAGGGATTCTTGAATTCCTAGAGAATTGTGAATCTTTGAATACTCGACTCACTACTGGAAATGTATGGACATCTCTCAACAGATTCATTAAGCCCAACTCTAGTTTTATTTATGACAAACACAAATCATAATGATTCCAACAGTGACCTGCAGCGTGCTACAAGCTAAACTTGTCCAAAGTAAATAAATGTTTGCAGAAACCTAATGCTTGGCTTCTCTGACCTCTATCACCACGGTTTGCTTTGGCGCTGTTACGCTTATCTGTTGTGTCACCAGGAACGTGCGTTTATTTGCAATAATATTCAACCCTTCTCTATGTTTTTTTTCTACTCGTTAGTGGCGGTATGACCGTCGTGACTTACCTACCTTCCTTCTGGTGACGCGGTGCTTAGAAAAGCATTGGAATGTCGCACTGCCGCTACTGCTGTTGCTTGACGCACCAGAGTGGGTCGTGCTCGTTCTAGGCTAGTTCTGGCAGCTCATGGCCAATTGGCGGTAAAGGAGGCCATTGTGACCCATAAATTCTTTCGTTGTACGCAAACCCTGCACAAGTAGGTAACGCACGTGGACGGGTTGGGGAAACTGTTACTAATTAAAATTTTCCTCGAACATTAAAGGGTGATTTTACCTAGCGCTAGAAAGTTAATTGTTGACAGTTCCTTCCGGTTATGTTCGTGTGTCCTTGACCAAATCAGCACACATCGAACCCTGGTTTATTTCGTGACAACTCTCAAATCTCGTGTCGCAATATTTTGTTTCACACTGTGGTGTTAGTTTAGACGGTACATAAGCAGTGGAGAAACTGGTGAATCTAGCACCCGAAAGAAAACACTTCCGGCTCATGTTTGTTTTTTCCCGACGCCATGAGGGCGTCGTCTAGCAACGATTGGCGCATTCTCGAACGTCATTGCAGATAAAATCGGAAGCTGGCGTACCGTAATCTCTACCGTACTCTCGTTCTGTTATTCTCATTTCCAATTCAATTGCTTTCAGAACACTGCGGGAGCATCATCTTTTCGTCTCTGGTACATTCGCAACTATTGTACTTCGGTAGTTTGTATTAGAACCTGGAAGAATCATTCTTCAGAGATGGCAGAAAAGATTGGAAGAATTTCTCTACCGATGACACTTTACGGAGTTTAAACCATAGCGAGGACTTCCTTTTGTGTCATCGTACCAGCGCTCCTCTTCCAGAAGGTCGATGAACGAAGCGTTTGGATAAAACAAAAAAGTTCACTGAACTAATCGCAAACTCCACCTGTGCGACCAGAGAATGTGTTGGTTGGAGAGTTTAGAGAGGAAGTTGTACAGACATCCATCCATCAAAACGCCTGTCATACGGTGGCGTCCGGGATCGACGAACGTCTGTCAATTTCCCTTAGTCTGTATGATATGAAACGTAAGCGAGGGTTGATTTAATGTTTGAAAAACAAGAAAAAAATAATTCAAAACAAAGGGAGGGAGAGATAGAAAAGGAAAGGTTATGTTGCTCAGCGACAGATTGCGAATGCTGACTCATCCATCCATCCATTCAAACGCACCGCGCCGTATATTCGTCGAAAGTCCACGCGTGCAACTCGAACTTCAACTTCAAATCCAATTCCAGTCAAGTCTCCGGTCCGGTTCCTTTCACTCGTCCAACCCATTCTCCAACCGCACGTTTTCACGGTGTTTCAGGCCAGTAAGAGACTACACCAATCAGTGGGGGAAAAAAAAGCCGTCGTGTAGTCTGGGTCACATCAAGCTGTTGTCACTCGCTGATCACTACTCTTCCAACTGACATTGAAATGGAAGAGAGAGAGGACATTGTTGTTTTGTTTCCAGGCTCGTGTATTTCAGCACGCCAGTGAATAGGCGTCGCCGCGCAGTGTGTCCGAGTACCAGTGCGTCGACAGTTTGTTTTATGCTGCTTTATGTGCACATTGTGTCGCCTGGACAAAGCATTGTGGGTCGCTATGCTGTGGCCCCGATGTGCCACGTGCGGCAGTTTTGCGTTTTCGTTCTGTTTGTCGTCCGGGGTGGTGTCTTACAACCGAAGGGCAGACAGGTCTTAATTAGTCTATGTAGAATGGAGAGACACTCCTCTCCAAACCCTGAAGCTTAAAATATTCCAAGCGTTCCTACCCTTCTGATAGTTCCACATTTTTGTGGTAGATGTTTTCTTTGATGAAGAAATACCTATTTGAATTGAAGTTACGAACAACTGATAACAGTGGTTTCATATGACAAGAGTTCCAAGACTTCAGACAAATTAATCCAATTCGTAGTTGACGTCTCCATAAAGTTGTTACGGGTGTCTTGGTTGTTGTCGATTGTTTTGTCATATCAACTGAAACTCTTATTATAATGATTTAATTAAAAGTACTTTTAACATATTATGCCCTTCATCGTTTACTTCTGTCTTGTAAGCTGAACATTTGATTGTACTAAGCTACAGTGCCCCGACTCCAAAAGTGATTTCCAGGTGTCCATTTCAATCATAAATCAATCACCAACGGTTTTTGTTTTACACGGGGGCTTTTGTTTTTCATCTTCTCCGCATCATTGCTATACTGTTCGTCATTTGCTTTGGGTACCACTGCTCACTTGCTGGAAATCGATTGGCTTTCTTACGGCGTTCGATCACCGTTCCATGACTGCTACCGGTCGGGGTTTGGTGAATTATTAATTACTTCGGAAACTTTTGGCTCACCTCGGTTCGTTCACTTACCTACCGGCACCGAACCGTGAACCAAATCGAACGTATACACAGCTCCACTCGGAAGGCAAATAACGGCCTCGGCACACCAACAGTTCGAGGCCGTCCATTTTCACAGGAAAATCGATCGACATTCGATCATTGGCGAGAAACACAGCCCTCGGGGTGGTGGGGAGTTCGTTTTATCTAATAGAAATTTTATGCTATTATCGTACCGCCGGCAGGACCTTCCCAATGCTCGTGGATGAGCTTTTGTCACCCTGATGCGGGTGTGAGAAAGGGAGCGAAGCTGTATAGGTAAAGAGTTGGTAGATTATCTAACGTTCCGGGCATAAAGAGCTGCTACTAATCCTCCACCGGTTTCAATCCTTTCCGCCGCATGCATGTGAACACGTTACCAGGCTCAGGGATCGTAATCCAATCAGTTTGCTTACCGACAGCCACATTTAATCTTGCTCGTGAAAACCCCTTCCAAACATGTGAGGTTCTCGCTCCCGTGTGTGTGTGTTGGAGGGTGTATGTTCACTGAAATGAAACGGCCTCGATTCGATTCAACCCGACTGCATTCTCATCTGCCTTGATGCGAACGTTTCACCAAGCTTCGCCCATATGCGCTGACGCCCCTCTAAGTGGGTACGGTAGCGTTACAAGGCGTTACGCTTGACACAACTTCCAACTCAAAAATGAAAAAAAGACTAGCAAACGTATACGGCTGGAGCCCCCTCACCGGAGAGAAGACCCCGTTGACACACCGTAGGCACCGTTGGTCACACCACACACCTGTCTGAGTGGCAACTGGTCACCTTAGTTGGGTGTTTTAACGTTCGGTGTGTACCGTTCTTACAAGCCGATTATCGGCAGCACTAACGTCATCATCAGCGTGGTTTCGTATTTCCAATGTGTTTCTTGTTCGCTACTGATGCTCTCTTCATTTTCCCTTTTTTTTGCGAATGAAGCGTGTTTGCAGAATAAGAAGATGTTCTTTTCGGCGTATCGGTCATTTCCTGACCGTATCCATTTCCAATCAAAAGCACATGCTGTTAGAATTTCAATAGGTTATAATGTAAATGTGTAAATTTAGCGGACATGATGTGATTTGCGGATATTGAAGATGTCCAAGGGAGAATTTATGGCAAATTTGTTCGTATTCACATCTTTCTTTTAGAAGAGGCATTTATACGCTTTACCAAAAGTAGAGAAGTGTTATATTTGATGTAGAATTTCTCAATAAATCTTGTAGATATTGAGCCTTTGATTTGGTTTGAAAAATTGCTCGTTTGATATAATTTCCATTAACATTGGCCGCGTTATACTTTCATGTGGAAAACCTCTGTATGGTGTCATAAATATTAAAACAGTAACTAACGATCGTTTTATAAACATCAATGGCTTAACCTACTTCATTTCCGTTGTTCACGAACGGTGCTGCCAAACGCTAGTTCCACTTTGATTGAAATTCATCAGAACACATAAAATTTTCATCAGAATCAATAAAAACGCTCAAATGTTATACCCATTTCCTACAATTCATAGGAGGATGCAGTGTGTTATGATGGTTTCGTCAGCATTATTCTGCCGCCAGTTTTTTTGGATGTCAGTAATTATTTACCGGCAGTGAATTACTCGCAACATAACGCTTTATAACACATTTTGGCCTGCTTCTGGTTGGCCTTGGGGTTGACGAGGATGATGTGCCGTAAGGAGGAATACGCCAAACCGACCTGCGAAATCAAACGAATGTGTGTCCCGAGGTCGAAGTCGAACGGTCGATGAAGACGATACGCTTGAGTAATCAAGGCTCTCGGAAGCGTTAATTTTTCCTACAAACATCGACCCGTTTCGTTTCGCTTCCATTGCTTTCGTGAGTGTGTTTGTGTGTGCATGTTTGACTGAAAGTCTGTTCCACATGAGGGTATTATATTTTTAGGACCGAAAGAATAACGTTAATTTTATATTTTATCCTACGCTACTAGGTTATGTGAGTGTGTGCGTATGTGTAAGGAGACAATTCGTGGAATACGCACCCAAGAACGGTTTTTGTGGGCTTTCCAAACTGAAAAACCCTTACGACGATTTCCATTGGGTAGAGATGCATGCTTCAATGCACCGTCGAGGTATTGAGGTAAGGCAAATCTAACCCCGAGTTCACATGGCAACGCTTTTGATGTGAACTAGCGCTGGCTGTCAGAAAGATGATGCCCGATCGAACTATCCTAATATTGATCTCCGGCTGTCGCCTGACGCCTGAGAACCCCGACCTAAGCCGAATCTTCGAACAGGCTTTTCACGTCAATTAGCGTCAACATGTCGACCACAGCGCGTGATGATGTAGAGTTGGCAGTGAAAGTCCGTACGTCGGTCCGGGTGCGTAGATGTCTGCTTCTGCTTCCATCAAGACACACATATCGCTGGCGTTAATTAAGGTCTCGTTGGGTGAGATGGATTGCCCCGGTTGCATGAGGTGGAGGATACTGGGAGATGAAGAGTGCTAATCAAGTTTCGGTTCGATAATCAAACGGCCTACAAATTCGATATTATTTCAGCAGATAGTTCATCGTGATTGGCAACTGTGGCAATTTTCCTGATGCCGTTTGGTTAGTAAGGGGAAGGTGTCGCAGAAAATTTGATCATGTACAAATATAAATATATGTTTCCGTAATTCAAAGCGTGTTTTTTTAATCTTCGTAATGTTGTGATAGCTACTCCTTAAATCTGTATGAAAAAACATAACTTTTCTTTAAAACTAATATCAGGAGGGACAATATGCCTTCACAACTTGAAAGAATATCTGGGAAATATTTTAATATAAATGAATCAAATACTCTTGTGTAGTGAATGACGTTCTCTTCATGAATTCTATCCAAAGATCATGAAATTCTACGTCATTTCAACGGAAATGTACTGCTCTTACCAAAAACCAAGTTGCCTCACCTGTCCTTAAAATTTTATTCTCTTTGATTCCGCCTTTACCGTTGACCTTATCGATACTAATTGCGTTTTCCTTTTCGTTTTCTCTTCCACAGAGTTGTACTCGCTACGGACATCATCACCACGTTGGTCGTGCGTCATTATCATCGTTGGGAAAGTCCTTATTAATTGCGGGCTATTGGGCCCGTTGTTCTAAACGGAAGAAACCTCATACATCACGTTCGATGCTGAAATACTTACCCTGCCACATTTCGCAATCGGAAGTTCGACGTAAATGTGCGGCAAACCTATGAAAAGGTTATCCGGCTACAAAGTAAATGTGACGACAGTCGGCATTAGTTCCCACAGGGAATAGCTTGCCGAGAGGATATCAGACGTTATCGTCCTTATTCTTATAGTGAACGGGTGGCGAGAGGGATAAGCTGGAACAGAAAAAAGGAGGTCCTATTGTGATGTTCGGACATACCCTCGAGCCGGTTGCATGTTGGGTTCTGTTCAATAATCGATTGTAATCACTTCTGTCTAGTTTTCCGGGGAGGTGTGTCATCAACGTTGTTGGAGTTTTCTTGCCCAGTTGTTGATGAGCTTTTGCGTCTCACGATAGCAAATACTCAATAAGCTTCTCGTTGTTGTAGCTCGCGTGATGTCTGGGAGGTGTTATTTGGGAGTTTATAGTTTGAGTGGAGAACAAGTTTTAGTGTCTATTGGATTGTAAAACTATTGGGACATTGAAAAACGGACACAACGTTTACATCTGATCGACAAGTGGACGGAACTGTAGTGCGCCAATTGAATGCCAACTACTGTTTTGTTCCTACTTACTAATATTGGACTATATGTGAATTGCACCAAGAAATATTCTAACAATTGTTATGTTTATCTTCTATTTCCGGTGAATCTCCGTCACCGTTCAGATGGTGTGAACACCGGTACACCGTGCGTGTGTGTGTGTGAGTGTCGTCTTCTGGAGCTTGCAAGCCGGTATGAACCTTCTTTGGCGTCGTGCCAGAAGCCAGAAGAAAAGCAAACCGGTCCCAGGCGGTGCACACGTGTAGGTGGTGCGTTAAAGTGCATGCAGTTTGCGTGTATGAGTGCGTAGTAAGAATGGAAACATATTTGGTGCAATCGAGGAAGCAGAAATCCACCATCACCACCATCACCCCCACTGCACCCATCGGCCACAAGCAGCAACATTACTGAGCCCATTTCTGCCGGGATCCGGGATTCTTGGAGAAGCATTTGCCGGCAGTTGGAGGAAGTCCCGACAGTCGATTGTTTTGCTGCGGCAATTCCATTAGGAAGTGTGCGTGTGTGTGTGTATGTGTTCGTGTGTGTGTGCGTGTGCAAGTGTATCTCCTCCGGGTGGCAATATCTCCTTGTGTAGAATGCACTGGAGTGCCACGCCAGTAAGCATTTGAGAAAGTGCATCTAAGAAATAGAACTCCACCAGCCAGCCAGCAGTCTCTGGGGTGTTGTTTTTTTTTCACGGCATTGTGATTGATTGTGATGTGGTTCTGTGGTAGAAGGTGTGCAAAGCAGCCCAGATAAGCAAGAAACGGAAAACGGCGTGAAAAAATCTTCCACCCAAAGGTGTCTGTCGTGCGCCTGTGTGTGCGTTAAAGTTCCTTTCCGAAGGAGACAAATACCAATCGGTTACAAAGAAGTCATCCTCTTTAGTAAGCGTGTCAGTAGTAACGGTGTAAGGCAAGGATTGGAAACCATAACGACGATGTCGGCCACGATGAGAACCACTCTGCAGACGGTGCCGGAGTCGCTGCCGGCCGATCACATCACCAACAGTGGCGCCCCGGTGCAGTGTGCCGCGCAGATGGAACCGAAATCGCACTCGCACAGCAATTCGGCCGGCAACAAATCAATCCGCTCGTCCACCAGTCGGGTAAGTGCTCACTTACTATCAATTCTGTATCTTCAAAAGGCTCCGTCAGGCATACCATCACTTTTGGGCTTTACGGGTCGCCATCTTTTTCATTTGTCTGTATGCTGTCAAAATGCTGTGGAAATGCTGTCACCGGCAATCGTTTACGTCTTCTAAATGTGCTTTCGGGATGGGGAGAACACTTGTTTTGTGAAAAAATAAGAGTTTTGTTTTAAAATGTCAATTTAATGTTTTTGTAAAAAAAATACTGTCAAAATCAAATACTTGTCAAATGTTGCCTTTAATGTCCAGCAATGTGGTGTTGGTTATCGCATTTTCAATGGAATTATTATGTAACAGCCATTTAGTCTGCCAACGAGATGGTTATCAGTAAAAAATGAGGTTAAATTAAATAGCATTAAGCTGATCCTTACCCAGATTGCACTCTGTCACGTAATTGAAACTGGAAAAAACACAGGAATCGTTCGACAGTGGAAGTAATGAAGTTTCCGAACTCAATGCCACAGTACACCATGGCATCTAGACATAAACTTCCTCAATTCTATTTCTTATCCTATGGTTTGAATTATTGATAAAAAAAATAAAACTTGACGTATCCTGGTTGCGCCGGTAAATGGTTCGAATGTTCTACTTCCAGTGCTACATAGCAACGACAATCAATATTGCAATAGAATGAAAACATTTCTTTTTCTCCTTTCCCGATTTTGTCTTACGATGTGGGCAGTACTTGCATGGATTTCTATATGGGCCGTAAACTTAATTTGGTGCTTACGTCATCTTGTACACACAAAATAAGGATTGATGCATGCAAGAAAGTTGACAGTACGCTGAGTGAAGTTTTGGTAAGCAAATTCACTTGCCAAAGCTTTGCTTCGAGTGCATTTCTGTCGGGTGTGTCGTTTATCGTATCCACCGGATACGTACTTCGAGGAAAGTGTATGTCTTACTTGTTTCCTTCACCGACGTGAACGTATCATGGGTTTCCACACCGTACTGGCACCGAGAAGATGATAAAATCAATAATGCATAAGGCACCTGAGTATGTCCTTCCTTTTAGATCTTGAGCCTCAGATATCGAATGAACTGAACCTAAAATAAAGAACAGCACAAACGTCATTTGTGTGTGCTTTCGTGTCTATCCTCGTAAAGTGGAGATACATTGTTAGTATTTAGCCTTATATTGTGTTTAAGCGTAGAACAACCTAAAATTTTGTTTCTGATGAAAAAACTGAAAATCATAACTAATGGCAACATTTATTTATTAACGTCCTTTCAAACAAAAGTTTTGATATTTTGTTTTTAGAATCTTACATAGTTCATGCTGATCCTTGAACAAAAAGTTCTGATTAGGGAGAAACAAGTAACAACAAGTTCGTTTTGTGAGGATTCAGCCTTACAATGAGTTGAGCTAGGAATACTAGTTGAATATTGTATTTACGAGAGTTCAAGCGGAGAATAAGCTGAAAATATGTTTTTGCTTCAAGTCCAAACTATTACTGACATAATCTCAAAGTCATTTTAGGAATAATTCTTTAAATGTTGATCATTGGAACACCTTTAATTTAGCTTTTGGAACTCCAAATAGTTGATGTTTTTCTTCGGAAAAAATCACACACCAAAGCGTTACGTGGAGAATGCTGATTAGGCGAAACAAATAACGGGTCACCACATGTTGGAATTTAATCTTCGATACACGACGCTCTTACGTATTCCTCACATGTGCCGGGACGCTTTCCACGTGGAGCTCCTAGCATGTCTCCACTTGGGGGAAACACAACCATCTTATTTATGTGGTCCCTGTAGCCTGGAAAAGCTATCCTTCTTGATGGAATTATCGGCTAACGCTCGACGATTCTTCCTTGCCATGCTGCACGTGTGTGACCTTCTGCGATGGTGCTGCATATTTCATCTGCGCACGAGTCACACCCCCCGGTTACATGGACGCATGGTTCCGTTTTACGTGCGGTACGACCGTTGCGTGGTGATTTCACAAATTTATTTACTCTCGTTCCCTATCAGCTCACACACGATGGCGAGCTCGAACTCGTCGGCAATCCACATCACGCTCAGGACCACCGTGCGCCATGAGCGAAGGACGGTGCAACACATTTACTATTCCTTGTTGGAAATTAATTCCCATTTGTCCTGCTTACAGGGCGCGGTTCAGGGATGGCAAACTGTTGTTTTGGTGCAGTAAATTTCTCACTGCATATATCTCGCGTTTTTACTACACTTCGGGCCCCCATTCCGTTCTCGCCAGGTACTCATTCCACGTGCACACGCCACTCTTGCTTTTACGCTCACTTAAGCACTCTTAGGGTGTGCGCTCATTAAATATGCATCTTAAATGAGTTGCGCTGTCGGTGATGATGGTAATGTTGATGATGACGGTGATGGAAATGTAGAATCCTTCCGGTCGCGGTAGTAGTCGTACTGTCAGATTTACTGCCACGATAACGGAGGTTGTGTAATTTCAAGGGTACGCATCGGAAGGGAATGGAAAGCATAACAGCAAACCCTCGAGACAAACAACGTTTCGTCATCAGTGGGAGAATGGAAAGCATCATTCCGTACCGAGCACGAATGCTTCACCCTTAACGACATTTGCGATGGGATTGTAAAGTCATATTCGAGAAAGAATATGCTTGCGAATAGCGCGGTAGACGATGTCGCCGGACGTGCAAATTCTCGAGGATGGCTTTGGAAATGATAAGGGCCTAGCAACGTCGAAAGACTGGCGTCGGTTAGAAATGGCGCAAGTGCACGCATATGAGTATATCCTTGAAGTGGTGCTTGCAATCGAGCCCATCCTTACGTACCTATAAAGAATGGGTGTGGCTGTCGGAGGTTTTTAAAACAGGGTGTACAGCACCTTCCGGTGCTCTGACAGAAGAACATTC
Source organism: Anopheles minimus (assembly GCA_000349025.1). Classification (NCBI taxonomy): domain Eukaryota; kingdom Metazoa; phylum Arthropoda; class Insecta; order Diptera; family Culicidae; genus Anopheles; species Anopheles minimus. The sequence goes on along the minus strand of KB663943.1, from coordinate 661,241 downwards.
ATTTCGCTCTAATAAATTGCTACTGGCAAACATGATAAATCGACAGCAGACTATACTGTTTTATAACAACCAAACGCATAACTCAGTTCTAGCAATTTGAGTTTTGAGACTATAAATCACGCAATTACTTCAATATCAAAAAGAATTGAGGCATCTTTATTCCACCTCTCGCTAAAGTTTGTGGAACAAAAGTTCACGGAATTGTGCAACCTTTCGCTAAAAAGCGACCTATTTTCGCCGATTCTTGGCAGCTACTGATGAGCAGTAAATAATGTTTCGAGTAGCGCTTCTTGAACTTTTGCACCACAAAGCAACAGACGTACCCGTTGCCGTTGTGTGGGCGAGGTAATCGGAGTAAAATAAAACGGGAATGGCGAAAGTATGCAAAAAGGGGGTTCCTAACCGCATCATATTCTCGCGCCCCCATCTCTAAAGTCTTTTGGAAGTGAAGCTTTTTGGATGAAGTAATTTACCCGCGAGCTAGCAAAAAGGTAACAGCCACCTCGCTGGCGCCGCACACAAATGGAGAAAGGGTTAGCTTGGGAAACAGTAACGAAAAGAAGCGTTCGTGGAAAATCGGAAGCACACAATGCCAGCTCTCCAAAAATTATCCCCCAAAGCGTGGGTGAGTACTTTCCCGTTTTTTGTTAAAACTTGCCAGAAATTCGAAATGTCCTTTCGAACTGGGAAGGGAAGGGATAGGGCTAATTGGGGAATTTTGGAAAGTGGTTTTTGTACGTTTTCCTCTGCAGTAACAGAACTTTAAGACAAAAGTTATTTTTAAAATTGGTATTTTTATTTCATCTCTTTGAATAATTTCCTTGCATTCAAAGAGACTGTTTTATGGTGTTTTAGTCGTTCGAAGGACATCCAAGTTATCAAGACGATTACTTGGGATTTGAGAATATTTTATTTTACCCGGTGCTACAGAAGACCTCTAAATCCAATCCACTCCAACTCAATTTAGGCCTACCACGAATGTTCTCAGTGTGCAACTTACAATTCATAGAATTCTTTATTATAACTTCCACACGTAAGTCCTTCTGAGCATTTTCCTCTCGAACGAAGCTATGAGGGTTTCCACAGTTTTGGACAGTGTCCTTATCTCAGTGGCGTTTGTGGGTAATGGATATAGATAGGTTATATGTGTTTCCAGCTTCGTGGTAGGTGTTGCAGATGGCAATGCAAAAATTTCGTCAAACCTCGGAAAGACCTGTTGGCGCCTATCTCAATTTTAAAAGAGTCCCCTTCATTTTGGTTTTTCGTCTCATTAATCTTTAACCCGAGGATTTCGTCCACCTACCTATTCCTCTGGAAGATTACTGCAACGTAGCCCTTAACCAATGATGTCTATGTCATCAACATATGCCAAGATCTGCATTTACGTTTAGAAGATGTTACTCGAAGTTTACACCCCCGAAAGGTTAGGTTGAAGAGTACACAAGCATAGCCCATTACTTATGGCAAAAAGATTTGAGTAACTCATAGTAAATAATCCTAAGTGAGTCCCTCCCAATAAAGAGCTTTTGCGCATTGGTAACTTGTGTCAGATGCTCTCACCCCTGGATGTATGTAATATTTTTTGAAATCATGAAGATTTAGGAACTGCAGACATTATTTACGTCATCTTTTCCCGTGAAACCCCGGTACAGATCTCTGAAAGCGGCTTCACCTTAGTTCGTCATTTCGCCGGTTAGCTGTTGATGATGCAGCTCACCTTGAAAACCCGATTGAACACAACTCCAAACATCGCATCACACGCGCGTGCTTCTTCGAAAGATGTTCCCGGTAATGTTCCTGCCTCGTTCACGTTCGAAAATATTTGTTCCCTTACCTTCGCACCGTCGCCCGGCTTGTAAATGTGTTTGGTTGCGCTAGTAAGTATATTCGTTCGCCTTCATTTGGCATGTTGTGTATGCTGCTGCTGCCAACCCAACCCTCAACACCCATCCCGGTACGACAGTTAAGCTAGGTTGTTGGATTTTTGCGGAGGCTATTTATAAAACTTTGTTCCCAGCCGTTTTACCGTCTCCCGCCCGCCACTTGAATCGCATCCTTCACTACATTCCTCACCGCGCTCGGTTTGCTTCTTCCGCGAGACATTTTTAACATCGCCGGTCCTCGGTACTACTGCTGTTCCTGTCGCCGAGATCCAGAGAAGCGCAAATTTTCACATTCGGTAATGTGGGGAGGTTGTCTTTTGACAGGCAGATCGGGAAAGAGCGGAGTGTGTCATTGAATTTCGCCTACTTCGATCATGTCGTTCGCGAAGAGAATTTTTTCGTGGTCTTTTTATGTGTTTTAAACGCCTCGCGGACATGAAAATATTCCAACCAGCGGCACACACACAATTTGCTGCCCCGGTAATGCTAATGTATCGGAATGGTGTAATGCACGCTTCCTTTTCCCAACCCCATGGAAGGAAATTAAGCATTCAAATAATAGGTTATTAAACCGGCCGTCGAACATCCACATCCGTCTGTACTCGAGTGTGCTTCAGTGAATTCCTAGCTCGTGATTATTCAGCGCCTTTTCACGATGAACGCACATTATCGTTGGTTAGATTCGAGCGAAAGAATATTATGCATAGACTTCCGAGCCATATGCAGGTTTCCCCTTTTTTTCCACCGAGCACCTGAGCACCTTGGAGGACTGCCGTCTGGACGTGTAGGCGGCGGAAAAAAAATAGGGAAGAGTAGTACAATAATTGGTGGTAATTTTCTACGCTCTTTTGGCCTCTTTCCTGTCGAAGGGGGTAGCACATACATTAATCAGCTTCGCGCACAGATCGGTATCGGAGATCGGGCGTGGATGAAGGTTCGTGCATAAAGAGTGTATAAAATAATAGCCCCGTCAAGAGATTTTCCGAAAGGTCCCTCGACGCCCGGGCTAGGGAAACGCAGGGCTACAGGAACGCGGCTCCATCTTCCCACCAGAATGAGTTCGATTTCAATTTTACGCATAGCGATCCTCTCCGCCATGGTTCGCGAAACAAAATCGTTGCGATTACGCAATGACGTGGAGCATGGGAGAACAGAGGGTTTTTTTTTCACTAGTGGCTCGATTTGCTTGCTTACAAAACTCTCGACGTCGCTGTTGTTTGTGCGTGCATCACGTGTGTGTAATCGGCCGGTTTGCAGTCACACACTTATGCGCCATGCTCCAATTATTATCGAACTCTGGTAGGCCACCATGTACAGTTTTTGATGGTGGATTAAACGAACCCCACACACACAAAACAACGATGTTCGATGCAATTTAGCTGACAATGGTGCAAAAATTGTCTTGGCATGTTTTTCATGGTGTTTTTCGCTCTCTTCATGTGTGTACCTTTGCATGTTGCTGAGGCCATTTTTTGCGATTAAATTATCCTCAACCGGTTTTGTTATGCTTTTATATGTCTGATTTGTAGGTGATCGTTACACCATTACGGCACCAACACTCTTGTTCTCGCAAGTGCATAAGTTTTAATAGGTTTTACTGTGGTTTGTAACGCGATATCATATAGACATTTTTACGAACCAATGTAACGTAATGTCAACATTTTTCACAAAATTGTATGGAATAATTGGCAAGGTTATATTGTTAATTGGATTCTTCAAAGTCCATTCTATGCCTAATGTCTGAAGAGATCCTTTTAGAAGTAATGCAAATTAATGCAATTTAATTCAAAATCTGTATACTTTAATATACTTAGGAAATTGATGTTAACGTTCTAACAAATATCCTTACATACTATAAATCCGTACTTAAATTCCTTGTGCTATATTTGTATAATTTTTGAAGAACTTACAAAATTCAAATAACGAAACATATCCTAAGTAATAAAGTTGCTCTAAATCTCCAAACATTATTTATAATATGATAAAAAACACAGTGTAAATAAAAAAAACCGGCTGTTAAACTTAGCTGCCAATGTGTTTAAAAGACCAGATGTGGCTTATTAAAATCACATAACAAAACTGGCTCAAGATCAACGACCAGCAGACAGCAGACGGCATGACGGAAATCCACTTGTTGTCCATTTTTGGAAACGATTTCGGGTGGGTGCCTGTTTCCTGAGGACATTTTTTCCCCCAAAGTCACTCGGTTGTACTGTCCAAATGAGTTTGTGTTTGTGCAAATGCGAAGATGTGCGTAACCCAAACTTCGAAGCGTGTAGAGTGAGAAGAATCGGCTGGAGAAGCTGCACTGGACGTTTGGGCAACTCCAACAACTGTGATGAGTCATTTACGCGAAGAAAAACACGAAAGGAAAGGAAGCAAATGTGTTGCTTGTGGTGGCTGGTGATGCCGATCACGAAAAAAAGAGCAAGAAATTGAAATATTACCGACAGAAGTGAAGAATCGAAGACCATAACCGGTATATACTCACCGCGAGGTAAGTTTCTTTTTCTGTGTTTATTGATGCTATTAAATGTATGTACTCTTTTGGGAGTAAATATTATTTTGTACATACGGTGAGTGTCGAGTATAATATTTGCATCATGCTGAGGCACATCTGATCACGCGGTAACAATTTAGTGTATTTACGAATTGATACGATCTTAAGCTATTGACGATCAGATGTTGTATAAGGGAGAAACGTGTGCCGTTTCTACTTGGTTTTCCTCCGAGAGGAAATCTTTCGGATCGTATGACTCACAGTGCGCTTGTGGGAAGACATGCGGCATTGTGAAATGTGAAGGAAGGGTTAATAAGCGCGCGTCGAACGCGTTGTCCTGTCTGTTCACTCACACTTTGCTATCAAAATCATGCTGTTGAGTATCAAGATCTTGCACGCACACTGCGAGAAATTGTAAATCAGTGGTCGGCAAAGTACGGCTCGTTGACACTTCGAATGGTCGACACGCTAATGTGGTTGAAATTGCGCCACAATTGTATTGAAATTCGTCCGCGGAATGCGTCGGTTACCTAAGGCTTGTGACAGATAAGAAATGAATGAATTGTAATGATTTGAATTGTAACGAACCAGCCATGTGCTTCACTATAAGTTGGGTAATAAAGAACAAACATTCAAACGAATTTTAATTAATTACTATCAGGAAATCTTAACTATGAACAATTCAAATTATCTCATTTCTCATACTCTACCGTCAGTTTTCGGTTTTTTGCCTATTTGAGCTTGGGAATTTGTTTGAATATTAGTAGTAGTTATAGTTTATTCGCTTATAATTCTGATGATATAATCTACAATAAACAATATATTTTTCCTCATTACATGTTATAAATGTTTGTGCTTGTCATTGTTAATTTAGTGAAACAAATTTCTAGATAAACACCTAAGTTAGAGGGAATTTGTTCGAGAATCATGCTCCAATAAGGATTTTAGATCCGGATTTTCTTACATAAGTATGTACTATGAATGAATAATCAGTTATTTGTTTAAGAATTGCGAAAATACACACATCAGCTATTATTTTACAAAATTCGTTGGATTTTTGGTATGTTTTTAAATTTATGTACAAAATTCACCTTTTTGGCACATTGACAATCTATTCCTTGTGTAATTTTATAACGTTTGGCTCTCTGCACTAAAACGATTGCCGATCACTGCTGTATCACGTACCACGCGTCGTTCAAACCGGTACAACAATCAAGCTCTCGTAGGACAGGTGTGCGTGCGTTCAGCGAAAGCTTCCACCTGTCAAAAGCTCTCCGTAAACCGTTGAGATACTTGTAATGCGGTAAATCGTCATTTAGGCGCTTACTCCAGTAGAAACACTGTTGATTTGTGGCTAGTGGAATTTTACTTTACCGTGGGGCCTATTTACCTTATTGATTATGGTGTGCCGCTCCGTTAGAAAACAACTTCCGACGTGACGACAGCAGCAACAATCTGGAATGCAGTATCAGTTAATGTTTTTCCTTCCATTTGTCGCTGTCGATTGACACAACGATTTGTGTATGCCTTTGCCAACTGATTACCGACCCTCGAAAGGGCACGACGGAGGTGCCGACAGTCTACCTGGATTTGCTCAATAAGGGTAACCGATTGGAAGCGTCATGGAAATACACCGTGAGCAGCCGAACGGCACGTCGTTGACCTTTTTAGGGCGACCAGGGCGGAAGTAACGGTCTCGGGGCTGCGAAATCAAACAAACTGATAAGCGCATAATTTATTTTCATTTGAGCTTCCTATGAACCGCGGCGAAGCTCCCGGAGTCGGTGCAACAGTGTCACCGCGAAACCAACACGGATGAAAATGCTCTCATTTCCGGATGCTATTCCGTCATATTTTTTTTTCGCACATGAAGTCAGCGTACGGAGGCATGCGGCAACACTTTCTGCTCGCATTACCTACTTTGTATCGTGATATATCGAGTGGTTTTTACAGCTCCAATAAACGAAGTCAGCTTTTCTGAGCTTTACTGTTAAGGTATGTCAATCCTCGCGTCGGTGTGTTGACTTGCTCTCCGCAACGTTTGCCCAACAGTGGTAAGAAACACGAGTAAGAACTGATAAGAATGGTTCGTGCGCGAGTTTATTGCTGCTGGAGTGCAAATCAAAACATGCAAATTAAAACGGCAAACATTTACGTGGCGAGGTCACTTGACAGGGGGGGCGGGCGGTGGTGCATGGCACTTTTACCCAACAACAAACTCGCAACAGCAGTACACTAGCGCCCCACCGCACGTCGAAGTGGATAAAATAGCGAGTAGGCAGGTTATTGACGCCAACTCGTCAACAATTAGGAGCTTTATTTAGCATTCATCTTTAATTGAACGTTCCAAATTAGCGCATAAGATATGACGCTCGTCGGAGAGCGCGTATAGATGAAGATCTCAATGCACGATCTTGAAGATGAGATTTAGACACCGGCGAGTGAGGCTCTTCCCAAGTGCCGTCCTGAGAAAGTATTACAAAATTAAAGTCAAGGGTAAACCATAATGATGACTTTGGCAGGGCTAGTGGTACTGTCATGACCTTGCCTAAGTCCAATTGATGGCGTCTATTTCTGGTTAGTCTTTTACCCCGTTCTCGTGCTACATGCCGTCCGATTTCCGGACGATACAGAAGCTGTGGTTAATAAATTGGATCAACTACAACGCGAGCTCATGCCGCACTGGCTCTCTTTACGCTTGAGGCTAGTTTAAAGTGGTCAGTACACGCGCGCGCGTTCGCTTTGCTCTTGAATGTGAGCTACCCAGTATTTCCTGCTCAGACGGATGCTCTCGTTCACGTGTGGTGTCCATATACCAATTGTTCAATCCCCCCCCCCAGGTATGGTTAGGGAATGTGCGCCATTATCAAGTCAATGAGAAGCTGCCAACCGGAATTGGACAGACGAGATGTTGATGCCGTCGGCTGGTCAGAGCACAGTGTCAAGTGCTGGAGCACTTGGATGAGACACAAGAAAAAACTTTAGATCTCTTATTCCTGCGACACCGGACTGAACAGAAGCAAGGTAGTGAGGTAGATCCTTACCCTAGGTGCTCGCACGTTGCGCTAACAGTCGGCAATAAATTACTTAAGATAGCGAGTAGCGTGCCACTATCTTAGGCACAGACTCTTCACCACACGACGGATAGATTCAGTTTCAGGGTTTTTTTTCTCGTTGGTATTGTGGGTGTAAACATCCATGTGTGTGTATTTTTTTATCACCAAAGCTTTTGGCCACCATCTCCTACAACACGTGATATATAGGCAGCATGTACGGCCGAGGGTAGTCGCTGTTGTTGAGCCGGGCTCCTGTTTGCATTCTGGACTGTATCTCGTGGTCCTGTTGATTTTCGCCCCGCTATAAATAGTGCCTGTATTAATCTTTGACTCGCGCACGTACACTCCCCTTTTTTTAGCACTGCGGCTTGTGCATGTGTTTGGGGGTTTTTTTTTTTTGGTCATCATCATCTTTGGAGTCGTTCGGTCCAAATATGTGGAGTGAACTGCTGGAGGTGTTAATTTGGATTACGCGGTGATATCGTGTGGGATGCGATTCAGATGGTTGCTCTTCTCTTAACGCCACTTCGACTGTCTTTTTTTCTTTCTTTTTGCTCCAGCGTGTTTCTGTAATAATATCCATCCAATGTCATTCGATTCCAGCTTTTTCTCGAACAAATTAAATTACTTATAATGGACAAAGATAGATCATCAGCGGAATTGTGTTATTCCACTGCTCGAATCGAACTCACAAAGTCCTCGGATATCAATAACAAGCAGAAATTGCTATTCACTCCCCTTTTCTAAGCTTGTCTGAAGCGTCAAACATCTAGAATTCAATTTATTTAGCATTTCTTTCAGCTCCAGATCGAATTGCTGATTGAATATTTCGATTCGAACGAAAATGGTCTATTTATTTTCTATTTATGGTTAGCCATAGGACACACTTCGCTCTCCTGAAGCGTTGCAGCACGTGGCTCGGGCATGTCGGGAACGCAATAATGTCCTTGACAATGTTTGTACGTTATCAAACCGATATCACTCTTCCTGGTCTAGTATTTATCTTGAAGATTTTTAAGGATTTAAATGCATATCATTCTTCCAAACATTGTTAAACGAAAAAGGTGTTAATTGGTGCCTCGGGATGAGGCGTGGTCGGCGAGATAAATGGAATGCGTAAAAAAGGGTACAAGCTGTAAAATGATAACATAATTATTCATTAAAATCATGTGCAATATCTTCCACGGTACCTCTTGTCTTCCATGAAAAAAAAAATGGTCGTTGTGTAACGATTCAGTGGGCACATTCCAAATATCGTGCGTGAGCTGCCGGTTACACATGGTTGTAATGTAACCCAAGTGAATGAAATTCATTGCTCAACCTAGAATTCTCTTCCAAAGGGACAGTTGTTGCGTTGTAACATAGCTTAAATGTGAGTTTTATGCTTCCCTTACACTGCCATGTGCTTCAGGGGGGACAAAAAAGCATATGAGCATATAACGAGGGGTTGTCGAAAAACATAACAAAAAAAAGAAGGAAAAACACCCGAGACACAACTGCCCAGAAACACGTGAAATGAATAAAATATAGCTCTTGAACTAACCGTCATCGTGGCGTTTTGTTTTTGTACGTATGTAAGCGGGAGGGAAGTTGACGCATAGAAGTTAACATAGATAGAACAGGTAGTTACTCTCCAGTAGGTTTACGTTTTGCACAGGAAATGGTGGACGCAAGAGCCGGACAACCCAGGAAGAGACACCATTAGGATGGTTTCATAAAGCGAAGATTGTACACAGTAGTGAACAGGGAATGATGACAACATTAGACAGCATGGATATTTGTGCAGTTCGCTGAACAAGTTCCATGATCGTCCAGTAGTAGTCGTGTGACGTTGACTGGTTAACTTAATGACTCATTATGTGCGTTTTTCCGTTAGGTAAATACAGTCAATTCTATGTTTGTATTCTCAATTTGTTGGATAACCCTTGTTCAATAGATTTTGATTTACTATAGAGTTTTTTTGTTAATTGAAAGGCACTCTTAATAGTTGAATATGCATTTATATCGTATGCGACTTTTTTCTATAATTTAATAAAATTCGTATTGTCATCATTTTCAATCATAAACCCAACAAAATGCTTGTGTTACAGCTCTGGCAACACTGTACGTGAAATCGTTGAATGAACACGGGACACAACTTTGAGAGCGAGTAAATATGCAAATGATGCGAACAAACTCTCAAATGTTGCGCATTGGATTTCTCTCTCTCTCACGCACTTATTGTCAAACGGCAACTGTCAACGGTCAAAAACAGCACACTGTGGAGAACCGACGGTTTTTTCTGGGCAAAATGTAAATAATTATGCATTTCTATGTATAAACAAGGTTTAAGGTTTACGCATTTTTTACCAAATTTGTACATTATTACAGCATGTACTGCAAAAATAAACTTAATTCATGTGTCCGCCAAAAAATTCGTTCAAGTAATCACTATTTTATTTTGAATTATTAAATGATTACACTCACTGCATAATTACATTAAAATTTTCCTTCAATATTTTCCAAACAAATTGCTCTGGCATCTGCTGTATCGTTATCTTAATTGTATATATTATTTTCCTGACATAAGACTGGAAAATATAACGATATTTGACCAAATTGTAATATCAATCACTTGCACCGTGGGACACATGGTGGTTCAGAAAAATATTCTCACCGCGAGAGGGACTCTCACGAAAGACGGAAAGGGAATGCGCACGCGTGTGAGAAACCGACATCGGATGAACTCGCGTTTGTTGCGCTAGCGTATTGAGATCCCCCATACACAAGAGAGCGAAAACGAATGAACAACAAACAACAAACCCAGCTGCTGCTGGTGCTGCGGTGTTGGAAAGCCGTGTCATCATCAACGCACCACCGCCACAGCCCAAACGCGCGCGACACGACGTGTGTGCCCGGGTGACGGTTTTATTCCACTGTTGGCGTTCCGGCCGTTTGCAACTCTCGCCGGCCACAGCCACAGCGCGGGAGAGCGTGTAATCGCGGTTCGCGGATTTTTGTTCCATTGCGTTCAGTTTTGTTTTATTAATCCGTCGGTAGTGTTGCGTTTTTAGTTCAAAGTTTTCGTTCTCGGTTTTCGAATTATTATAGCGTTTACCGCGTGTGCAGAGTTCGAAGTGTGCTATGATCTTAGGTAGAATGATCTTTTTGTTTCTTAGAAGGTGCAAATTGCCTACAGTAGCAGCACGCATACAAACGTAAAGCAATGAGTCATCCATCGCGATCACACGACACTATTCCTGCTTGAATGTGGTGTATTGATCTACGTAACGATCGTTGATATCTGGTGACCAGCGATTCTTGATTGAATCAGTTTCAAAAGTAGTAGTCGTAGAGATTACATTCGTATGTGTTATATCGTACAATTTGTTAACACAATAAGAATAATGCACGAAAAAACGAACATTCAATGAAACAATAGGTTCAAGAATGATCGATTGTATGATCAAACGTTTGTGTGTAAAGTGAGTGCGTGAATTTATATGGAAATTATATTTCCATGCGTAACAATATGTGCGTGCACCAACATCCGGATGGGATCATCCAATCCGTTCCGGTGTAGTAAAGGAGATGGAGAAGTGAGAGATAACGATCCATGATCAGTGAGGTCGCATTGAAATTCATCTACCATCATTTCCAGCTGGAGTGTAGGTGGCCTTGTAGACACAAATCCACATGCACATTAGCATAAAACCACACAGCCTTCTCCCACAACTTCCCGTTCCGTACTAAGCCGCCACTCCCTCGTCGTTTGGGTTCGAAAGAATTTATTCATTTCGATAAAAAGAAGAAAAAACACCACATAGACCACAAACAACAATCATGCCCGTACACATACACCCACTCATAATGGTGGTGCGTGAATTGACCAGTTCCATATGTGTGTGTGTGATGGTGCGTACTGGAAGATGAACCAAAGATCAGCAACGAGTTCGTGATCCATCTCGCGACAGATAAAAACCCACTAATGGATCGTTTTTTTTTTATTCTAATTCTGTCACTCGTTCTGTGATTCCTGTGATCGTTGTGTGCATGATATATCCATTTGGATCTTGATCTTCCCCCTATCTGTGTGTACGTGTGCTCGCGTATGTTTCTTTGTGTATTTATATTTGCAAAAGCACCAACAACAACGCGTCACGGTGATATATTATTGTGCGCTTTATTTGTGCCCTGGTGGAGATTAATTCAATTTATGGTCTCCAGAGTTTGTGTGAGTGTGTTTGTTCGTGTGGTTCCTAAGAAAGAACAGTGCAGTGGCAACCACCTCTGATTGAAAGCGTTCCTCCTCTATATTCTTTTATTGTTACGCGATCGTGATCTCACCACTCACACCGTACGTTCCACTCACGCGTGAGCTTTGATGGAGAATAATTGGCACTAATAAAAAGCATCACACCTGCGTTTCGTAAAAGGGAAACGCTCAATGTATGTGTGTGTGTGCGTGTGGAAGTAAAAACAAGCATCAAAGAAATGGCAAAAACTTCCATACAAATGACCTCAAACGCCACATTGCTCCATAGTGAGGTAGTAGTGAGACGTATCCGCTCATCAGCTAAAGCAAAACAATAGTGATCTCATCCTGCTGCTGGACTTCTGACTTGTCTGGTCCGTTTTAGCCGTGCTGATAATAACCCGTCGTGTTTGTGTGCGTGTGTCTAATGTTTGGTTTTAATTAAACCGACAGGAATTTTAAATCGGCAAATATTTAAATGAGTTATCTTTCGGGTGAGCAACGTCGTCGTCGTATCTGAGCCCGGAGGCGGCGCCCCATGTTTGCGACCACTCTCTTTGTCGTGCGGTGTATTTCCTTCGTGGCGGTAGTGTTGCTTTTGTGCGGTTCAAGTGAAACGGATGGTACCCGATACAATGGAAATGTTAGATTTGTGAATAACAGATTCATCTAACTGTATGTCTGGAGGGCTGCCTCGGGATATTCGAGATGAATGTCGGTATAATACGGAAGAAAAAAAGTGCGAATGCAGTTACGTCTGGTTTGATGAATTATGAATCAATGTGAAAAGTGTAATGTTTGTACATTCGTTCAAAAGTTTTATTTCGAGATGTCGAGTGTAGAGTGAATATTTATTTGTGTATGAATCAGAAAACAAAGTTAGATCAAAGTTTCGCAAAAGTTTCAGTTCCTCAAACGGGTTTTTTGTTCGAAATGTCAACTAAGAATCTGACAGACAACGAAGAAACAAAGTTAAATCTGGAAATTCCTTTCAGTTAATAAGCAAACGGATAAAATTTGTACAACCATGAAAGATTTCGGTGGTCCGGAGTTAATAACAACATCTCTCTTTTGCTATCGTTTTACCAAATTCAAACCGGTTTCGCTAAAAACCGGCTCGTTCTCTTGCCACTTTCCACCTCCATCCTATCCGTATTGTTATGATCCACAACAGGAGAAGACGGTTTAGTTCTCTGACTTCCCTTCTTCTCCGGTAACACTGTTGAAAGGTTATTCCTATCGCGCAACATAATCCTGCTGATAAAATTCCACGCGCTTTACGCACACACCGTTCACCACCAGTCCGTGAAGATAAGGGAAAGTTTCGGGGGAATGGGCGTGTTGCTCCTTCCGTAAAAAAAGGGCGTTGGGTCTCTCGATGTGGATTTGACGTCATCAAGCATGTAGAGCTTGAAGTTAAAGCCGAAGATGTGAAGTGTATCATCGCTTTTAACGGGTTTTGATGGTTGTGCTTGGGCAGACAACAGGAAGAAGGAAGAGGATCGCGTAGTAACCGCCAAAGGGAAAGCCCAAGTGATCGACGCGTGAAAGCGAAAATTGTGCCACGAGGGAGCACCGATCCAAAGGGAAGGCTGAAATTGATAAACAAATACAAAAAAATAACAGGGAAGAAAAACTCCGCAACGCACGTTTGCAGAGAGGGGAGTAAATTAGGGGTTGTTGTGGACGGCTTGGGTGTGACGATCATTTGTGTCTCTCGTTCGCTCGCTCGGGGTTTAAATCACATTTACTAAAGCTACCCCCTTTATGTGTCATTCGTGTATGTGTGTGTGTTTCGGAGTGAATGAAAGGGAAGCCCTCTCCTCGAGTTTTTTTGCTTTTCATCTCAATGCGGGAATGCAACTATGCGTACTACGATGGCTGATCGACTGTTCGGAACGACGGTACACCGGTTAGATAATCACGCTCATTACCACCACCATCACCACCACCACCATCGCCAACATCGTCCATCTTAACTTGTCTAAACGAGCGACTGTGGGGTGGTTTAAAGCATTGCATCGTACGCTACTTCAGTTGCTTCTACCTGTCCATCCTACCCGTTTGTCAGCACACGATGCAAGTGGAAAGCGAAACAGCACCCTTCCTACTATTCCCTTACGGATGGTGTTCGCTAACTCCAACCTCTCAAGACTCGGCAACGAGCGCAAAACCATAGCTGGTTGTGCACATTCCTTTGCCTCGATCGCGATCGACATCGTTTCATCGTTTTGCTGCAATTTTTCCTTCTTTTATTCTCATTCCTCGCGTATCGACTAAGCTGAGCTGCGGGTAGAGGAGAGGTTTTTTTTTTTGCAAACACTGCTGGCTCAGAGTATGCTGCGCAAGAGCATTTGTTTAGTCTAGTGAATGTGTTTTTTTGCTGTTCACAAAAAGTTAAGATTATTTTTAACGTATCTTTTATCCTATCAAAGATGTGTGCATTTATAAGAATGTGCAGTGGATACGGTAATTTTAAACTTCCTTTAGAATAAGCTGCCCTACCGGGCTTCTTTGCGTCCAATACTTATTCATCGTTCCCAATAACTTTCAGATTTATTCACACAAAAAATCTTAAAGTTTTAGGCGTTTTTAAGAAACATACAAACATTAAAACATAAAATATAACCTAAAAGTAAATTCCAAAAAAATACAATTAGGTTTATATTTGGAGCTCATAATAAACGATCTGAGCTCTGTCCCACCACAAAAATACACGTTTTGCATATTCTTTGCACAAAGCCTGAAGAGAAGAATAAAGTATGATGATACTCTATGAAGAAATCTTCAATCGAAGTATAAAAATTGGTATTTTCCCTATGCTAGCTCATAATAGATAACACTAAATCGGTACCACCAAACGGAAATTGTTCGTTTTACTGTGTTATATATTCCTTTTTTTTGAACAAGTTTATCTTGCAAATATTATTTTGAATGTTTTGCTCATGATTTCATGAAAACTCAAAAGTAAATTCTTATGTTGTCGTCAAGAGTGCCGATAAGATGCACTCGAATGCATTGAAGGGCCCTCCTGCTCGTCCAAATTATCTGATCGCTCGATTAGTGTTTGTGAAAGAAGAAGATAGAGTGAAGGAAAAAAAAACATAAAACAATCACCCGACAGTGAGTGAAGTTTTTTTTGCTTGGCTCAAGCAGATGAAAACAAAATCCCCCACCTGCCTTCCCTCCATCCCCCTCCCGAAAACACCGGAAGTGACCAATTCGTGCGCGAGCTCCGGATTATCATTTATGCCGGCGTTACGCAATCTCGCAAATCTCGTGCGCGCATAAATTAGCCGCCCCGAAAAGTGCAGGAGAGAAAAATTCGAGATATATGTTCGAGTTCGAGTTATGAGTTGATGGTTTACTTCCTTCCGCTTTTTTTTTTTTGCAAGTGCAATTAGCGGACGATGTGAAAGTGACACTCACTGGTGGCGGCGGTAACGGCGAAACTGGTGAAAAGGTCAACATGAACGTGGGGAAGACGAAGTTCAGTAATTAATGTTTATTTTGTATAATTTTCAAACCAGCAAACGTGGCGGCATGTACCTTCCCAACAATGAATTAGATAATTTGAGTTTAATCATTTTGCGTGCTCAGATACTTTTTTTTCCCTACATCTCTCCATTGCGTAATTTATCTTATTATATTCTTAAATCTACAACACCTTACACATTTCTTCAAAAAAAAAAAAAACAACATCTGTTTGGGAAGTTTGTATGTACGAACAACCTGGCTAAACTGGGGAATTGGGTCCAATTGACGCATCGTTTGGATCAAACCGCAACTCATGAAGCGACAAACAAGAACAAGAACACAGGAACAGGAGATTTTTGCTTGTCTGTCTCGTAGCTAGCTTCGCGCACACATGGAACCACGGTTGGCTCCGGTGGCGAACATTGGACACCGCCACCGCCAGTCCGTGATCTGCTTCTTCCAATCATTATCGCCAATCTGATCCACAAACCTCCACACGGGGACGACGCGTGATGTGCGCCGCTGTGTCAGAAGAGCCAGAGGTTGTGGAGAAGGTTACCCGGTTACCCGTGCCTCTTTGGCGTCTTGTCAACGTTCAATTAGTGCCTATTTATATTGATTATGGTCACAATTCGCCAATCTTCGGACGGGGAGCGGGAGTGCAAT
The DNA here is from genome assembly GCA_000349025.1 of Anopheles minimus. NCBI lineage: Eukaryota > Metazoa > Arthropoda > Insecta > Diptera > Culicidae > Anopheles > Anopheles minimus. The sequence goes on along the minus strand of KB663943.1, from coordinate 645,425 downwards.
TGGGGAACTGAAGATGTCGGTAGGTGGAAGAATGACGTTCACCACCCATCCTCATCGTCATCAGTGTCAGCGGCATCTTGTGGAGATATCTGGCCATCTAGATCGTGTTAAGGGACATATTGAACGTACAATTAGGATGCAAACTTTGGATGAGAGTGTTCATTTCGTACTCCATAAAACAGCCCACCAGATATTCATTTATCCCTCAATTCTAGCACGCGAGTTCCATACCAGCAGGATCTCCACAGTCGTCACAGGGATGCAATGTGTTCGGTCTGCACATACCAGTGAAGCCAACGATGCAGGTTTCGCTCGGGCACGGTGCCAATCGTTCATTTTATTCCCCATTTTATATAACTCGTTACCGTCGTTGTCGGCGTCATCGTTTGCTCGTCGCTAGATGCTTCTGCACTTCTCCAGTTTTGTATGCAAATGTGGTGCCCACAGTGCGGACGCCCTCGATATATCTCGTGTGTGGGTTGCCGGTACCGAACACCGACACACACCATGCAATGATGAGGCAAGCATTTTTCGGCCTCGTTGGAGGGTCTCCAGAACTATCTGTGTCAGACGACAATTTTTCGAACGTTATTTGCACTTTGGAAATTGTTTTTTTTTTCTCTCACTCTCTCTCTCTTCATCTATAGGCGTTGTATAAAACTTTGGGAGAAGGTGGTACAGAAATTGAGATCAATAACGATTGAATTTGGCTTGCGATACCATAATACGCCTACCCGGGATGGTATTTTCAATTTGTCAATACATCCGTGGGAGTTAAGAATATTCAATAAATGCATCTTATGTGAGCTCATGAATTTATGGAGAAGCCTGCTCCATCTGTTTCCCAACCGCTAAGATGATTATATTTGGGCTTAAACTCGTCTTGTTCTATAACAATTATTAAAAAAAATACTTTTGTGCTATTGGATGAAAAAATTTTGCTCCTGTAATGCTTAACACATACATTAAATAAAACAAAATTGGAAATAATTCTTTAAAACTCACGAAACAGACACACTGTCCCACATTTTCCACGTCGATTCACACTCGATCGTTTAAAACATTTCGTTTTGTTTCTGTTTTGCGAAATTAAGACACACAGGTTTACCGTGCGTGACAATACATGCGTTCATCAGACGATTTCAGACACACGTAAAAAGAATCGTTGTAACGCATTTTGCAAAACATCCTGTCCTGTTGAGGTACGGTTTTGAGATTTCCTTCAACTGCGTCAGATGCCGTGAAAAACAACACAAAAAGACACGTGTGTGTCCTTCAGGGAGGAACATTTTGCAATGACACAAGAAAACTGTAGTAAGCCAGAGAGAGACGGCGGAAAAATGGAATGAAACAATCACTAATGACAGATGAGATGGGTTTGATGATTACGATTACACGGTCATTCGGGGAAGGCGTGTGGATGGAGGTCGTCAGTGAGGGAAGATTTTTCCGATTTTTAAACGTTATGGTGAGTAACGTCACGCACGACTGACACAGTGTACGTATGTTTGTTATTGGGTGGTAAATTTGTCCAAACGGTCGAAACACCCCGTACACAACATCCACCTAAACACGACGCCCTCTGTGCACACAACCGATATTGACCAATAAAGGTCACCGTAATGGTGTTGTATCATCTGATTTTATGCGAGTCGTCCACCGCTTTAACGCACCGGAACGCTGGCTGATGAAGAATTTTCTACAATTTCCTACAACGTGCCCCACACTTTGAACTCCTGCCTTGGAACGATCATTATGTAATAACCTGGGGGAGAAACCAGGCAAACAAATTTGTAATGTACGAACAAACAGAAAACGAAGGATAGAGCCTCAGTTTTCCACAATGTTTTTGAAGACCAACAAAAATGGGGATTTATTTTCCCGGCTTCACGAGCTCCAGAGGGCAGAAGGAAGAAGCAGCCACCGCCGTAACGATGTACATCTTTTAATGAGCCCTAATATAATGAGTTTTTGTTCGGGGCTTCGAGCGATGTGGAGCTATTTTATCGCCGTCCTCTGTCTTTTCTGGTATTCGTTGATACACTTCCCGTGTCATTTTCTCTTTCAATAAACGGATTGGGGGGGTGAAACCGATGGGAAAAGAAAATCCATCCTGGTTCGATAATAAAGTGTACGCAATTATGTTGTGCCAATGCTAGGTCTCGAAAGCCTGTGTCTACACGTGTGTATTATGCAACGGAACGTAAGACGGCATCCCTTCGCAAGAAGAAGGTGGACACCATCGCTTTGGCGGCGTGCACAAAAGAAGACTGTGGAATGGTCGAGGTTGTGGGCCCGATTAGGTTATGTAAAGGCGCAGCCTGAACGTGCGAAGTTGAGCTAATTGAGACAGGAATTTTATAATTTAATAGATCGTGATGTATTTATCAGATGATTTATGACAAGCGTTTATGGGAGGGTTGTCAGAAAACCTGAAATAGGTACTTTTAAGTTAGATAAAAAGCACCTTTTTCATGATTAGACGTAAAACGGTTTGGGAATTAATTTTGTAGGAATTGCTCTGAACAGAACAAACAATTAGCTAAATGAGATGTCCAAACTTGGGCCTTTATGTATTGAACGATATGAAGTGTATATTAGGATCGTTTAATTTTCCTAATGGCTGTCATTTCTTTTGTTGAAGTATATGACAGGACGTTGCAAAGCAGACAATGGCCTCTGAAGGACTTCAAGGATTTTGAGATGGATTTCTCAAGAAAATGTCATTGAGTAGAGTCTTGCGGTTCTTCAAAATAAAAGTGAGCACATTAAAATGGTGCCTACTCTGAAGCGTTTAGTACGTGTTTTATGGTTTCAAAATTTTATTTCCTTCTCTTATCCGTTCCAATCAATCGCCGAGAGTAGTGGATAGCTTTTTTTTATTGACAGTTTTCCATCCTGTCCAGCTGCAAAGCCTAAACAGAGAGCGTGTAAAATGATGGAGACAGCTTGTCGGTCGTCAACGTTCCCAGAGTGAGAATGTGGGTCAGTTTAGCTTTTAAAAAAATCAGTAGAAACGTGTGTGTGTGTGGGGGTAAGATGTCATCAGAAATACGCACCGATCGGCGTTCACACTGTTTTGAAACGCACATAAACGTCAGCCGAAGTGGATGACGAATCGCAGATGACGGCTTCTTATAAGAAGGGTGGAACTCTTGGAAAACAGCATGAATAATAAATCGGAAGTAAAGATACAGGGAGGAGGCGCACAAACACATGCGTGCCAGAAATGGGATCTTTCTTACGGGAAGAAATTGCGATGGAGGAAAAAAACAAGAACAACCTCGTCTTCCAAGGCCGGAACCGAAACTTTCCGGTTCCGCCAGTCAGGCACCAGAACTTGATTTGTTTCATTTCGTGCACACCAGAAGAACCGTGGTGTTCCCGGGAATGTGCTACATTCCAGGCACGAGTGGAAATCGTTATTTTACTCTACGCCCTTCACCCCCCCGAAGGAAGCTTTATTTTGATCAACATGCAACATGGTGTGCACAGGGCATTTACTTGTCTTGTGGAAGAGTTATGGAACTAATGGAGGGTAGAAAAATACATTTAAATACAACATGTTGTGTCGTGCCTTCGCTTCATAGTACTGCTCCGATGCCGCAGGAAAAGCAATTAGTGTTGGCGACCGTCGTCGTGCAGTAGGCGGCACACAGTTCTTTAATTCCACACCAAAGTCCTCGGGCTTTTCGGTTTTGGGTTGGTGGAAGTGCAAAAGAGAAAAAGATAGAGGGAGACGTTCTAGTCACGGAAAGCGAAACCGAGGTTGTTCTGCCATGTCCGCTACTCCCGAAGCATAACCCGGAACCAAGCAACAGTGGTTTAAGTTACTGTAACTACCTTCGGGGAGGTTTTTTTTTCTGTTGCCTCTGCTACACGAAGGAGAAATCGATTTGCGAACGTCCAAGCCTCGTCAAGGTGTGGAGCTCGGAGTGGAGAAAAGGTATCCGCCTGCTGCACAATGCAATTTCCCAACGTCCGCATAATGGGATTACAGGTTGTTGTTTATTAGGCACAACCAGATACCATCACACCTCATTAGCTATTGGAGGTATTGAGGGGAGAAGTAGACGAGAGGAGTGGGGCACCTGCTTAACACCCATCAGAAGTCATGTGGGGGAGAGGAATTTAGTTGCAGTATTTGAAAAAATCTGACGTCAACATAACGTTCAAAGGTGCACCTCATACGGCTCATTGAAGTTTGTTCAGATATTTAAAGTAATGAACCCACATTTTGGGTGAAGAATTATTTTTCCAAGAATTGTAATTGGCCTGAGAAGCCTTATATAAATGTTGACCTAAACCCGGTACGACATACTGAGCACAAAGTTTTCGAGAGGTTCTTCCACATCATGAGGTTTCCGGGAGAACAAGTCATCTGTCCGAAATCGCCAGAACTGTGAGAATAACTTCAGCAAACAATCAACCGAAACCTTGTTTTTTTATTCTTCTCCAATTTCTCATATACGTCATTCAATGTGAAGGAATGGCGTACAGATATTCATCAAATGTTCCCTAGTACGAATTGTTTATTCCATATCCAATCCAATTTTGAAGAAGATGGAGTCGCGAATAGAAGTCAACAAGAACGTGCCGTGCAATCACCGTAATGTCATAAATAACGAACATTGTTTATTGCACGTAGGAAGAACCAAAACCCTTCACTTAATTTTGAGCCTTAGGCTTTGCAGTTGGAAAAAAATATATTGTACAATCGCATTTTTGAAGGATTGTATACTGTAAAAATGTTTTACGCTTTAAAGTCTACTGATTGCATGGAAAAGCAAATATGGCGCTGTCCCACGTGCGCCTGTTCACATTGTGCTACCGCCACTACACCAGGTAAAGCTGCCAATGAGGAACTCATTAATGCACCTATAGAGCCGCATTCACTCACATCGTATGCACTTTAGAACATTTTAATTGAACAGAGGGAGGCTCACGCTGTGTGCGTGTGTATGCATTATTCCGTACTTATAGACATAGCGCCGATGGAGGAGAAAAACAGGTTCGAGCAAATTAATTACGCGATATAGCTTTATTCCACAGTGCTCTATTTGCATTTTAAACTAGTGGTTTATTGGGTGGGACTGGTGTGGGAGGTGCGTTTTCAAATATTTATTATCTTTGTATGCCATTTTGTATGTTGTGTGCGAGTTTTGGTTAACCACACACGGGCCATGCGTATAAGGCAGTATTAATAAAATGCCATTATGCAATCAGTTTCAATTGAACGCAATCGGGAGACAGTTTGAAGCACTAAGTAGCGTACTTATTGATTAAAAATGAGTAAATCACCTCAGGTGCTTGCTTTTTTGGTTGTTTTATTTGCAAAAAAAAAAAAACAATCCGCAATTATATCACGCATTTCAAGGGCACTCGGTGATGATGCAGTTCGCTCACTTCTCGCCTCGACTGCATCTTAACAAGTGAGAGCAACCGAATGGTGACTCACCCATCGTTCGTTATATTAACCTTGACTCGAATCGAACGGTGTGTGAGGTGTGTTCTACTTCTTCCAAGAAGAGGAAAAAAACACGCAAGCGTTTATAATTATTTTTCATCCAAACTTCCCACCGTGTTCCGTGTTAGACCCTCGTGGTGGAGTTCCAAAGATGCAAAGTTGACACCTCAAGAATTCATCCCCCAAACGTTCCATCACCTTTGTGGTGAATCTAATTAGCATAAGATTACCATTGTTCATTACCGATACCGAGACGCGACGGTACGGATGACCTGGAAAAATGTGCCAACTTCCACATTCCAATTTGCACACCGGTACGTGTATTTCGGTCGTTGTACGTACGCGGGCAGGTTCACGTCACGGGTTTCCTCAATACCGGTAGCGACGGCATATCCGATTGCGGGGTTTGGCAAGTCATGTCATAACGGCATGTGTTAGTGGATGATGGTGTACACACATAAATATGTGTCACCGGCGTCACATAATCTTCACCGTTGCCCGCAATGCCGGTACCGGGCTTTGGCTCGTGTTCCGCATGAAGGTCACCAACAGTCGGAGTCCATGCGATACCATTTCGCAGCAAAACGCTCGCTTGCTAATGAGTTGCTCCCGCTACATAAAGCTGCACTCTTTCGGGTTCCTGTGTGACCTTTAGGTTGGGGATTTGGACGTGCGAAGTGATCGGTGACCTTTACCAATCTATTCTGTAGAGTTGGGTTGGGTGGTTTAAAAAAATCATTATTAGTTTTGGGTAGCAGGCGGCTGATGAGGACTAACACACTTGGGCTAGAAAAAGAAATGTTCCGTCATTGAAAAAAAAAATTGGTTGTAACAAAAACCTGCAACAAACGATCTAGGTCCATTTCAAACCAGTTTCCAACTCCCTTCCCAAGGAATTCAGTCTACACTCACGATAGTACTGAATAGAGGGAATATTAACATACAACCACACGCCATTTACGCACACGCAATCTCCCGTGCGACGAGCTAATGAAGCTGGCGTCAAATCGCTCCCAACCTTTTCCATCAACTAAGGGAGCACACATTACTGACGCTGCTTTGATCAATTACTAAGAAAAGGTTTTTTTTACGTTTTTTCGTCGCCTTAATCGCTTATGGAAAAAAAAACGACACACGACCGGCGACGGTCAGATGATGGTGGTGATTAAAAGAAATTCAGTGGGTTTCTAAGAAAATTCCTTATCACGTAATCTTTCGAAAAAATACTCAATTATGCTTTGCGCAGTCACATGTTTCTGTTATTATTTTTCTCGCGTTCTTCAAAACAAAAAATCAATTTGTCCAACCAACCTCGGTATCCCACAGTTCCATTGGGATTTGTTTGGGTCAGCCACAGGTTTAGGCATGAGGTCAGCTTCGGTAGATTACGATCGGTTACAGCAAAACAGATGGCCTTTGTTAGAATAGCTAGAATACCCTTTGAACCTCCGATGGGAATAGTGCATTTCAGTGTGTTTATGTGCCCCTCATTTCCCTCGAGATGATGCAGGTCATTGAAATCTAAAATATTGTTCAATGTCACTTGACACTAGGAATTCTGAAGGTATTTGACAGTTCTTCAATATATTCTTGTAAGCTTTTCTTAGCTTATTGTCAGTTTTGCAATCAAATTTGAGAGTTATATGCATTTTTATTTGATGAATTACTTCGTCAGGTCTTGTCAGGTCCCAAACCTTGAGCCCCTGGAACTATGCAATCACCTGATGTAAATTTTCAAACTTCCGAGGAAGTCGACTAAAAAACCCCATGTTTAGAAAAAAAATGTTACTAAAAACATCAGCTACTTAGTTTCAGGCGTTGGAAAGGCGGACTCAAGATTTAACCTTAAGAAATCACTAAATTCTAAGATACATATTTATAAAGTAAAAAAAAACAACTTATTTTTGAAGCGATGAGTGAAGGTAAATCTTTTCGGAGATTTGAATTGGAAAACAAAAAAGAAGCTTCCGAACACCCACCAGAACTACCTCGGTCATAAGTCCTTGAGGACCTCACAAATCCAACTGACAGGATTCGTACATCTAACTCTATTTTCTTGGCAACAAAGAGGCTCCCATCTATGTATGGGATATTTTCTCCCTTTCTTTTTGTTTGGACATTGGCATCGATCGTGTGGTCTTCTCCACTCCCCATTTCGTATGATGTAATCCTCGGTGCTGGCATCTTCTCTTCAAATGGAGGCTCACGCAACAGCAGCATCTGGATGAAAATATGGCTAAGCTAGCAATAGCCACACAGCGATTGATTGGATGTCTCTGTTGTGTGCAACGTTCGCCCTTCGGTTTCACCTACACCGAAAGGGAAATAAATGAAAGCAATTTTAAGATTCGCTGCCCAACGAATGCGTTGGAGCAGTTCGGGAATCCGTACAAACATCATATCGGTGTTTGTGGCCGTTAAAAACGTACGATGCCTTCCAGAGTCCGCCGCGGTCAATGCGGCGTAGTAGAACGAGTTCTTCTTGAACTAAGATCTTCATTTTGCAAACATTCATTCACAACCGCAGCGAAGAACGAAAGCAACGTACCAAAGATGTACCTTGCGAGTAAAACGGGGTAATAGATTGACGTGTCGTGACGCCGTCGCTGGTGGGAGTTCGGAAGAGGGAACAGCAGAACCTGTTCGACAGGTTTTCATTCTCATGGAGAACTAGCGGTGGCCTATGTGGTGTTTTGTGTGCTGTGTGGCACGGACGTGGAATGGTTGAATTTCAAGCAGAAGGCGTCCTTACCGCGACCACGATTAGCGCCCCCGCCCGCCATTTTCCCGCATTCTTCGTGCACAATCGACGGTTGTTTGTTGCAACTGGAGGCAAATAAATAAATATGTATCTCGCCGCACTACACACGATCTTCGAGTCTTCGAATGTGTGTGACCTTGTGGGGAGCAGCTGCTCCACAATAGACCGTGCGACTGATCGCACCAGCACAAATGTGAAGTGTTGTCTGACAGGTTATGTTGCCGTTTTGTACACATTTTCTTCAGGGCTCTCGGGATTATAGATTAAGATGGAAGCCGGTTCTCCTACTCCACTCCGTTGTATGTGGGGTGCGGTTTTTGGCGAGTTTTGAGGCCATTTTTTTCTGTCCGCCTGCATCTTTGGAGAGTATAACTTAAGCGTTGTGCACAGGTGGTGTGCAGTTGGTTTATGAAAAAAAAAGAAGGTCACTGAAGTTTTCGATCGAATGCTAACTGCACCAACTGTCGGTGTCTTTGTTTCGTGATCAATTGGTTTGCTAGTCGTTGTGACTGCGCTAAAAGGTGTTCTACAGTTGAAGTTTATTCGAGAGTTTCTTTGGGACATTTCACACTCTCCCGTGCTACGTGACGTGAATTGATTCGTTTCATTAGAGTACGACTCAAGATTTCTTTTATCGGGCGAAAGGTGTCTAAAAAGCATCAGCGCCGAACACACATGATTGAAACCTACGGTAGATTAAGACATTGGAGTTCAGGAAAGCAATAAAAAAAGGTTTTTCGCTTGCGGTTGCCTTGACCAACACCTCCAACCATTACGCGCAACCTGTCAGCTGTATTAATCAATCTCCATCCACCACATTTTCCAGTTCGCTTCCTACAATATCGGGAGCTTTTATCTGATTTGTTCGCTGTAATTTCATCAGCTGCCAGCCGCCAACACACGAACGTTGTTGTTTTCATCGGCTATCTCCTCAGCCCAAACCGTACTACGGGGCTGGCCACAACCAATCAAACTTTCCTTTCTTGCAACTCTTCGATGCACCTCAGCGAGAATCGCTCGTTAATGGTGCGCATTCACTTCGGAACTGCTCACGTCTTACGTTACCAACCATAATGACACTGTCTCTTCTTGAGTGTGTGTCTGTATGTGTTCTGGTGGTGTGGCAAACCTTCGACTATACATTGTTTTACTTGGATGAAGATCGATAACCAAAAAACAAGCGATCCATTCGGACACCATATTTAAATTACATTGCCATCGCGATCACCTCAGGATAGGGGCGTTGGAGGAACGATTTTTTGGATGAAGAGAAGCGACACAACTCTATGTTTGGGAGTCGCCCGCGCTACCTGTTTTGGAGCAGGATGGAGAAGAGGAGAAGCTTTGGAGCTTTTAGAATTTGAAGCACTGATGTCATCAGCTGCAAGCTAGGTGGGGCCAGTCTATTACTTCTGTACGCACAAACACACTTTATTGTTTTTCCTTCCCTTCATCCAACAAACCATCGGTACGTGTTTGAGGTTAACTTCCAAATCGTTCCCATATGTGTGTGGGTTAGAAAGTTTTCCGCGAGCGATGGAATCGAAAATCTGTGCCAACTCCGAACTTTGTGTCCCCCGGAATTGAGGTTCCATCGTGAGCCCGGGGAAAAAGAATCGGAATACCTACTGCGTGTGCATTGTGAGAGAAGCAAGAAGAGAAAGTTTGTGTCTGTGCAAGAGATGCCGCGAGTTCGATTCGCACATGGTTACGGCTGGGACAAGCTGTTCGGTATCCCCACAGAAGTAACCTGGGTGTGGTGGCACTTGCACTTACACACGGTACACGTTTCTTTGAACTAACGCGAAGTTGATTTGACTCTGGTGTTCCACTTTTCCTTGATGAACTCTGCTCGCAGTCCAATCAATCGTGTATTCCGTAGCAGCCTGGAAAGGTCATGCACCAACTGTGAAGCAATCGATGGGAAAAATGTCTAATGATGCGTGTATTATTGTTGTCGGACACGGTTCTATGAGATGCATTGCTTCCCAAGGAATTAATTCCAGTCGGAAAAATCCGACATAATGCATTACGGACATGTTCTACGATTCGCTTGTGCTCATTGATTACATTAGTTAGACCTTTTTTCGAATTCTTTCTCTTTTCCAAACATTCGATGTAACAATAATGCGTAAACGATCAACGGGATCTGAATGTTTCCAAGCTGGTTACGCTTAAAGGTCTTATCCTCATCTTTCGCCATTTAAAACCCGTAATAAAGAACAACATTACTCCCGCCTCGCAAAACCCTAGGAGCTTACATCCTTCCAACGAAAATGTCCTTTGGCGCTTTCTGCCGCTTTGCCAGACAGCGCAAAAGAAAAACCATGTCGGCTTGTTGTCACATTAGTTTTGGCAAGAGTTTTCAATCATACCCTCCACTTCCTATCATCTTCCTTCTACCTGTTACCACCGCTTAGACCATTTTGTTGGCAAATTCTTTCTTGCGTGACCATGAAACCCAAAAGCAGTTTTGTATGTGCGTTTTTTTTTACGCAAACTTTATGCGTTTGGTGGAACGAGGTTGTTTTACAAAACGGTTCCATTTCGAACACAGTTGTGTTAGCAACAAAGCGAGCTTGATGTGTGAGCAAAACGTGTCCTTTTTTTGGCAGTATAATTTGAAGACGAAATTCCAATAAAATCTCCAAACATATCATTCTCTGCGCTGTGGTAGATGTCTTACGATATTTTAACGACATTTCTCACATAACAATAAAACCAGGTTCTCAGTCCGCGTAAAGGTAATTAGTTTTCAATCGAAGTTGCCGAAGACCTTTCTTCAATGAAAATATAAAACCGAGGCCTACTTGTAGCTGGTCCAAGAACATCTTCATACGATTTCGAAGGAATGTACGTTGTTTTCAAATGAGCAAGACATCTCAAAGTTCTCCTCTTTTATTCATTCGTCTCAAGTATTCCATTTTCATGGCGTCTGCAGTTGCAGGGACAAAAAAAAATCAATGATATCAGTCATGCTCCGATGCCGGAAAGGCAATGGTGCATTGCGCTGTATCCTTTCTGTGCATCCTTTCCTTGGCTGCGGAAGTGACGATGTCGTCGTTTGTTGAAAGTGTACGATGGAAACAGAACGCAGAAGGATAACAATTATTCACGTATTGTTCCCTTACTGTGAGTGAGTGTGTGAAGCATTTCCCATAATCTTCTGGAGAGGAACTGAAACTTGAAACTTTTCGAATGCGATAGAATATAGAAATTAGACATTATTTCCGCTTGTTTCTAATGAAAGGATATCCGTTTTCTTAATTATGTAATGGCGTGTGATATTCAACAAATAGGAAATAAAAAGCTGAAAGTGAACGCATTGCAATAGACGCATATAACGAAGGAAAATCAAATCGTATTGTGCACAGTGACACATTAGAAAGCCATGTGAGAAGGTGCGATAAACAACGAACCAAACAAAAGGAAGTGATCCAGTAGACATCTCTAGCAGAGAGAGAAAAAAAAAACGAACGATAACGGTGGTTGTATGATACATAAGTGAGTAAAAAAATATTGAGATATTGAGTGAAAAGTGAAGGTTTTGCGTATACCCCCACCGCCGTGCCTGACGCGCCCCTTCCTGATGACGCTATGTGCGAGGTCGCGACCCTGACAGACAGTAAACAGCAACCATCGTCTCCGTTACTACTAGTCGGCATCATGGGGCAAACATCGTCCTCCGGGACGGCGGCCAGCAATAACAACAACAACCATCTTCAACATTCTGGCGCAAGTCGCAATGGGAAGAAGATGTACCATCGGCACAGCTCGGTACAGCCGGCGCTGGCAAGCATCCGGCTGCTGAAGAAGGAGAATTCGCTCACGGTCGGTGGTAGTGGGGCGAAACGAGACGCAGTGCTACTGCAGAAGGCACGCACCGAAAGCCGCAACATCGACCAGTACGGGTTACTGTTGGCGAATGGTGGTGCTACCGGTGCGACGAATGGTGGTACCGCAACGGCAACGACGATAGCTGCACCATCCTGTCCGAGTGAAGCAACCACGGCGAGTAATGAGCTAACGGCGCTGCTCTCCTCTGGCAGTGCGGCTGACGTAGACCGTTCAGCGACCTCTGTGGCGGGCAATGGAACTAGCAGCCGGGAGTTTTTTAAATCCGGTGATGATACGTACCACCGGACGGACTTTTGCTACTACCGCACGATGGACAATGGTTATCACAAGTTACCCTCCGATTCTTACCACAAAACGACCGAAGGATGTTACGTCAAGATGGCGGACGGTAGCTTTCGGCGGCTTGATTACACTCCCGGAAGTGCGACCGATGGGGAGGAGGACGGTTCGCCTGCGGTACCGGCGGCTACTGCTGCGGCCCCAGTACAGTACCGCGTGCGTAACCCGATGATGAAGTTTCTCAAGCGCTCAAAGTCACACACACCCGCCACGATAGCACAGCTGCAGAAGGAGAAAGAGCAGCGTGATCGGAAGGCTGCGCCGCAACATCACCGGCTCAGTACGATCCAGTCGACGGATGGTGCTGATGTGGCGGGTCGTCAGCAGGCGGCGGTTGCAGCGGCCGCACTCTTGCAGCACGCCGGCCATCACCATCATCATCATCAAAAATCTGTGCCAACTTCCGGACCACTGCTAGTGTCGTCCACATCGCAGCAACCGGTTCTGACGACCGGCCAATCGGGCCAGCAGTCGCAGTCGCATTCCCATTCGCACCAGCACCATGCGCACCATCATCACCACCATCACACCCATGCCCATCCACCGTCGGCGTCATCGATCGTGGAACAGCAGACCGGTAGCGTCGTTACCAAGCAGAGTGCGGCGGCGGCAGTGCCGAATCATCAGAACCGGCGCGTAATGGTGACGATGATCGATGGTGGACTGCCGGTGGTGGCCAAGAGCAAGCCCATCCACGACAAACCGAAGAGTGCCAAAGCCCGCGTCCAGGAGGTGAAAAGGGATAAGGTAAATAGTGAAGCAAACATTTCTCGTGCGTCTCGTATTTATTGGGAATTTGGACGGCAAACCTCCCTTAGCTTCGGCGCTTGCTAGGGATTGAGGGGGCGAATGAGCCTTATGTTTGTCCAACAAATTGAATATCAGTTTCGTGTGAAACGGAGGAAAAATTAGGAAGCTGTGCGGACGATGATTCCAACAGTCTCCCGAATATATCCTGCGTGGGGTGGGTCTACGTATCCGATGTCATGATTCGTGGGCAGAGGGGGGGATTCTGAAAAGAAATTAACGATTCATTTCCCTTGTCCCAGCAGCAACTTGGAAACCTGGGATGTTGGGCTCCTAGAAGCGAAAGCAATCTATACATCTCAAATGTCATAGCGCTACGTTGCAAATTTGAGAACTGAAACCTTCATAATATCGTGTTTCAACTTCCATTATCTTCGGACAATAATGTGTCTATGGCGGTAGATTTGGATGAATAATAATAGAGGCATCCATTAATGGGTGGTTCAAGTGGAGTGAAGTGGAATGTCTAATAACACACGTCATTAAGAATTCTATTCCCAAAAGAAGAAATTTACTGAGAGGCTGTATGTATAATGGGTTCTACACTATAGTTGCAAACCGTATAGAATTAAATGCAGCTCCTTAAATGGACAACACCAACTACTAATGATATAGTTTATGGTGCTCAATCAAAAAAATCGTTTGCTATAATTACGTTGCAACTCTCTCCACCAATACTTCACACAGATAGAGTTGTTATACATTCGTCATCAGCGAATTAAATTGACCTTGAATGTTTTCTCTCCCAACAAATCGGAACATGGTGCCCAAGTCGTCGTCCGGTCGAGAATCAGACGTCTATATATGTGAGAGTTCTTGCGAAACAGAACAGAAAAGGAGAGTGACTACACTACAGCCGAGATCCGCTTTAGGTCAGTGACTAATATTGTGGACCTGTACTAAACAACTACGTTCCATGGTGGACCTTTTATGGGATGAATGTACCACACACGTTCGGAGCTTGTTATCGGTGTTCCAGTAATCCAGCACACACATGAATGTGTATGGCTGTGATCTTTTTATGTCTGGTGGGGTCTAGTACACTGAAGTTGCGCGCGCATTCACCGGTGTGCGACAATTGATTTTTATCTTTCCCACCGTCCCAGAGTGACAAATCCACTGGAAAAAGGGTGCTATAAGCGTTGGTCTCCGCACCGTACCGTGATGAGATGCTATAAAAGTGTTCGTGAGGGTTGTGTGTTAATTTTGGAGCGTTCGGGTGTTGACCATTATCGATCGCAGCACCAGAAGTCGCTCACATGCCGTACGGTGGTGGTTGGTCTGCTCTCATGCGCTCACGACTTTCACGATGGTGTTGTGTCTCCGCATGTGAGAACACTTGAGCACACACTTGGGCGTATGATAAGACGATAACGAGCACACGCGCTGCGGTATCATTCATCCCCCCTTTTACGTTTTGAGCCTGGAAAAATGGAAGCTTTTCCAACTTTCCCGGTTGTGCTCGCGTTTTCTAATACCCACACTCTTTGCCTCCTCCAGTGTTTTGTGGTACGCGTACGCGCACCAGAGTAAGCGTGCTGCACGGTACCACTGTTTAAGCACACATGTGTATTTGTAGGCGTGTGTTGCTCTAGTGGTCTGATACACCTCTGCCGCTTTGGAGCGTCAGTAGAGGTTGACGTTCCTGCTCCATCGCACCTTGTTTCCGTGCACGGCGGTGCCCAGGGTGCTACTGCAAGGGGCCACTTGTGAAACCACTGCCCAAACGACGACTGCCTGGCAGTGCTGTTTCAACATCGAAAATAGAGCCGGAGACCTGGTCGTCTCGGGTAACAAAAGTCGATGACGTTTTTCGACCTTCCTTCTCGGTGTATCGTTTACCATTGTTACCGGAAGAAAGGTGCACCATCTCATCGATTCACGTCTGCTCCCGCCGAATAAGCATGTGTCTTGTGTGTTTGTGTGTTGCTAAGTGTCGCTAAGTATCCATCAGCTTCACAACTCGCACGCAGATGGGTCGTGGCCGTTTGTGTATGCGTTTTTTTTAGTGTGTTGATGAGCTCATATATGAGTACGTTGGTTTTCATTTTTCGTGTGTATATAATTATGGTTGTTGGCTGTGCGAAAAGACACGAACCGATCGCGTAACAAACGATCTGCGCGGCACACACGTGAACAAGTGACGGGACAGCTCTGTCCATGCGAACGTGCAGTTTTCGACAACAGTTTCCTGTTGTCCACCCTCTAGCTCTAATACACCATCGTCACATGACGTTTCGTACCGGACCCGGGGGCCTACAGATCAGTTTGCGCTCCTTCGCTCTCTCTCGCTCACACCCTATCTCCGGAGGTTGGGTAAAAACTGGGTAAGAGTACGCGTAGGTGGATGGTGTGTGGTGTCCCATCGACGGAAGGCCAACATCTTTCCCACCCAGCGGACACCTGCATCCCAGATCTGCAGACATGAGGGAGGAGGGCTTAATGTTTCGTTCAGTTGGCGAATAATAATCAGCGTTTGTCGTCCAGGTCCGGGGCTCTGGTTTCGTCTCAAAGGGAGACACTACTCGCGGCCGTTCCGTATGTTGCGGGTTGAAATGTTATCTTTTGCGTGTGACAGTACACCGAGATAAGATTACCACGAACGAGAAAGAAAGCCCTATTTGTCAGGGGGCGCTACAGTCGCGCAACTGGTTGCTATCTGCTGTCGTCAATTTTCCGCCCAGGTGGGCCACCACTCCGTAATTTGTGTGTGTTTGTGTGTTGTGATTGTTCATGTATGTAAGCTTACTTTGGGTACGTACCGTGCAGCAGGGAACAAATTGTGTTTGTCCGACAGTTCACATTGCGCCATTATGTATCTGTGTTGGACAGGTGACGTCCGTCCGCGAACTCTCTGTGTAAAAGCTTCGGTGGCATCATTTCGGTGAAGGATATCGCACGATGCGCATCATGATCATCAACTGCATCTCTACGTTGGCGTTTTCTAACAACCATAATGTGATATCCGCCTCTAATCAATCTACCTATTGCAGCGTGTAGGAGCCTAAAAGATACGGGCGCCAGCGAGTTTCCTGTCCGGACAGAGTTACGCTCAGGTGTGGTTCGAGACTCTAGTGTATGTCGAACATATACATCTTGCTGTGAAGAAGATAAAGAAAGATACCGCGCACTCAGATACATCCACTTGTGCTAACTTCAATGTACATTCGCGTGCGTGTATATGTGTGTGATTGCCAACCAATGAGTCAGCTACCACAGTGCAAGTGTCTAACTGACTAACAGACGCGGACAGGGTCGCCTTTCGGAACTCCGGGGGTCCCATGTATGTGTAAAACGGTCCAAACAGCTGAACTGATAAGAAAATCATTCGCGGCTTGTTCGTCACATTCGGAAGCGAAGCTAGAGCAGCAGTTGTGAATTGGTGCCGTTGTACGGCAGCTCAGTGCAGCTTTTTTCCCGTCTTGTCGCCGCATCCGGGCTGCGACTTGCAGTGGCTAGTGTTGTATCATCTTCCGTCCGCTCGGTGCCCCTCCGTGTATTTGGGTGGATTTGTGTGCAGGAAGGGTGTGAGTAGGCAGCGAGCGAACGTACAGTGTCACGCACCGGAGCTGCCTTGCGCCCTTAGCACACCATGAGTGCCTCGAAAGAGTTCGAACGGAACGAGGCGATACGCAAGAGCATAAGGTTGAAGGCTCCGGTTAGGATGGAGGTGGCAGCCACTACTACCACTACATCATCACCAACACCTATCACATCGCCCACCGGTACCCGACGTCCGGTATCGCTGAAGGCCTCGCCGTTACCGTTGCCTCGTACCGCAACATTCGGTGTGCGAGAGCGCAACCTACGCAACGAGTTGGACGCCACGCAACGCCACATGCAGCGGCCTTCACCGGCAGCGAAACCGATCCTCGGTACGGCCAGTGCGCGAGTGGAGATACGTGATGGCTATTCGCTAAAGCTAAGTGACATTACCCATACGGAAACAGCTGGGAAGGTGGCAGAAAATGGAGCTTCAACTGAGCAGGAGGGGCCCATCGGCACGGATGAGACCGAAGTCGATGTCCAATCGCTTTCGGTGCTGGAAACACTGGAGCGGCAAATTAACACGATGGAGTTCGACGAGCGCATGAAGCAACGGCGCGATCTACTGCTACAGCCTCCCGGATCACCGGGGTCGCCGATCATGAGCTCCAAGAATACTCGTCGGAGAGATCAGCGGCCCGTCCATTATGGGGAACTTCCCAGCCTGTTGAACACCGGCATCAGCGACGTGGCCACTGGTAATGGGTTCGGATATTTGGAACGGGAAGACAGTGTCGGTGTGAACGACGATAGTGACGATGATTTGGCCAACGCGCGACAGAATGCGTTCAAACGGGGCGAAGAAGGTCGCAGCTCCACCGGAGGAGCAACGGGCTATAGCAAGAAACCCAAAGCGACTCGCATCATCAACCGAACCGTTTCGGACACAAAGAATGCTGAGGCGGCTGTCAAAACGATACGTCTCAAGAAACTCGCCCCCAAACCTCCAGTCGTGGTAGCGTTGAAGCCATCTGCAACGGCAACTCCAACGGCAGTACCATCGCCAACTACTTCATCAACTGACAGGGGGAAGGTTGGATTGGTGTCTGGAACTGGACGTGGTAGTACCACAACAGGTTCATCATCTGCCACTGGTAGCACGTCAACCACCTCTTCCTCAATGGGAAGCGGCGGAACCGTACCGGTTCAAGCGGGTTCAGGATCCGGAAGTTCCAAACCTGCGGCCATCACGACTGAGAATAAAATTCATGCCGAGGTGCTGAAAAAGTTCGCTGCTCAAACACAAAAAGTACAGGTAACAACACATAAGAAGGTGATTCGTTGGTGCCGTGACCAGGATACAGAGAAAACATTTGTACTAGGCGGTTGGGAAATTTCTTGAAGAAACTCTATGAGTGTTTTACGACCTATGGACACCTGGGAATGTGGTTATCTTCAACCATTTTTGGTTGATGGTTGATAACTCGCTGTTAGAATACTGACAGCACTAGACGTCAGAATTAGATGGAGTGTTTGTTTTCGTAAGTACATCAGTCTATTTTGGTGCAGTAGCTATTCGTCGGGCACAGGCATGACAATGTACTATCTCGAGATGAAAAGTTTTCCACAGACTTTAGGTGTGTTTGTGTCGTGCCATGTATAGCACAAACAGTAGAACGACATCTCCGTGCGATAGTTGCCGTAAGGTGTAGCTCGGGTTGGGTGTTGCCCTCTGCCGTGTGCTCTTACTATCTTGTGTTGCTTACTATCTTGCTTATCGTGTGCTTGAAGTTGCTAGCGCTAGCGCAACCGATAAGATAAGTGGCAATTGCGCGACCAAATGCCATCAGCCGCTCACGTTGAACTACTGCTGCACTTTACTCGGGAGGCATTTGTGTTGGGCCATTCGTTACCACTTTTCCAACTGCAATGGAAACTTTTCTCAAAGTTTTTCTGCTGAAAAAGCGCAACATGCTCTTCAACTTCAACATAACTTCAGCACTCACAATGGGCACTGTTAGTGGATGCTAAAGGTTAATTGTAGACAAGCTGTGCTTTGTGTTGATGGAGGAACTTTAGCACGCCATCCCAAACAACACCCGCGAGATATCACGCCCGGTGATTGAAAGGGCCAGCGTTGATAGGAGGAGGATTTTCGTGATCGATCACTGCGAACTCTCCCGAAGGTTTGCATCAATTTCCACACGGACCTTGAGAAAATGAAAAGAAAACAACATGTTAAAAGCACAACAAGTACAGTTTTTCTTTGGCACATTAATTGAATCGTGCACGATGTGTGAAAGACTTCCATTTCCAGATACATAAAAACGAACACGAAAAGCGAGAGAGGGAGAGAAGTTTTGCTTCCCTTGAGGGTATACGAGGCCATCTTCTTCGACCCGTGCTTATTATGTACTTTTGGAAGTTGGGATATGTCTAAAAGAAAGAGGAACAAGTTTTTCGCCGTGGAAATTGTTACTCACCTGAGCACCCTCGAACGAGAATTTTTTTTTTGTCAGTTTACAGCATCTGGTGTTGTACGCTGTTTGCGATTGCTTATTTCCTTTGCTCCAGCTTTGCAAAATTATTTGCTCAGTAATTCTCCGCTCCGTTCTACACCGCTACTGCCGTGGAAATAGTGTGGAAGCTGGTCGTAAAGAAAATTGATCTGAGCTGTATTTTTACGAGCCAGAGTTTAAGGTTTATGTCCGATCCGCTGTGGCCCTTTTTTCGGAAATGATGGCTCCCAGACGAATGTTTGGCTGGTAATAGCGCAGCAAAAACGGATGTGTGCTGGGAAACTCAACCAGACCGGCCTGGAATTAGTGTCCCAAGCTTATGGCTACGGAAAATTTATGACAATATTCAATAGGGTGTTGTGTTTGCAAATAAAAATGCTTCTTTTGTTGGTTTCTTGCATGGCAGCGTTAATATGATGCTCGTCTTATGAGTCTCATAAGATCGTTTATGTACGCTTTAGCCACATCAATGAAATCGTCTCATGTAAATGCTTCCAAAAAGGTTTACAGTTATAATACAGTATGGTTTATGGACAGCTTAGTACGAGTGATACGACGTAATTCCGCATTTCCGTTGAGGGTAATTTAAATCGTCCAAATAGAGATATTTACCGAGTACCCAGCAAGTCATCAGTGAATTAGTTAATCGGAAAGGTATTTGATGGGCATACGTCAATGCCACGAATTGGTTATCAACTTCCATCGGTATTTTACGTATACGGTATGGAACCAGTAGTGCATTTCCTTCCGTTCTACAAAACAAACCTTTACGGGCAGCTTGAAGAATTCATTATCCATGTAACGTCCACAAGGACATCTGCCCCATCAAATGCAGTTAGATTGAATATAATTGGTTGTAAGCGGCTCGCTGCACGCGGCAACTAGCTGCTTCTTGCCCGGTACCTTCTATTTGCTCAAGGTGATCAACTCGATCGATCGACACCAGTACCGCCACCTGCTTGGCGCGTAGAGATTTTCATCAACGGTGCACAATGGTTGATGATTTTCTTTATGTAATTATTGCTACGTTTCCGTTATGTTAGTTGCACAGCTCCCGATGCTGCTGACTGTTTCATGCTACCTTGACCTTCCTGACCAGCTGAACTGGGCGATGTTTGTAGAATTTGCTAACAAACGCCGTATGAAATGAAGTAAAATACAGTAAGCAATTCCGAAGAGGGCCCATCAATCATAGTTACCGCCTTTGGTTGTGTCTCATCTTTGATCGGAGAGGATTTTATTGGGAATATATCTGAGAGATCCAAGACTGACAATAACCATTTCCAACTTGGGGAAATGTTTGGCCCTTTTTTTCATTACTCCTTATGATGCTTGGATGTGCTTTTCTGGTGTTGTTCTATCAGAA
The DNA here is from genome assembly GCA_000349025.1 of Anopheles minimus. NCBI lineage: Eukaryota > Metazoa > Arthropoda > Insecta > Diptera > Culicidae > Anopheles > Anopheles minimus. The sequence continues at coordinate 624,822 of KB663943.1, read as the reverse complement.
AAAGACTGCCTGTGTATCGAGACACCGGCACACATTTTTCACACGCTCCAATCGGCATAAACAAATCGTGAGAGCCGCGGACGACTTCCCGGCAATTTTCGTCAGTAGCGACCGGAAAGAAGAATGTGTGATGCGTTGATGTTTTACTTTGCGAGTGTACTATTTTTAGAACTACGCCAGTCTGCATCGGGGCCAGGGAAAATCCGTATGTGAAGTACACAGCGTACACTGGTACCATTAGACCAATGTGTGTTCTATTTCACAGGTTGCGTTTTTTTTTGCTGCTCACCTTACCCAATACTGCTGCATACACGCGGGAAAAGCCGCCTTACGTTACCGTTTCTGTTTTTGTTGCACTCGGGCGAAAGGTTATGCCTATTATTAAAGCTAAACTTCTGTTTGCTACCAGAATATCACACTCTCCCACGGATGGTGTGCGGAAGATTGAAACACGCGCCACCGTGCTTCGAGCGGTTTGTTTGGTACGTAACGCACATTTTTACGACTTTCACCTCGGACTGGTTTCTGTTGCGTTGGAAATACTTCCACCGGTCAATCGGCATCGTTGTCATAATGCTGCAAGATTTACGGACGAGAGTTGTATCGATCCCTTAGCGATTGGGAATGTCGGAAGGCTAAGAGGAGGGAGCAGTGAAGCGACCAGGTGATGGCATTTCCCAGCAAATCTCCATAAAGATGGACATTCGGTTGCGAGTTGAAGTTGCTGGTTACAGGGAACAGTCATCAATTGCCACTAAACTCACACTAATCTTCTTTTCTTGTTATGATCCACAGGGCTCACCAAATATGCAAATGCGCGGTACACCCGCCCGATGGCGATCGGGCGAGGAGCACATCGGCAAGTACAAGCTGCTGAAAACGATCGGCAAGGGTAACTTTGCGAAGGTGAAACTGGCGAAGCACGTCCCAACCAACAAGGAGGTCGCCATCAAGATTATCGATAAGACCCAGCTGAATCCTTCCTCGCTGCAGAAACTATACCGAGAGGTAGGTACAATGAGGTGTAACACCTTTAGACGCGCTGGTAGAGCAAGTTGTCGGGAAGTGTAAGTTGTCGTGTGACAGAAGATTCAAATAAGCGAATGATTCCATAGACGGACCACCCTGCAATCAATTTCACTTGAACAAGGAACTCTCAGTAGCACAAGAGCGGAATCGTAAAAAAGAAAACCTTTTCGTACATGCAACGCCGCATTTACCCATCATATTCATTAGGATTGCTTGCCAGAGTTCAGCGCGTACATCAAGATAGCGCGACAGACGAATCTAATCTGTAATTCATCGTAATTACACTTTCTTATCAGGTAGTGTTCACCTGCGAAAGTCTGCTAATTATGCTTCGTCAACATGGGAAGGCGAAGCATGTTTGTGATGTTGTTGATTACTTGCTGCTTTGTTATCATTGGAAGAAATAGTTAATCTTTGGGGTGGTTCTCTTGATAAGCATTTAAGATTTGATGTCACTGGAAAATTTCAATCACACTTTTTCTTCGCATGCGCAATAGTACTTGCTTCGTTAAGGGCTAGGACATAGTTTCGAAGAGGGCCTGTCATAGTGTTTAGAGTGTTTTATAACATGCGTGAAAATTGGCAATATGTCTCTTCACCTGGTCTAATTGTAGTTGGATATCATGCACCATCAGGTGCTTCATTTCAATTTTATGCAAGTTGAGACTCTGAATATCCTCAGGTTCTTTAATCAGATTCGAAATTAATGTATTTTTCTACCTACCGGTGTTAGGCCCCAAATTCCATTCCGCGTAGAGGCTTGAATTGGCCAACTCTGCCATTTGTATAAACCATATAATGTGCTAGCAATCAAGTTATCATCAAAATTCAGGCTTTTTGAATAGAATTTTCGGATAATAATGTTAGGAGTAGTTAACAGTATCATAAACCGCATTGCCGCGAAATTTATGTCAATCCCCGAATCCAGAGATTATGATGTCTAATGTATTGACTTACGCTCTATTTTTTTCTACTTTAAAGGTGCGGATAATGAAAATGCTCGACCATCCGAACATCGTGAAGCTGTTTCAGGTGATCGAAACGGAGAAAACACTCTACCTGGTAATGGAGTACGCGTCCGGTGGCGAAGTGTTTGACTATTTGGTCGCCCACGGCAAGATGAAGGAGAAGGAGGCTCGCGCCAAGTTCCGACAGATCGTGTCCGCCGTACAGTACTGCCATCAGAAGCGAATTATACACAGGTAAGCGCTGCTAGTATATCGCCACACCGAGTGCCTATTACAACCATTGGCGTTCATTTGCAGAGATTTGAAAGCGGAAAACCTGCTGCTCGATAGTGAGATGAACATTAAGATAGCGGACTTTGGTTTCTCGAATGAGTTCACGCCCGGCTCGAAGCTGGACACGTTCTGCGGTTCGCCCCCGTACGCTGCGCCCGAACTGTTCCAAGGTCGCAAGTACGATGGTCCGGAGGTGGACGTGTGGTCGCTTGGCGTCATCCTCTACACCCTGGTCAGCGGTTCACTGCCATTCGATGGCGCCACCCTGAAGGAGCTGCGCGAGCGCGTCCTGCGGGGCAAATACCGGTAAGTATGTCTGTGTCGAGGGTGTCACATTCAGTTTTTGATGCAGACGAAAATCAAATTGTGTTCCAATACTGAAATAATTCTAAACATCATCATCCTCCATCACGACTGCTATTTCCACGGCGGACAGCATTCCCTTTTACATGTCTACCGACTGTGAGGTCCTGCTGAAGAAGTTCCTCGTCCTCAACCCATCGAAGCGCGCCAACCTCGAAACGATCATGAAGGACAAGTGGATGAACATGGGCTACGAGGACGATGAGCTGAAGCCGTACGTCGAACCGTTGCCCGATCTCAAAGATCAGAAACGGATAGGTAAGACGGGTACTGTATGCTCCACTAACTACTCAACTTGTACACTTTGCTGTGGCGTGTTGTTGTTGTTGATGTTTGTCATTTGTCGTTTTGTTGTTCTTTCTTCTGGAATCTCTCTCATGTACATTCGACCATTAGTTTTTTCCGCTGTTTCCGAACGTTTGTCTGACGTTCGATTACCGCAATGCAGAATCGTTTGGTCGGTAAAGACATTTTATTACCGTCAGATGTATTTTCAAATGCAATATTTGGAAGCATACAATGCATTTGACGGATACGATTATGTTTTAAGTTTTATTCATATTCCTGGTCATCCATAAATAAAAATGTTACAAATTACAATTTTCTTTCTACCGTTTGCGTGATCTGTACAAAACGAGATAATTCATGCAACATTTAGTTTTGTATCCTTGACGTTTTCATCATGCGCCCAGTCGTATCCACAAAACGTTGTTTTGAGATGGCGCGATCATGGTTTTTGTATTTTTTGTACGCTCTCAAACGATACTAATATATCCAGTTTTCATTTCATCACATCGTCGCTCTTTTATCTTATCAGCGCAACGTATTATAAGCGCACACATACTTCATGAATCATGAATTTTATTACGATTTTTCAAGAGACTTCGTTTCTTAGACATTTCCTTGCAATTTTTCTCTCACACAATCACTACCACGCGTGCAAGCAGTTGTGAAAAGAAAAACCTTCCCACAATCGAATTCGCACCTTGTTCGATTTTTTGAACGTCCACCTTTGTCACTTCACTTTAGTTAGCACATTTTTGTGTAAATTTCAAAACAATGTTGGTAATGCTGTACTGTATATGTTTTTCCTCAACATTGTCTCATATCTTTTTTACATGTGTTTCACATATCCTTCAGTCATTTATATCCTTGTTTAGTTTCTTTTTGTTCTTTTCAAGTCAAGTGTGCGTTTTTTGTTGTTGTTTTCAAACATTGCCTTCATCCTGGCCGTCCGTGCGCGAATTATCTCGTTTTGTTGTGATGTCTTTGAGCGTAGAATTGGAATAACTTCGAACTCTTTCATTTGCCATCTGGTGTGTGATGGCGAGAACCGCAGATTGGATGTACGACATAATACCATCTTAACAATTTTCAAACTTTGTCAATAATAATGTTTAAAATTTATTCTCAAACTAATTCAAAGTAGTTAAATCTTATTCTTATATGCATGTGTTTTGCTCTTTCCGTAGATTTGAAAAGGTTGATCGCCTTGAAATGCTTATCACGTCATTCAATCGTTACCGGATAGTTGGCGAAGAATATTTATCATTCCATGAGTGTAGCTCCTGTTTCAATTGAAAATGAAGTTTTTTTTAAGTATTATATATTCAAAACATTGGACAGCTGTTCGGATTTTCTTCCCGCTTCTCATTGAAACATTGAAAACAGAACGGATGAAAAATAAATTTGTGTGATATAACTTCTAGCAATCGCTCTTTCGTTCAATGTCCGTCAAAAGGCGCCTTGCAAAACCTTCGAGGTATTTGTTTGCGGTTTTTGTTTTTTTAAATATATTCATTGTTGTGGAATGTTGTTTTTGATACAGTTGCGTTACATGTTTTGGTCTTGATGTTTTGTTATGAGTAATGCAAGCAGATGCGATTGATTGAAGATATATGAATTTGAAGAGAACTAAACGTCAGCGCTGAACTCAACACGATCAAATTGGCCGAAGCAATTTCGTCTCATTCATATCCTTCACTCGAGTGCTACTAATATTGTCCCTATATAAAAAACCAGTTCCCCAGTAACGTAAATAGAGTATGTGTGTCTAACGTAAATATATGTGTTTGAACTGTCTGTTTCGCATTCGGCATTCTATAATGATTTTTTCTGCTTTCTTTCTTTCTCTTGTTTCTCGTTTCATTTGATTTTTCATCATACCAATATTGTCCGTGCCCTGCGCTGTTCCATAAACCTGCTGCGATCTGTCGCACAATGCTCTAACAACGAACCATGTGCACCTCTCTGTACCCTGTATGTGTGTGTGTGTGTGGGCTGGTGCGCGCGCGTGTGTTGGGCGTGCCGACGAACCCGATGCAATCCGTGGCGTTTAATTCTGCACACTTCAATATTCGGATTTCAATTGATTTGTACACAAATCAAAATGGAAACAAACTAATAATGATTCAAACACCAAATCACCACCACTCTAAACCTTCCGCCCTGGCCACGAATCGAAACCTCACACATACGTGCGTGCAGAAGCGCTAGTCGCGATGGGCTACAATAGGCAAGATATTGAAGATTCATTGGCAAACACCATGTACGATGACGTATTCGCCACTTATCTACTGCTCGGAAGAAAAAGCACCGACGTAAGTTTGGGTTTTTTACGTTCTTTTTCATGTTACGTTACGTTTTTGTCCTGTAATTATGTTCCCCTTCTTCACAAAACCCCGTTTCTGTCGGGAAAAGCTCTACTTCCGTTACTTTCTCAAATATCCGGCTCTCCTAAAGCACCATTTTAAAGTGGCGCTATTTTTTGTTGTTTTCCTATCACTTATTACAACCTAGTAGTTTCTAGTTTACAAAGGTCCTTTTTCCTTCCTCTTTCCTTTCTAACGTGTGCTGTTGCTTTCGGAATCTGTTACATTCCTTTCCCTCCAACGTATTGTGCGGTAGCGTCTGTATCAGTTTTCAAACAATCCCGACACAATATCATTCTAATTCAATTAGGATTCATTGCAAACCGGTGCCCTTTGCGCTAATCAAACTTTTTTTTCTTTTGCTCGCATTTTTTCTACCTTAGTTTGATTAGTTTTAAATCTCGTTTTTTTGTGTACACTTCACAAAACAAAATGCACATCCACGAGAAAATTATCTCTTATTTATTTTCAACGTTTACTCTCACCGCAAAAAGCTGTATTTAAAGCTGTTAATTTAATTATTTAACTCATGCACCATTTATCGCGGATACAGCTGATTTGTTTGTTTTTATCATTTCTGGAGCGTTTCAATCGCGTAGTTGAACGTGCAGTTATTTTATAGTTCTTTTCGTCTGACTTTGTTCTACTTTTTTCTTGTCTATTCAATTTTTTACTATTCCTTCCTTTCTTAGTTTCGCTTTTCGCCGCTAATCTTACAAAAAATCAGCACGTAGTAATCAAATTCAACCTATCTCCCGTTTTTTTTTTCATTCTGAAGTTCATCGTCTCCCTATCGTATGATGTTTTAATTTGAAAACCTTCATAATTTGAAAAATATGTATAGAATAACCTGAAAAACAATGTATGTTCAGTTCGTCGGCGCTGGAACGTATCTTTCGAACGATTATGTTTGTTTCAATTATTTAAGGTGTATACCTCGTGCGGAAAAAAAGTCGAGAAGGAAACGAACAACAGTGTGTACGTAAATTATAAATTACAACGCTACTGTGTGCACAAATAATACTTGTGCCGAAATGATATGATGTGAAACGTGAGAAATTGCCCAAAGCAGAGCACATCGATTCGGAAACGGTTAAGATGGCGTATCTCACATGAGCACATGATAAGGAACCACGGTCGCATCCATCCATCTTCCATACACATCGGGCAAAATGAAAACGACTCTGTATCAGATTGCTGCACTGCGCCGTCATCGCACGGGTGTGATAAATATTTGCACTCGCCGTGCGGCCGGCATCTCGTTACGGCGACACTGTGTCCTTCCGCGCAACGACCGATCATGGAACCGCTCGGATGAACGACTGCGTATAGGCAGGGCAATAAATTCCAATTAATGAAACTGGCAGTCAGACGCGCGCACCTAAACCAAACAACCGAGCACAAGGTCCCGGTCCGGCTATCGTGTGGATATTGCCATCTGCGCTCACGTGTCCAGCGCATATGTGGGATTGAAGAGCATCAACTTCACGGAAACACAATAAGCGTACCAACGGACTTGCGGAGACTAATGTATCAGCTTGCCATAATCGTTCAAAGTTCCATTCCGGCGCCGATAAACAAAAAATCAGCTTCCACCACTTCAAAATACGTCCCATCCTTGAAAAGCAACCGAATGTTTAATAAGAAAGAGAATTTTAGTTACTTTTTTTAAACCATGAAACCAAAAGATTTCCTTTCGCGCGCCCGTACTCTACTCTCATCCTGTAGAATATTCCGTTCAACACCGTATAATGATGGAAATGGTAAAAAACCGCCACTAATGGATTATTTTTTTCCTTTCTTACATTGCGTTCAATGAACCGCATATTTGCCGTTGTTCGATGGTACAGTCCGAGTCGGACGGCTCCCGGTCCGGGTCGTCCCTGTCGTTACGTAACATTGCCGGCAACGAGGGTGCCGCAGCCGGTAACTCCCAGGTGCAAAGCCCAACGCATCGCGGCGTGCATCGAAGCATATCCGCGTCCAGCACCAAACCGAGCCGGCGAGCCTCGAGCGGTGGCGAAACTCTGCGTAAGTATTGTGCTGGGTTTATGTCTGTACACCCTTCCACAGACACACAAACAGACACCTTCGAAAAAGATGTCTTGGCGAGAAGTCTTGAAAAGGTTGAAATGCGTGAAAAGTTAATTAATATTTCCTTGTAGGCATTACACTTACATATAGGACTTAACGCTTAACAGTAGCAAACGTCACTGAGGAATAATAACCATTCTGGTTTATACGGAAAACAGTATCACGTTGAAAAAATCCTTGTTTCGTCAGGCTCTCCTACATCAGAGTGTTCATGCATGGCTACATATTCTCTACTAACACCCTGCATTCCAAGAATGTCCCCGGGCGACAGAGTGTTCGCGAGCGATCCCCGGGGCTCGACGGTATTGTCATGAAAAATTTAGAAATCTTCCAACGCTTCATTACAGGCGTCGGTCCAACGACGGCCGTGGCCGCAGCCGCAGCTGCCGCCGCTGTCGGTGCCGGTGGTGGTGGTGTGGGTGGCGGCGGTGGTGGCGGTGTCGTCGGCAATATTGCGACAACGGGCGGTACGGGCACGGTGGTCGGCGGCGGTACCGGCGGTGGCGGTACGGCCGGTGTCACCGGGAACAGTGTGCACGCCGGTGCGAACAGCAACCACAGTTCAGGCACGGGCGGTAGTGGCGGCGGTGCATCTGAAAGAACATCGATGTAAGTGTCGGGTTTATGGGCTGTAAGAATGCCGGGGAGTAATAGACTCCTAATGCTGTATGTTTCTTTTTTCCTTTCACAGAAGCAGTAATTTCAAGCGTCAAAATACAATCGACTCGGCGACGATCAAGGAAAATACGGCACGGTTGGCCGCACAGAATCAGCGACCGGCATCGAGCATAACTAAACCGATCAACTCGGTAGACAGCTGTAAGTGGAATCCTTCATAATTCTCCAAGTGTTGGAATGCTTCGATTGTAATTGAATATCACACGTTTTACTAATGTTGACATTCTCTACCAAAATCTGCAGCATCGATCTCCAGCCCGGCGAAAGCGCGTACTACCAGCAGCAGTACGAGTACCAAGTATGACCCGAGCAACGGCTCCCGGACAGTAGGCCCCAGTGCCGGCCTAATGCCTAGACGGTCCACGACGCTGTACGAGAAGACATCGTCCACAGAAAAGACAAACTCCACCACGGATCCAACGTAAGTGTGTTCGGCGATGGCAACCGGACAGCGGGGTCTCCAAACAGTGGACCTTAACACCAATCACGATGTGGTTCAGTTTTTGTTTAGCAATAACCCCCCTGACACAACTCGTTTATCCCTACTCTTCTTACGTGGTTTGATAGTATTCGTGCAGCAAAACTGGAATTAATCTAATATGGAAATGCTCCCGAAGGAAGGGAGAGTCTATCATCTTCCTGTTCAGCTATCGGTTGTTAGTTCTTGTAGTACCGGTGTAGTATTGTGACCAGCTATCTCATTTAAGTGAGCATGAGCTGAGTGTAGTCTTCTGACTGTAGTCGCAAGCTATCTTTTTTGAGAGAAACTCTTTTGTGAGCTAACTTTTTTTGAAGTGGATCTTTAGCGAGATTCCTTTTTTATGAGGTTCTATCGTGTCTCTTTTTTTATGAGAATCATTAGTGAGGGGCCTGTTTGAAAGGATGCATTTTAGTGCGATGCCTCATTCTTTAACATCATATTGCGGCCTCTTGTGTTCACATTGGAGATTATTACGATAAATATCAATCCAAATTTACCTTCCCGTTAACATCATTCCAGAACGCTGACTACTGTTTCTTGTTGCTCGTTAAAAAAAGTATTATTTCTTCTATCAGTGCGTGTGATGCTCACTCACTCATATTGGTGAGCAGAGTGATTGAAGCCCTCAGTCGCAAGAAAATGATCGAACTCTTCACCTTTTCTCCCCGCACTTATCGTGTTCAACCTGTTATAAGCGTCTGTGTGTGTTTGGACTGTCAATATTTTGGCTTGAAGTTTTTTTATCCACCAACTAAAAAGCAGCACCTGCCAAAAACTTTGCTCCCATTTTCACCCGTCCTTTGGTCCCTAGACATTCGCCAATAAGATAAAGAATAGATTTTTTTTTGGTTTTTTTAATGCGTGTGTATTCAGCTAAAGTGGTATCGAATTTTTGATTAAGTTTGAAATTTTCCTAGCTAGGATAGAACAATTCCAGGATTTTTGTTTCGTTCTTTGTTTGATTTTCCCCGTTTGTAGTTGGATCGAGTTTTGCGCTCCTGTCGTGAAAAAGTATGATATTCTTTTCCAATTTAGATTTAGAAGGAAGGCAATCGTAACACCACAAAACAACATTGTACAAACTTTGCTTTGGTCTGGTTGCATCTGTATACGGATTTGTTTGTCACCGTTACCGTTTGACAGGTTTTGCTTTGTTGAGTTCTGTTTTTTATGGTTCTTTTTTCGTCTTATTGAGTGTTAGCGTTATGATTACATTTTCCTCGAATTAGAATACATTCACCATTCGTCGTGTTTCACTCAATTGGCTCGTAGGGCGTTTTCAAGTATCATTATAGACAAATTGTTAACTAAATTCTCCCATAAACCTGATATACATTTGTTTTCTCTGTTTTTTTTTCTTCACTCTCCGCGCCCTGCGTACAATCGGCGACACGACATCTCTTCTCTTTCTCTCTCTCTTTCTCTCTTTCTTTACATTACGCTTGCTTTCATCGTACACAAAATTTGTAATCCGTGCGTTGACGATACACGTTGCGCTGAAACTGATAACTCCAAATTTGGGACCAATCCAATATTACCCTATTACTCACCTTACTTCACCTTCTCCGGTATGATGTAGTAGCAACAGTTTCGTCGCACCAATACCCGAATTCAACCGTGGCAACTCGGCATCGGCGGCTACTACTGGTGTGGGTAGTGGCGGCGGCAGTGGTGGTGGTGGTGGTGGGGTCACCAACAGTGGCAGTGCTAATGCCACCGGCACGGGAACCACCGGTACCACAACAGGAAGCACTACCGGCACCGCTGGCAGTAATACCGGCAGTGGTGGTGTTAACGTTGGTGGTACGGGTGGTGGCAACGGTGGCGGTGGTGGTAGCATTGGAGGAGTCGGTGGTGGTGGTGGTGGTGGTGGCGGCACCGGTAAGGGACATGTCAAGAGTGCATCCGTCTCCAGTCCCGGTCCGTCAGCCGACAGTACTACCAATAGTGCCGCCACGAACGATCCCCTCAGACAAAGGTATAAAACACAATGTTCTCTAGCGTTTGTTGTTTCGTTGTTTTCGGTTTTACTTTAATTTTTTTTTCCGTTGTTTCATTGCCGTTTGTTAGTTCGTTTTTCGCTGACTTCTCGAAGAACTAGCTACTGTACGATGTGTTTCTTCTTTTCCATTTTACATTACATTACTCTACCGAATCGAATGGTCCGTTTTCGGGATTTTCTCATTTGCGTTAAGATGTGCTATTCATTTACGCTCCTTTTTTATCATGATGTGTATTTGTTTATTTCATCGTCAAATGTTCTTTCCCATTATTTCACCGTATGCAACATGTATTTTGTTTTGAAAACAATTTTTCAACATTTGTTTTCATAGTTTTGCATTAACTAAAACAAACTCACATGAATCTATTTACCAACTCTCCCTTCTACATATTTTCCTTCAAACTACATCCATTCATTGAGCCGGAAAATACGAAGTTTTAAACTATGTGTGTGTGTTATCATATTGTGCTTTCCTTTATTTCTATTGTTTGAATTTTTTGAAACATTGTTGTATTTCTGAAAAAAAAAACTATATTCTATTACGCTTTCTCGAACTGTGTACGTTCTGCGAAAGTTTGTGTTGAACATGCCAAGTGGCGCAAAGCAGTTATAATTTGTACGTATCGTTTGGCTTTCTTATTCACCACGTTTCATGTGCCCTATGATACTTCCGTATGATTGGATTGCTTCGTATTCTGGTTCATTGTGCTGTTTTTGTGTTATTTCCTAAATCATCGAACTTCATTTATTTGTTCTTTTGTTTGAGTTTCAAATTACCCCTACATAGCCCGAACTGTACGAACGCAAATCAATAGTGTTTCTTATCATTATCTTTGTATCTCTTTTTCTTTCTCCATCTTAACCTTAATCTCTTTCAACGTCATGTCCGGTTTCGGAATTTTCGGGCCACAATGTTACCGTGCAATGTAAAATAATTGCTAACGAAAAACACCTGACCACGACATCAACCGTACATCGGCTGACGATCGGGTATGGTGAAATTTGGGTTTGTTTTTGTCTCATTCTCAACCACAACTGCACACTGCACTGGCTCGCGCGGGTCATACTTTCGCCCTCCTCCGTACACGGTTTGGCATTGCGACTGCTGTAATAACGATGCCAACACCGCGCGTGGATCGTGGGCACCCGATCGAAACTACCCGTTGGGCGTATATTTCCCGCCAAACGCATGCAAACGATACGGAATGTTGAACCTTTTCGTACCATTCGTACACTCGGTACACCACCACACAACTTTTCGGTGAGTCCACTACTTCCCACAATCAAATTCGTTGGGTGAATAAATTTTTGGGGGATAATTTTTTCTGCCATTCCGTTTAATTTCGTTACCGTAATTTGGTTTGTTTTTGCGTAATGGTTTACCAAACTTTGGTTGTAAATGTTTCATTTTGATCTTACATTGTGTTTTTTTTTAATATCTCGTTTTGCTTCAACGTATTCTCATCTCGTACGTTCAGTTTTTCGTTAGTTTCTTTATCTACTATCGTCATAAATAGTGTACACTGTCGCGCTATCTGTCTAGTTCTCTGCTTCTTAACTCCGATTCGATACCTCTGTCTACTGTCGAATTGTTTCGCTCTTTCGCTGTCATTTGTTCATAGCTTTTGCACCATCAATTCATTGTGGTATTTTACACGCATATTGTTTCCATTTTTGTGTCTTCTTACATTCTTCGCTTAACCTTGTTTACCGTCTTCTAATGGATGATTGTTCGATGGTTCTGTTTTTGCCTCTCGAATATGTTTTGTTTCTGTTTGCATGAGAATGTAGTTTCGTTTCCGTCCGGTTTGTCAAGTAACACGTTAAAGATGCAAGGTTGTCTTGTCGCAGAAAACAATTCCGCACAAGACGCAAATTAAACGACACTCGATTAGTTCACCGAGTTGCTTTCCAGCTCAAATTCTCTTTCGAAATTATATCGTATATATGCATTAGTGAGATGTATGCCCTCTTTCGTATTCACACGTCATTACTATAATTGATGGCGTTCGTGCACGTCCTTCGCCAGGAGGAACTTAAATAGTCCGCACAAAGAGGTCCGTTTGACATGAAACGTCCTATGAATAGTCCGAGAACTTTGAATCGATTCCTTGTAACGTAGTCGAAGACGATGACGTACGTTGGGACTAAAATTGCCATCGTCGTCCAAGGCTTTTCTGTGTCCAACTTATTTGCTATTTATAGATGCTTCGTCCGGCGGTTTGATCGGTTTGAACTCTTACTGCCTCGGGCAATGTTTTCGAGCTCCAGTCTTGACGTGTGAATGCGGTTTCATCGATTACTGTAGCATGTACGCAAAGAATAAGACACATTTGATGTTTATTTTATGTTAAGTTCTGTTCTTGTACGTACCCAGCATAGAGCTCGTTCTTTTGCATGCTAGAATTGTTTGTACATACATAAACACGTTATCTCTAGAATATTGTTCTTAAAGAACGACTTCGTTCGAATTGTGGTTCTCCCGCTCCTCCTTCCAGTTCCTTGTACCATTTACCATCGAAACAGTTCAATAAGAGGTCCAAACCTTTCTCTTCTTGCATTCGATATGATTCCAAGCTAATCCCAAGACTCGTAGTATTGCATGGAACATCTGCACCCATAATATAAACACGGACTTAATTGCATTAAAATCCACTTCGAATCCCCTGCTACGTGTGTTGCAGGATTGCAAAATGTATCTTCTGAATACGAGCGATAAATTGACGTTGTGAGTCCTTATTTGTCGGTATGGTTAATTGTTATGGCACGACGTTCCATATTACGCCGTTTTTTAAACTGAATTCAAAAGAAAAAAACGATTCACCATGATTGTATAATTTTCCAACGTATATGCGTCGTGTTCCAATTTTTCTTCACCATTCTCCGGGTTTCCACAACGGTCATTACTCGCTTTTCCACAATATGGTTTGAATTGGTTGTTGAGTTTATGCGTTTGCTTTGGATCTTCTGTGAATTATTTTTTTTGTTTTCTTTTTGCCGATTACTTATCATGCCTTTCCATTGTTTATGCTTCCCAGTTTTGTTTTGCTTTTCCCATCCCCGAATCGATTATTTCATGTTTTGTTTATTTTCTTATTTCTTTTCATGTTCCCGTCCGTAATGTACCGAACTTTTGGCTTCGATCATGTATTCCGTTTCCTGTGACCGTTGTGTCGTGTGTCCCGTTTTCCATTCCTGTTACGATCTGCGTCACGTATGACCGTGCGATGTCCAACCATGATGTTGACTGCGATGATTTATCCTTTTTTCCTTTATTTTTTTTTTAATTATATTACTCATTCCGAACACCGACTCCACAATGTCTGACACGGATTTCGTGATTTCAACTATTGAATGTTTGTGCACCATTGGTACAAACAATTTCGGGTGCATTTGTCTTCGGCTGCCTAAAATGAACCGCTCAATTCACCTTTTCTTTGTTTGTTGGAAAAATTTTCATACCTTCCCAAAATGATAAAACATTCTTACTCCATGTCCCGAACAAAACAACCATATCTATTTACAAAAAAAAAACACGAAAATATCCTCACCTTCCTCATCACAACCGTTCAATTTTCTACATTATTACTATATCTATATATGCAAAAACACAAACACATCCACCACAACCTGTACACATTTTCAAACCCATTAAAACTACACAGCATGGTGAATCGCAATAGTCTTACACCAGCCGTTAATTCTTCCAGACAACCGGTTGCATTTCCCAGGAATGTTCCATCGCGATCGACTTTCCATTCGGGTAAGTGTTGTAGTGTGCGTGCAGTTGCGTGACCGGGCGACTGGTTGACTGTTTACAATCCCAGCTTTTTCTTACCTCCCCCTTTCACTCCACCCTCATTTCGTACCGTATCGCTGTACCTTTGCATCTGTGTGTCCGGTATATCTTTCGCCCGTTTCCGTCGGAAAAGACGAACCGATGTTGCATTTCGTTTAGATACATGTGGATGCTAAACTAGTGCCTATCTATCTCTATCGTGCAAAACATTAGCTACACGTTTGCATCCCCTTAAAAGCCAGTAGCGGAATAAATCCATTGTTGAACATAGTAAATTTTAAAAAAAACCCTTTTTCCATCGATGGATTTACTTTAATTATCTTCTTTAATGTACATCTGCTATCCCTATCCATACGATTATTAAATGACTGTAAATCGCTCTTGTTTCGTGCTTCTAGTATATTGTAAATTTTCTCTCTTATTTTTTTAAATATTATTAAATTGGTTAATTGTTTTAAATTATTATTTCATTACCAATTTTTCGACAAAAACAAAATTATAGTTCTAATTATTAATTTAAAAAAAATGCAACTGGGAACACATTTATGATGGGAAGTGGATGAAATGATGGGACCGTGGGGTGGGGGGAGGGAGGGAACAAAGAAAAGGGAGGGAAATAACTTTATCAGTTGCCTCACAAGCCATCCGGTACGTAGAAGTTGATGCTAATTTTTCACCTATTTCCATGTTACCGCGGACGACCTGCAGGACAAACCAGATCCCGAAACAGCACGGTATACGCCGGAACGGGCGGAAATGTCGGTGATTCGCCACACTCTGGCAAGACTTTCTTGCAAAGACTTACTACCAGATTTAGCAAACGGTAAGTACCCAACAACCGCGTTCTTCCTCTTCTCTGGTGCATCTCTCCCTCCAGCCTGTGTGTGTGTCTTTCTCTCTCTCTCTTTCTATCTCTCTTGCTGTCTCTTTTTCTTCCTCTATCTGTCACTTGCACTTTCCTATCCATTATTTCTAAATGTGTTTCATGTTTCTAATTTGTGGAGCAGTATTTTTTTTCCAAGCTGTCGCTTTTTCTTAATCGTGTTTCTGTTATTCACTAAGTATGTGTTACTGATTTTCCTTTCCCGTTTTCCATTTTCTGTTATCTGTACGTATTTAACAACTAGTGCGCTTCTAGTGTCCCACGTATATCTTGTTTCAGTTAATTATAATCGTTGTTAGGTGTGTATGGTGATTGTTATAACATTTTCACCGCTTTGTAACATATTTTTTTCATAGTGGTTCTCATTTTAATTTTTCGACCCTCATCCTCATGTCATCAAATGTATCCCGCTTTTGTGGTTCTTTTCTAACATAATAAACCAAAAGCATAACATTTTTTTCAATTACCGTAGTTGCTTTGAATTAAACCACTCTCTCTCACACACACACTTTTTATGCAATTGATATGTTAACGTGTGGTGCACAAGAAAGTCCAAACATGTGACAAAAATTTTGAATCATTAGTAGCCTTTTCTGTAATCTAATTAAGATGATTGAGTATTAGTGTGTTGTCTAAGATGCCGTGGGATGATGTGATATATCTGTTAATGTACTGTTGTGCGATGTGTTTACATGTTTGCTTTTGAATATTGTTAAGTAGTTACGTTAAAAGGGAAACAATTGAAGAAGAAAAAACCCTCAACTACACTAGAGAAGGCATTTTTGTGCGTGACCAAATGAATAGTACAGCATTAGAAGTTGAGTTTGTGTTTAGTACTTCTTTTTCCATGTCCTGTTTTGTGTTTTATTTTTAAAACTATATATTTTTTCCGATACATTCTACACATGTTACCGGACTTCATTTTACTCTGTGTGTTCTTTCGTTCCTTTGGGAGAATTCGATTGTAATTTTCTTTTTTTGTTTTATTTTTTTTTCTTTCTTTTTTTCCTACATTCTTACTTGTTTTTGCCTTTCAATGGTAATTTCTGTGGCGAACAATCGTTACGGGTTTGCGTTTTACTGCGCATTCATGGTTTTACAGTTTCAGGGCTTTCCGATTCAAGGATACATCGGGAAAGGATTAAACCGTGCCTGGTGAATGTGCCCGGGAAATGGGGAACGGGAAAAAAGGGGGATGGGAAAGCTGTATGCAGAACGGAACCACCGTTGTACAACACCGTTCGACAGGACACGATTTTGCTATTGCGAGTTAGTTTTTCACCTGTTCTATAAAATATTCAACTTTTTTTTCTGCTTCTTTCCATTTTTTAAACCTGTTCCTTTTCGACTTGGGATGATTATGTGTATGAACAACACGCAAACACTGTTAGGTGTGGATAGGCTATTAGCTAATAGTAGGGCTAGAGAACTGACAGATACACAAATTCTCGTTTAACAGACTCGTCTGGTTTAGTACAGTCTGCTGGAGATAGAAACCCCTCTCGGACTATAGTTTAGGTGAAACGTGTCGAACGGACACAACGGAGTGGAGGAAAGAGCACGGAGACATGGTGGGGAAGGGAAGGACTTCTTTGTAAACTTTTTTTTATGAACCAAGTGTAACTTGTTTGTACTGTTGTAGAGATACACCAAAACGTATTGGTAAAGGATAAGAAATCTTTTTCATTAGTCGGTTAGAGCAAGATATGAATTAGAGGAAAATATAAAGGGATCTAACAATATGAAACAAACTATTAGGAGAGAATGAATGGAGGCACTAACGAGCATAAACCGAGGGAAGAGTTAGCGAATATCATACATCCTTAATAAAATGTTTAAAAAAATGTAGAGCATACCTAGAAAACCAAAACACAATTGAAATGTGTTTTCTTTTTTTCTTCTTCTTCGTAATCTTTATCTTTAAGACAACTCTGTTCGATTCCTAACCACCATTTTAAGCTAAAAAACACTTCTCCTATACAAGTAAACGGTGTAATGGATTTGCCCATGTGCTATCTTCCTTTTCATGCCCTGCTGTCCCATAATATCACGCTGATAAATGCGCACATCTGTGAAACTGGCTAACATTCCTTATTTTTGTTTTATATCTTTCCCATTTCTGTGCAACTGTGTTTGTTTTATGTCACTTGCCATATTTCTATATGTTTCTTTCTATGTATCGATCATCCATAACGTTACCTATATTTGCATTGCTAGCGGCTTTAATACATCATTTACATATCCGTACGTAGCGATAACAATTGAAAAAAAAAAAAAGAATAGAACGAGAAACCGTTGCACAATGATAAACTTTCATGGAAAATATCTTTGCAATTACCCATTTTTCGGACCTCCCTTTGTTTTACGACCTCCTAACCCCGCTCATTCAGTATAGTTTACTAATGACGTTTGAGTTCTGTTTTTAATATACAGTTTCATAATGGTTGTTTATACTCCGTTGAAGTTTTATTGTTTTACAATATCGACTTAAAACTTTACACAGTAACATCGCATGTGTTGTTGCTTAGTTTTGATTTATTGGTTTAAAATCGGTTTGCTGTTGTTTTAGTTTCTTGCTGTAAAATACTAATATACAATCAATAGAAATATATATAATAGTATTTTCCTTTGCCTAAATGCATTTGATGTTGCTTAGATAAATCGAATAAATGACAGTTGATAGAACATAAAGCGTTGGTAGTACCGATGTAAAGGATAAAAATGTACGGTAAACAGTAGTAGGAAACATATTTCAAGATGTTTATTGTATTCAAAGAAGATTAAAGTTAAAATAATGTTTCTTTTCAATCTCATCGTAAACTGATTCCTTTCTCTTCCTCGTAACGTTGAGCTCGTAACAAAGTCAAAATTACATACCAATTGCAGTTATTTGTATAAGCGAAAGCTTAGGATATTTATGAAAGAAAGTTTTATCTTGATGTTGCTTCGTACTCTGGACACATTGTGCATCGCGCTACTCCTTCTTCGGGCTATACCCAAACAGTGGCCTTGTTAAAAGTTCGCAAACAATTATTGCTCTACTTTAATCGTGCGAATTGCATACTTTAAGGAGCAAATGTCAAAGCTCAAGTCAAGCGTATGACAAATCGTCCGAACTTGTGGCATTCGCATGACAAGTTTGTGTGTTTTTAGCAAGATTTCTGCCAGGGTTAGTTACCTTTTCGGTTTGTCCACAACTGGGCTGCGTATGTGTGACGACTGTCTGATCTTTGTATTAATAAGTTATAAATCGGAATAAATTTCCCTTCCAAACATGCCAGTGCTGGTGCTCCAATTGATTTTGTGCTCAAAACCAACCGTTTGTGAAACATTTGCGGGACGTTTTTGCAATGTCCAATACAATTTAATACAGTGCATTATGCTCCATTTTTCAACTGCTGCTAATCACCATAAACGCAAGCGTCATTGTTATCTACATTTTGCCATTTGCTATTCGTTCTGATTTTCCAGCACACAGTTTGGCTCAATGTTTGCCTCATTGATTATGTTGTAACAGGAATATAAGATGGTTCATTGCATTTTTACTGTTATGTTAACAAAATATTGCATATTTTTTTGTGAAATTTTTGAATTCTTCTAAAAGTTTTTGCCACTTGGTCAAGAAATACTTTTTTGCATAATATAATTGGCATAGTCGACATCGCGATGACTTACTACAGAATCTTTATGAATAAATTGTTGCGAATTTTGATGAAGTTCTCTGTTGGCAATCTGTTTCACAAATTTCGTATCTGCTATAGAAACACCGTTGGTTTTGTGCCATCATTCAAACCACCAGTATGCCCTTTCACCGACGCCACCCAAATCCGAATGTCCAGCTCCCTTTTGCCCCTCTGATTTTTTTTTTCTTCTGGCCGTTGATTACATACACAAAATACGATACGAAAAAAGTGTTTATTTTAAAGTAAAATACTATTTGTTTCTTTCTCTCTCTCTCTCTTCTCTTCCACACTCTCACTCTCTGTCTCCGTTTCTCTCTTTCTCTTTGTCTACTTTTTCTCTACTTCTAGGCTCAATCAGTAGAGACTGAGATTGTGTTTGTAGTTATGAGAAAAGCGATACAGAGCAGAGTACGGTTTGAAAAGGACAATTTGCTAAACACAATGTGTGCCAGATGCCTGCAGCATAAGCAACATAAGAAAATTTGTAAAAAAAAAACGGTTAGGACAGAATGTGAAGATTCGTTTTACTGGTTAAAATAATGATGAGACACAGTTATTGAGCATGTAACAAAAGGGAAAGCGTAATAGAGAAAGAATGGTAGCATTGAGATCGATTTTGTACAGGCGTTTTAAACTCAAGCTAAGCTTAACAGAATGAATGAGAGATTAATTTAAACTTTTAAATCCTATCCAGATGATCGTCTTGTTAAAACAATCAAAAATATATGTAATAACTGCAGTTTTGGAAGGCGAATTGCGTACGTTTGGGCGTGTGTTTATCGAATTTGCCTGCATGTATGCAAATCGCATAAAAACTCAATTGATTTCTCTTTCGCACATGGTATGTCACTTTTTAACAAGACTATCAGCTGAAAACTATGATCGTTGTGCGTTTACCAATGCTGCCGCCTAGGTAGGCACACCACATTAATCCTCAAACACCAACCGAAAATCCAAACGAGCGTCACAATCATTCCAAGCAATCAACACCTTGAAAGGTAGCCGAATTCTATCCGAATTCATGCGTTCGTATAGCCTAGTCTTAACGGTTAGGAGTCAAACTTCAACAACTCCGCGCGTACAGCAGGTTCCTGGGTCCGTATTGTGTCCTCCTCTGATTGGAAAACGATATTACACACACTACACATGGATCAAAACCCTGCTCTACTGTGCTATACAGATTTCCCGTTGGCGTTATAAAACTGACTTCTTGGCACGTGCACGTGCAGTTGCGTAGCTGTAATTAGTTCTAATCTAGTTTTATTCGATTGTACATACCGTAGTATACGAAGAAATGGAAACCCCGAAGTTAAACACGAATCGAGCCGAGCACGCATTCGTAAACCAAACACAAACCAAACACAAATTACGCATCCTTATTGTGTGTACAGATATAGTTGATCTTTTTTAAAAAGTTCATTCGGGGCATGATCTTTACTATCCGTACTGAACATCGAGCGACACACGATTACTACACTTCTGAGTTATTCTTCCAGCTTTCGTAGAATGCTACGTCGTTAGTACGTAGCTCCCTAACATGCATATGCCAACGATTAGTTTCTTCTTTCGATTTTCACAATGATTTGGCACTTTCTTGTACTTCCTAGCTTTTCTAGCAACAGCGGTTTTAATTTCTGAAACGTTTAATACATTCCCTTGGCTGCAAACATTAGTTGTACGTACTAGTTTTCATATTAGTTTTCCTCTGTTCTTCTAAAATGTCTGTAATAATTTGCATATTGTTTCTTCATTTCCTTTTTGTTTCCATCTGCATATGCATTGGTTTTGTTTGTTTTTTTCTTTGCAATTTTTCATCTTTTTTTTAAATTTTTATTTTGTTCCCACTACTTCCTCCCATATACACTCCGATCTATCTGTGTAAGGTGGTATGATTAGTATGCAATGATTCGTTTCCCATCATTCTCCTCCCAACACCCACCCCCTTATCATCCCCGTTGCCCCCACCAAGTGTAACTGTTTTGCGCTCATTTGTTGTTATTGGTTGTTTCTATCTTCTTTTTTTCTTTCTCTCTCTCTTTCCCTTTTTTATAGTTTCAAAATTAAAAATAATCGCGAACCAGATGGTGAGCTAAACGCACGCGTGTAACGCGGGAGCGACGTGCTCCTGTGCCCACCCCTTCCCTTACTCTATAGGAAGCACACGAACATAGATACACCCACACTCCCATACACACACAAACACAAGAGAGAGTTTGTTTTGAGCGTTACACACCTTCGTTACAAATATTCCTATCACTACTGATCGTACAAGGCCGTCTAGAACTGGGACCGCACACGTAAACACGCAATCCTTCGTGCAAACAATTCAAACATTAGTTATGTTATAAAACACGGCGATTTGTGTGTATGTGGAGAAAGCATTAATTAGAGTCGATTGTTTTAATTTTTATTTTCATCTGAGCGTTAGGAAGATAATTACAAATCAATAGGAAAGAGAGGAATTAATTTATTCTCAAAGGAATAACAGACATTTTATTGCAAGTTTAAAACAATTTACAAAATTATTCCCTTCTTTTCATACCATTGCTACCCAATTATGGTGGTGTAGTGCAACAATCTACTGAGAACCAATGCTACGATACCTTTGGTTCATCCTGAGAGTATTAGCGTTCATGCGTATAATTCATTCTATCGTTTACTAGTACATTAGTATATATTCCCATGCGTAGTATTAGCGCTCCTTTCATTCGTGTCCCGATCGGAGGTGATCAATGGTAGCAAACGTGCACCTACAACACCATGTGTTCTCCGTCCATCTAGGGCTTTGGATGGCGTACGAGAGGATGGTAACGGAACAAACCCGTCTTCGTTCGAATATCCAACATTTTGCCACATGCGAGTACGCGTGTGTGTGTGTGTGTGTGTGTGCGTGCGCAAAAGTATCCTTACAGATGTGTAAAAATGCGATCACTTACACTTAGGTCATATTAATCCAAAACAAAAAAAGGGATAAAGCTGCTAGAAGGATAATTTACACAGAGAAAGACACAGATCAACACAACACCTACTCTACCCGAAGAAAACGAAAACACACATACAGAGAGGGAAAGGATGAAGATGATGATGGAAAAACTTCGAACCTGTTGTTTAGCAAATGCGTAAACGGAAGAGAAAAAATTGTTTTTCTTTCCTTTAGAATTACTGTTAGTAAAACATAAATATTGTATGCAACATTTTAGCAATAAACATAAAACAAAGAAAAAAAAAATGATAATTTAAAAAAGAACACCTGCAAATAGACAAGTTTCGCACAATTTTATTCGGGGTATTATAATACATAAGCGTTATTTTTTTTTATTAATCGGACCTGTTCACCTTTGTCCGAGCCAATTCAACTGCTTGAGCCCCTAATTTGGATATAATCTTGTAATTTTGAAATTTATATTCGTAAAAAGTAGTAATAGTTTAGTAAATGATAGTCGAACTGTCTCCTGCAACGGAACAGAGTGTTCCGAATTAAAGTTAAGATAAGCGGACAGAAACAGTGAAAGCTTTCAGAAGGAAAGAAGAAAAAGGGAGGTTTTATTTGGCAGGTGCATATGTCATATTCTCAAGCAAGCAGTAACACGGCATTGTGTGTAAGGTTTGTGGCACTAGTATATACGCTTTTGAGCCACTCGAACACGACTACCACAATACGAGCGGTTTGATGCACGATTTTGATTTAATCGCTCCAGCATTACACCACCTTTCACGCTTCACAGTACAATCAGTCGTCCCACAGTGCACCTGCACCGAAGGTTTGGCTTTTGAAGGTTGTTGTCTATATATCCTTCTAACACGTTCGTGGCTACACCTGGTGTGTGAGTGTGTGTGTTTGTGGTTATTTAAGGGATTTGTATTTTCATCTTTTATATTTACCACTCGCTAACCCAATCAATTTAACTACTTTACACCGTAAAACCAGAGCACTAGCATTAACAGATGGTTGTTTCCGTTTCAAATTTACTCACAGCTCCTTCAGCCTAATTCGCGGTTACATTATTAGCGGTGCGCTTTTCGAAAAGTGACTGATCAAATTATTGACCCCCCCCCCTCCTCCCCTCACAAATCACAGGCTCTCAAACTGTTGCTCTTATTATTACTAAAAAAAATCCCCACATTAAACAAATCAAGAAAACTCACCCTAATCCTTATTAGTGTGCGCATGTGCGCATCTTATACATCGCTAACCGCGGTAACGCATGTTTCTGTGTTGGTTGTCGTCCTGTATGTACGCTGACCGTGATGTTACCCGATTTAGACCGTTTTTATTGAACTGTTTTTTTCTGTAATTTTGTTTTCTTCCTTTTTTTATGTATTTGCTCCATTTTTATCATCGGAATGCCCGAAACGAAGGGACAATTTGCGGCTGCCATCCGAAAGGTGTTTAGCTAAATAAGTTTTTTTTCCATTCTCAAAAAACAAGCACTCACACCCCACTGTCCTTTCCTTCTCTTTCTTTTCTTCTCTATTTTTCTATTTGATTTCCTGTTTTTTTCTTCTTTTGTTTGCTCGAACGCTTTAACGTTTTATTTTTCGTTTCTTTTCAACTGTCTTATACTTTTCTATTTTTATTCTAACACTTTCTTTTCGTACCTTGGTCTATTTTAAAATTCTTTTCTTCCTCTCCTGTTTTTTCCGATTCCTGCACTTTTCAATACCTCCTGCATCCCTACCTTCCCTTATTGGTTCTTAACACCCACACTCTCTCGCCATCTCGTCTGTCGTTTGGTTTTGATTTTGTTTTATTCTCCTGTTTACTTTTTTTTAGGCCCAACGATGGCCAAGCAAATACTTCAACAAGTACGGCTAGGTAAATATATCAATCTTCATATTAGTTGTCCTTCCTGCCTTCTCTTTCTCTCTCTCTCTCTCTCTCTCTGTCTCTCTCTTTTTTCTCTCCTTTGATGGTTTTTTTTATTGTCTTTAAGATACACAACATCTTTAGAATCGAAGCAAAGCAACAAACGAAATTTTTTATTTTAATTAAATAAAAACTAGCAAACAACTCCAGTTTCAAGAAAGAATACTGCAAAACGTCCCCATAATGCAACTTTTTTCCAATTTGTTTATTTAGTTTTTCTTTTTGAGTGGCATTAATGATTTTGCAAAGTGAGCAATCTGCCTTTTTTATTATTGTACTTCATTTTACCTTCCTTTGAGTTGCGCACACTATTCAGTTGCGTTTCCTGTACTGTGTACGCGTATTGCCCAATTGTCGCTTCTCAAATGCCTTTTTTCGAGAGGCATCAGAAAAGAAAAACAAAATCTGTTAGCTGGAATAACGTTCACTGTTATTGTATGTTTGTTAGTGTTTTAGCTGTCGTTTTCTGATGTCATATTCGTTCGTAAATAATTTGCTACACTATTATCATTATTATTTTCTGTGTACGTTTGTGTGTATGTTGTGTGTGTGTTTGTGCGTGTTTCCACACTCCATGATGCACTTTCTGTTACATTCTTCTCTATGTATTCTCCCCACATACACCAACTGCTGGTGCGCTCATTTGTAAAACGTATGTTTACATGTGCAAACAAAACAATACACGTGGGGAATTGAAAATAAAAACAACAACAGATTATAAGAAAATTAGTAACGTAAAATTTGTGAACGACATTAGCAAAATAAAGACAAAATTTCCCATCGTACCCCATCGTTTAGTGATTCTATTGTTCAGTTTGTTGCCTTTGATTTCGAGCAGCATTGCGTAACGGTGCCAACAGTACAAATAATGCGTATTTTTTATTCTTTTTTCTATCTACAATTTCTCTCTCTCTCTCTTTCTCTCTCTCTCTCTCCCGCTCTCTCTCTCTCTCTCTCTCTATCTATAAAATTTATATATTAACATCCACCTTCGTTGAACAATTCCCTTGAAAAACCAACAACTTCGTACGTGTGTGTGTGCGTGAATGTTTGCGTGTGTGTGTGTGTCGCCCAAATCGTGTACAGTACGAACACGGAGGAACCGGTAAAGCCACGAGTGCTGCGTTTCACCTGGTCCATGAAGACAACCTCCCCCCGGCTGCCGGATGAGATAATGGCCGAGATTCGGTCCGTGCTGGACAAGAACAATTGTGATTATGAGCAGCGAGAACGGTAAGCAATCGAACTCTTTTTGTTGAGTGAATTAGAATTAATACCAATGTATATGAACGACTCTTTAGTAACACGAATATATATATTACGAACCTAAAATAATGTAAAGATCCTTGGAGACTCACGAATCATTTGGAGGTTAATGAATCTTTTACATTTTTGAACCACTCCGCCGTGTTTCCTTGAATAATTAACATGATTTTATGATTTTATGATTTTTTTAAATATTCGATTTGAGGGTTAAGAATCTTTGTGGATTTTTCGAATCAATAAAGAATTTTGGAAGTTTGCTATATCTTCGAAGATTAGTGAATCTTTGTAACGCAGAATATTCGTGAATTTTTCCTGATGATTTGAGATCGGTGTATTTTTAGAGATGCTTGATCATTGGAGGTTCATGATGCTTTGGAGATTTGTGAGTTCTTGAAAATTCGAGATTCGTGAATTTCCGGAAACACTCGGATCTCGTCCAATTCTTTCAGTATTCTTTAATATTTTAACAGACAACTTCACACTAACCCCAATGTGTGCTTTTCCTCCCTGTTAGATTTGTGCTGCTGTGCGTGCACGGTGATCCAAACACCGACTCGCTAGTGCAGTGGGAAATCGAAGTCTGCAAGCTTCCCCGGCTATCACTGAACGGTGTCCGGTTTAAGAGAATATCGGGTATGTTTCGATCCTTACACCAGCAATTAGCAATGTTATTGGTGTTGTTAATGTTAATCCTTCCCAATTGTTACAGGCACCAGCATCGGCTTCAAGAACATTGCGTCGAAGATCGCGTACGATCTACGCCTGTGACTCGATACAAAATCGGAAGAGTATCACTCGGTCGGGAGCGATACGACCCAGGACGATGGTGACGGCGATGGGCACGACGATGAAGGTGGTGACGACGATGGAACAGCGGGCGGCGGTAGTGCAGCGGAAGCAGAATCAGAATCGGAACAAAAGCGCAGCAATCATACTAGAAAAGATGGCAGCGAAGGTAGTGGTGGTAGTGCTGGTGGTGATGGTGGTGGTGATAGTGGTAAAGGTGACACGAGATGTGATGAGGCTGATACCACCAAGGATCGCAATGACGTCACTATCGTCCCGGCTGATGTGAGGATGCGTACGAAAGTATCCGCCACAAGCGGTACCGGCAAACAACGCTGGTCACTGGTCGTCGTGGACGGACGATCTTCGTTACGCCGCAAAGACAAGGAAAGAACCGGTCACCATCAGCAATCTCCACGTCACCAAAAGGGCGGTAGCAAGAAGGAGAGAGAAAGCGACAATGGAGATGGTACATCCCGAACCGAGGCTGCTACTTCCGGTGATGGAGGTGGATGTCAACCCGCTGGCTACAACAGCATTTTCGCATCGCTACTGCGCACCACCACGCTGTGAGCTGTGGTCGGGCGGGGACAACAACACAAAACGCTAAAACAACCACCCCGAATATTGACTGTTAGTTAAATCAATTATAGTTGTACACTACCTATCTACCTACCTACTACCTAACAACCTACCTACGAAGGGGCGAGAAGACAACCGACAAGAAGCAGCAGCAGCTGCAACACGCTAACCAAGAGCCCCAGCTCACGTTTTAGGTGCACGTGTGTTGCAGTTAAGAAGATGTCACTACTACTATGTGGGAAGGATGGGTAAGCGTAAAAACATTACTGATTGGAAGACAAATGGATACAAACTTCTTCGGTACTTCCGGCGATGATGTGCGATTGTTAGGCACATAGTTTTTATTTTCCAATCCCTCCCTATAGTGTCGCGAACAACATTTTCTATCTCAAAAAGCAAACAAAACAAAAATAACATACATTGCCTTTACCAACACCCCTTGGGAAGATGGGACTCGTTATAGCAGATCATGGGAGAGGTGAAAAATTATGAATCATCCTATTTAAAAGCACACACACACACACACACAGCTAAATCGTGGGAAAAAGCTAACTGTTACAACCATGCAAGGTTGTTGCAATATTGTAAGCAAAAAAATATATCGTCAAAGTTGTAATAAAACGCGTTTAAGAAGTGTGCGAACAGTGATGCTTGAGCGAAATGGCATTTTTTGTCTATGTGTGTGAGTGTGCTCGCTTACTTACATATTTATCTGGCGCTATAACCGCTTCGCGGTCTTGGCCTGCTGCAGAAGTCCTCTGAACCGCTCACGGTCGAGCGCCTTCGTCTGCCACCTCAGTTTGGGCCTACCACACCTCCTCTGTCCATGTGAGGGTCTGAAAAGACGTTACGGATTGGGTCGTTCGGTGCCATTCTCATGACGTGACTAGCGAAAGGACCACCGGATCCTAACGAGTCTAATTCGTTGTAACGGCTCCTCCATTGTCCTTCGACACATAAGGGGCCAAAAATCCTTCTGAGAATTATCCCCTCGAACGCGGCAAAGATGGTTTCGTCAGCTTTTGACAAAGTCCAAGTCTCAGAGGCGTATGTGAGTACTGGGACTATATAAGTTTTATACATTCCCAGCTTTCCGCCACGTTTTTTTTAAATTGAAAGCCCGGATAATGGATTGGCAGATGAAGAAGCCCGATCGTAAGTGGTTCAGAGAACTTCGGCAGCAAGCCAAGACCGTGAAGCGGTTGTAGCGCCAGATAAGTAAGTAAGTAAGTATGCGGAAGCGGTAATGCTTATGAAATTGCGACTAAAGCGTCAAAGTAAGGGTGTGAAGTGTAAGTCTTCGCCGAGAACGATTTTTACTGACACGTGTGCTCGCCTAGGACACGATAAAAACAAAATCGAGCAAAAACTTACTCTAGGCACAGTATGAAGCACTACTATTTTATCGGTAAACAAAAAAAAACACAAAAGAAAATTCCCCTCCCAAAAACCAAAAGCGAAACGATACGACACAATGTTGCTGGCCGTTTTGTTTTGGGGTTCGGGAAAATGGCCGACATAATGAAGCGCTAACAGCAGCATCCGTGACTGATTTTACTAGCTAATGGACTAGGGGGAGCTAATGAGTGTGGTGCAAACAGGGAGGCGAACCACGGCGAACTTCCTAATGGCCTGTAATGTTTAAGCATCTTCTACAAGCATTTTATATATCACGTGCCGTTTTTTCTCGCGCATGAATAGTAGTTATTGCACAGAACAAGAAGAGGAAAACACACACACACTCAAACACATCCAGAGACACAGACAGTTATCGTTGTTATTGATGTTGCCGGTAAACAAATGTTCACATGCCGGTCGCTTCCTATCACAACCGTGTGCCCCCAACACCACGTTACGGTGTACAGTAGTACCATCGTTAGCAGCAGTATCCCTTTTCGATCGGTAGCGAAACTATTTGATAGAATATGGTTTTGGTTTTGGCGCTAGACTCGACAACCTTAATCCTGTAACTCTCCCACAGAAGTGATCGTGCTATAGGACATAGTCTTAATGACAAGGCCCCGTTTTTCGGATAAAATCTCGTACATAGACCCCCCCATGTCATGTTCTCCCCAGTATGCAGAAATCTTGTGCAGTCCCCACACGACCAGCCAATGTAGAGGCTGGACAGCGTCAAGTCCGTCAGCAATTGTGTACAGCCTATAGTAAGGAGCAGATCTATGTTGTATTTTGTTTTGTTTGTTTTTCTGGTGTTTTGTTACGCAAGCAAACAAAACACTGTGTGTTATATAGGGCTTTACTATGGTTTTGCTCACCTCGAATAGCTCCGTGAATTTCCAGCTAGAGAGAAACCGTTCGGAACAAGCAAAAAAACACAAGATGGTTTCTATTCTACGGTCGATCGGGGTTCGATTTACTGAATGCGTGCGTGCATGCGGAAGTTTTTCGTCCTTGCTGTTCTTAACAAAATGAAAGAACTTTTAAATGGACGCGTTAATGTGTAAATTCGTACGCATTCAAACGTTCAGGCCCCCCCTACATTCTCTCCCGTTTTATATATTGTGTAAAGAATTGAACAAAAAAACAAAATCAGCTATATACATATATATATGCAATACACATTATCGTCGTTCGATTGTAGATGCTAAACGTATGAGAAGGGAAACTTCCACCACGATCGTTCCGCAGTTGAAGTTGCAACCCGGTAAAAGCCGGGTAATCAAACTCACTCATGTAGAGGTGATAGAGAGCAAGAAGAGCGAGGAAGGAATGTGTGTTTGATGAGGAAAGAACCCAGCAAAACAAAATCTCGAAGGTGTCCTAAACATAGATGTGCTTCTATTGAATGTAAACGGTCAATCAATATTGTGCCGAAGTGCAACAATTATTTATTATGCAAATATGGAAAGGAAACACTCTCAAACACACACACACACACAAATGCGTAAAAGTACACAAAGGACGAAGAAAGCGAAAGCACGTTGTAAAGATGGCAAGAGAACGGTTTAATGATCGCATCTGCAAAGAATATTACATAGTAGTGAAATGTTCGATTCCGACATAATTGCACAGAAAGGTACATGTAAGAGTAGAGAACGAGTAAATGGGAAAGAACAAAATATCGAATAGAGCAACTGTAGGGAGATCGTTGAAAGAGACCGGTGTTAACATTGTGGTTAGCCGAGGTGATGATGTCCTTTCACTATGGCACTGTAAGGCATCAGCGGATAATGAGAGAACGGAAACGAACGAACACAATGGCAAAGGAAAGGCTAATTATTATTATTTCTATTTGCAGCGCAGCACACAGTATGAGTATGTATGAGCGATGGTGAAACAAACAAGAAATTAAAAGAAAAAGTATATATTGCTAGTTATTTGTTAGTGTAAATGAAGAAAATGCAAAACAGAAACAAAAAGAAGAAGAAGAAAAAGAAAACAAACATGGAAAGGTAACAAACGCGTACACTAGGCTGCGTGAAGGCACGTAAAAATCGTTGGCGAAAGTACGCGAAGGAAACGCTAAAGAAAATCAGAAGCAGTAAGTAATATTAATAAACAATCTATCGATAAGGAACAACTTTACGAGCATTAGAAGAAGCAGCAGAGAATAACCAAAATTTACCGCATACACATACGGTCACAAAACAAAACACTGACACGAATACATACACACATACACATACGAATGCTCACGTGCAGACGCTCATAAAAGCATTAAACGTTCATACTTCACTAGTTGCGTGCTCTGAATATAAGCATAAGTAGTTACATCTCGTTGTTAAAGTGAATGCAGAGAAAGAATGCGCAAGTAAGGTACGAAACAGTAAAACAAATCAGAAGAGCAAGGTTCTTCCCAATAGCTAAACACAAAAGCAAAAGAAACCTGGAAGAGAGAATAATGCGAGTAAACATCAGCATCCAACATTGCGTCACAAGCGTCAATCCTCCTTCCCAGCATTAAAAGCAATCCGTTGCCGCGTAAAGTGTTCGGATTTTTGAAACATTAAATATTGTCCCTCCTTCCTCCCTGCCCCCTTCCTTCCATCCTTTTCCCTGTTGCAATAATCTCACTCATACATATACACAGGTACAACACATACGCTAAACAACAACAGAACACAACATACATGCATCGTTTTCTAGCTTAGTAAGGTTGAACAGAATTAGAAACATTAATATAGAATGGAGAAAAATAAAATGCAAAAAATGATATCCCCCCAAAAAAGTTAAAAAAATCACACGCGTAACGGCTTTTTTGAATTACGTTTATGGTTGAGAAAATATAAGTAGTGTATAGAATGATACATGATACATGAATAAAATTACTACCAAAATTCATCAATACAATGTCCAAATACTTTCCCATAGTTCCATTGCCCACCGAATGTCAAAATGGAAATGTCAAACGATGTTTCAATTTCCTGCTACTGTCAAACTGGTACCGCACGATTCGGCCTGCTTGAACGATTATTGCAGTTTCATTTCTCCACTCTTCCATCCGGACAGCATCCCTTGTTCTGCACCATCCACAATTAGCTGGCACAGCAGTTTGGCACTTGCAGTTCTCGGGAGGTAAACCCCCACAATTGCAACATTCCTCCGGAAAATCGGCCTTCTCCCAGCTAACACCATCCAAAAGCAAAGGTAGGTCAGTGTGACGGTGGCCAGAAAAGCAGGCAAAAAAGTTTCGTTCGCCAAAAAAAAAAAAAAATACGCGTGAAAAACAGCAGTGCGAAACGTCGCACTGACAGAACCGACTATGGATGGGATTGTTTTTCTCCCTACATGGCACACTGTTCTCGCTCATGTCGGAAGCTAACCGGAACAGAAACTAAAGGAAAATCGAATCCTGTGTCGGAATTTTATGCCGGAAGTGAGTCTGTTTTGGTCCCTACGGTTCATCTTTGCCCCGTAGTGACCACGGTGCCAGGTCCTGTCAGTTCGCTTATTGTGTCGACGGTGGCAAACTGGTGCGGTTCGCGTGTGTGCGTGCATGCAGACGTGCGTGCGTGTTGATTGTCTGCTGTTCCCGCGACGAACGGCAAACTGCATTCGTGTCGCGGTATTCACACGATTCACGCGCTAATCCAACCCACACATACACGCGGTCATTGTCTCATCGTTACCCACAGGAACACACCGTGCAGGTGGTCAGCAGGTTCCATTCGCCAGCAAAACAAAACCCAATCCGTCATCAGCCCGGCAACCGACACTCGGGAAAAGGTGAGAAAGTTAGTGGTTGGAACAATCTGCTCCACAGGCAAAAGATTGGCCACCCGTGTACGAGGAGGGTTTTTTTTCTAATCTTCCTTCTCCCACTGTTCCGCTGGCACGCACACACGTGTCAGACCCAGTTTTTGCTCTGTGCCACTAAGCAGATAAGTGTATGGGTGCGTGTTTTGGTAATGTAAGGGAGCAGAAACACTAGTTATATCTCCTCAACCAACAATAACAACAGTGCAATTCGAATGTACATAAGTGTGCGTGGTTGTGTGCGTTTGCTTGCGTGTGCTACGGAAGGTAAATAAATGGCAGCTGTTCAGTATACGTTGTGGGTTGAGATTTCGGGCAACCGGACGCGTGTTGACAGTGCCTACCTTACAGCGAACGTTTAAAGGATCCGGATGTTCGTTTCCAGGATCAGAATGGAACGCATCACATTAGCATAGTGCACTAGACGGTAGACGTGATAGTGTGTAAGGTTGTTGGCTACAGGTTGTTGCTGCCTTTCAAATCTTTCTCAATCTTACATCTTACACCAAACCCCCCCGTTTTCGCTCTTTCCGTTTGCTTTCCTACCCAGGCAGGTTTGGTTCTCTCCCCACCACACTTCCTGGGACAGCAGCGTAACCCAAAACCCGAAACACACCACCAACCACCACCAGCAGCAGAACGAGCTTCGCGTTCGCGAAAGGAGAGTGAAATCCGGGAGTGAGTGAGAAAGAGAGAGCGAACAACGAAACGCATTTGGTGTGTACCGATCGCGAGAAAGGGCTCGAAATCGAACGGCACACAGATCGAGTGCAGACAACGTGATTGCGGATGATGTTGCTGACAGTGCGAAAATAAAACCCAGCCACCCCAAAGTGTGTGATCACGTCCCATCGGAAAGCTCCCGCTTGGTCTGTCACAGCTGATCCGAGACCGAGGACATACGGTCGGCAGTTGAACGGAGAAAGGAGAGAATGATTCTACGAAGTGTTTCCCGTACACCAGCGTAGAGAAGTTCCGGTTCCGGCTGTGTTACGGAACGATCACAAACCCGATAGCACACAAACACACCCTCACCCTCACATACACACACACGCCACTCCACGATGGACAATCGGCTCAACATTGGTTCGGAGGTGCGTGAGCTAAAGCTTGGCTCGACCTTCACCAACGCGGCACCATCGAACCAGTTCCACACGATAAAATGTACGTACAACGCGACCATGCGCTTTTCAGCAGAATCCGCTGACGTCGACAGCTAACGTTGTTGCCCGTTTTTTTTTGGTTTTTGTTTCCAGACGATTTCAAACCCGCCAGTGTCGACGTGAACAAACCGGCAGTGCTGGAAATTAGTGCCAACAAGCAGGTCACCGTTACCGTACCGCACCTGGGTAAACATTCGCCCGATGGGATTCGATTCTGGGGAGTATACCGTACTTACTATGTTCATGTTTGCCCACTTCCAGATGGTTCCGGTGTACCGAATACCGTCTTCAAGGGTAATCAGCGCGATTATTCGCGGAAGGACTGTGTGCTCATACTGAACCGGGCGACGGGCGAGATTACGCTCGAACAGCTTAACAGCAGTATAGTGGTGAAGAAGACAAGGTAAGTCGGCACACATCTGGGTCAGGTTCTACTCGCTAACGCGCACACCATTCCTCATTACAGAATCGAAAACAAGGCACCTAATCCTCCGCCAACACTGCCAACAATAAAGGTCGAAAACAACACCGCACGCCAGAGCTCCAAGACGAAGATTACGACCGGTGTGCGGAAGAATGCGCCGATCAGCTTCATGCCAAAGCACTCGCCACTGCAGGGTTCCCCGTCCTATCCGCACCGGAGTCCCCAGTCGGCACCGGCGTAAGTGTTCGGCGACCGGACAAACATGAAACGAACTTTGGCTTACTTTCATTTCGGTACACTTTCAGCTGGAACGCCAATAATACTCAACAAACCTTGCCAAGTATTCCGATGATTGGACTGGACGATGGGATGGATTTTGGTACCGTGATGCCACCGTCCTCCGCCACCACTTCCAACTCCTCCTCGTCGGGTGCTACCATGAACAATCATCTGAACAACAACATCAGCAGCAGCGGAAGCGGTAGTAATTCCAATTCCAACCACACCAACAACCACCACCACCACCATAGTAACAGTAGCAGTAGTAGTAGTAGCAGTAGCGGTAACGTGGGCAATAGCATGGCTGGCTCGACCAACAGTGGTAGCGGTATGGGCAACAATCATAGCAACAGCAATAGCTACCTTAATCACGGTTCGTCACAGAACAGCAACAACAATCATCATGGCAGTGGTAGCAGCGGCAGCAATCATCACCATCACAGCAATCACCTCAGCGTGCCGTCATCGTACGGTGGTGGTGCTGGCGGTCGGAATCATCTCCACAACGACTCTTCGATGCCGCCGAGCGTCGAAGTCAGTTTGCCGCCCGACCGGGATCTATTGCCACCACCGGTGGCCGTGACCGGCATTGGTGTTGGAGCGAGTAGTGTAAGTAAAACACGCGCACACACCATTATCCTTATATCGCGGACTATATTACTTATTGTTTTTCTTGATTGCTTTTGGCAGGATCCGGAAATGATGACATCTTCAGAATCGGACGGTTCGGATGATTCCGATTCGAGTAGCAGCGACCAGGAATCGGATAGTTCGACTGAAGATAACAATGATTCACCAGTGAAAGGTATGGGGAGTAAAAGATCATACGGGGTGTGGCTCGTTACGCCAAGAAAAGAAAAGAATTTCAGGACCTCAACTCTTTGGTCAAACCCGAGTTGGAGGAGTTGTTCATTGCCGACTGTACTAGCCGAGGCAGTAACGGCGCTGGTCTCACACGGCAATACCGGGGTTCAAATCCCATTCGTACCGTTCCCTCGTAGTGAGGACTGACTATACAACTGCATGGTATTATAAGCTTCGTAAGCCAGAAATGGCAGGCATGATCGGAGTAGGTTGTTACGCCAAAGAAGACTTTTGTTTTGGTTGAATCTGAATCAGATTCATGCCGCCGAATGAATGTGTCTGAATCTATTCTAATTTATGAATTGCAAAAAAATTAAAAATCCTTACAAAAATCATGATTTTACACTTTTTTTAATTATTTTAACTTTGAAAATTTTGAAACTTGCCACTTTTCGGTAAAAGATGGACTCCACATTAATCCGTTGCCAACCAATGAACGCTTGGAGCAATCAGGGTCACGTGTAAACTTTACACTGGAATATTAATTTGCTCTAATATTGAATAGACAACATAACAGAAAAAAAAGAAAACCCCTCACCACCAGTTCGTGGAGGTCATACCGACGACTAGATTTCGGGTTATGCTCAATTTTGAATGATTTCCCATGTTCTGACGAGAAACAAGATAATCTCTAAACAAAAAGATCATTTATGGAGTCTGGTCAAAGTGTGCAAAAAAACGCTTGGGATCAATTTTCATGTTCTATATAGTAGCCAGAAGACATTTAGATTGTTTTAACATTTCATATATTAACCACGACATCACAAAGTTTCGTCACAATCTTGAAATTTATCATCGATTTAAAAAGTGAACAAAAAAATACACATTAAAATCGAAGTGTTCAATCAGTTTTAGGTTAATAATGTATTTTTCATTTCTTTTTAAACTACAGAGTCCATATTTGATCCACGGCCGGATCCAACGATCGCGGTTGCCGCTGCCGCGGTCGATCTGAGCAAGGACCTCTGCTTATCATCCAACTCCGACTCGGACGACTAATCCGGGATGACGCCCGTCTACCAAGGAGAAACAATCGTATAAGGAAGAATGGAGAAACAAAGAGTCACACAAGCAGCAGACGTTAGTATGGGGAAAGAATGAAACAGTTAAGAAAACGTGGAAATAGAAAGAGAGAGCGAGAGAGAAAGAGAACAAAAAGGTTATAGGATCTAAAAGTTGTGTAATTTTTTGTTTTTGGTTTGTTTTAAGTTTTGCTACTTTGTTTTGTTAGCGTATTTGCCGTGAGGGATAACCAAGCCCTTCGATAGGAAAATTATTTATATTTATATATGCTCAAGCGCGCGCGCGCGCACGTGTGGCTGGTGTGTGGCGCCGTGTACTAGCTACTTTGTCACGCGTTTTAACCGCTTTGCGCAAGACAGGAACGAGTTTTGAACGGGAACCAGAGAAAGGATACGCTAAAACGCATTTCTGTCTCTAAAGACCGATCGAGTGTGAAGAAACACGAAAGCGTGCGGGTGGCATCTTACTAGGAGATAATTAGTCAATCTGTGCCCGCGAGAAAAAAAAAGGGATAGTGAATGAGTTGATGGTAGTGAACCGTAGGGAGATGCGCGTCGGAGCAAAAACAGGAATGGTTTCATGTTTTTCTTTGTTTGTTTTTGTTTTGCTACGATTTATTAAGACTTTATCGTGCTTTTACATTTAACCCCGTTGGTGCGTGCGTGTGTGTGTGCGTTAATGGTGACGCAACAAACAAAACGAAACGACTGAGCAAGCGGCGGTGACCGGTGGAGGAATGGGAGGGGGGGAGATAGGATCGCCTTATAGAGACAGCCGGGTACACAACCTGGAAGGACAACACACGATGTAGATGTGTGATTTATTTTTTTAGAAAAACCGAAGAAAGAGAAAAGACAACTGCAATTGGTCAGCTCCGACAGACTGTTACCAGCAGCCAGGATCTAACATGGAGTGATATCGCTACGATTTCCGTATCGTCAGCACACACACACATTGAAGCAGCCATCGCGTATGTAAATAATTACTGAATCTTTCCAATAATCCTCCCACAGCAGGCTCCATTCCCGGGGGTTGAAGGTGGAACAGTTTAGAACGCATATTTTGAGACGGTGAAAACACGCACCGGCATCATGACAGTTTAGAGAAGGAGTGAAAAGAAGAGAACTCGGACCGGGGGGAAGAGAAACACCAACCACACCGATACTTGATGCATTCAGCTCAAACAGAGTATCGGAAGGATGGAGAAGGAAATATAAACTACCCTCAAAGGAGGAAAGTGAACGAAACAGCTGGATCTGGAAGAATGCCGATGTGTAAACGCCGGTGGAAGCGCTCTAGAGCCTGTAATAAAGCAAAAGAAGTAACGTGTTAAAAGATGTAGCATAAACGAGAACGTGTCCTGGTGAGTAAATGAATTTGTTTTTTTTCTATCACATGATTCATTTGGTTGAAGAGTTATAAACCGTCTGACCAGAAGGATAAGAAGGTGGCTTAAATCGAGTTGAATCTTTCTCTTAAAGAATTTTGGCCCTGTATGTGTGGAAGGACAATGTAGGAGTCGCCTTAATGACCAGTTCTATGAATTGTATGATAACCTCACTATTGTGCAACGAATTAGACTCACCAGGCTCCGGTGGGCTGGTCACGTCATGAGAATCGCACCGGACGGCCCAGCCCGTAAAGTCCTTTTGGACAAAAGGCTTGTGAGTGGTTGAGAGGACTCTTTTCAGCAACCCAAGAACGCGAAGTAGTTGTAGCGCCGGATAAGCAGTGGCGGATCAACCTAGGAGCGGAAGGAGCGGCCGCTCGGGGCCTCGCCATCCCTCCCCCTTGTCAGTCTTTGCGTATCGAGTCCATCATACGAAGGGGCCTCCACTGGCATTTCACTCGGGGCCCCCAAGGACCTTGATCCACCACTGTGCTGACAGCGCCTCATCGTTGCATCGCTCAGCGTACGAAAATACGGATAAAGAGCAATACAATAAATGTTAATATAACATATCTTCTCTCTACTAGCTCCTGAACCCATGCGTTCATTAAGTATCGCTGTTCCTCGGGCGCTACACGCGACTCGTTCGAACCGTAGTTTGAGATGCTGTTGTTTACCTCATAATCGGCCGGTGTCGAAGGGGTTGGAAGATCGGGCAGACTGGATTCCTCCAGTGGGGGCACTATATCCGGACGCTCCGTTTCCAGGCGCGCAGACAAAGTTCCTCCTTGGTTACTCCTTTGCCCAGATGATAGCAGATCGAATCGCGGAACTGTTTCCCACCGCCACGTGTGGCAGAACAGACGGACCAATCCGTCAGCTTCCAATAGTGAGTCGATTGGTTTTTGTTGTTTTGGGAGGGAAGTGTGTACTCGTACCGAATTCCCACATGATTATTCTTCTTCTTGATGACAATCTAGTGGAGAAAAAGAAGAACAAAATCGATTAGATTATTTGTTAGGCTCAACATATCCGGCAGGTATCATTCGGTGAAAATGAAACGGATCACTTCTCTTTCCACTCGTTGAAATCACCGTTAAAGACGAACAGAAATAACCATTTCTGAATTCGGATACCAAGAGAACATCCGTATCAGGAGGTAACAATTCTTCCCCTTAGCCATCCTGGTATCTCATATAGCCGTCTCGCTTTCACGTGTTATCATTGATCGGAGATGGGAGATCTTCTGGTATTGGTTATCAATATCACATACAGCTGAGCGATCGGTAGTGAAAGTAGATCGGATGACACCGATAAGGTCTTCCGTCTCTTTCCATTCGAAATCTCCTGATTTGGAAATTTTCCGTTTTGGAACCGAAATTTGACTTTCAACACCAAGAGAGCATGCACAACTGGAGGTAACACTAATTCCCATGCGTCTTGGTGGTATATAGCCGCCTCGCTTTCACGTGTTATCATTGATCGCGATAGAAAATGTTCTATACTACCCATTAGTATCATCGCTTAAACCGGGAGAGTGAGTAGATCAGATGATGTGAAAAGAATCGGTATCTAATTTACTCACAATATCAACCGATTTCTGATTTTTGATACCAAGAGAGCATTCAAAGTAGGAGGCAGCTATTATGTCATATTGCCGTCCCGTTTCCTTGTGCCATCTCAATATTCCCGATAGAAGATTTTCTTCCATCGCATACTATCATACGGAACTGAGTGATCGATAGAGTGAGTAGAACAGGTGATGTGAGAAATATCCTTCATTTCTTCCCTTCACGAAATCACCCGTTTCGTTTGCGGTGAAATCACGTAGACAGGAGCCGATTTCTGATTTCTCATACCAGGAATGCATCCAAAGCAGGAGGTTACAATGATTCTCCGCTATCATGCTAGTATCGGATATAGCCGTCCCGTTTTTACGTTCTGTAATTGATAGTAATGGAAGATCTTCTTCTATTGCATGGTAGTATCACATACTATCATACGCAGGAGATTGATCGAATGAGTAGGTGGAGCAGTTGATGGAGAAAGTATTCTTCATCTCTTTTTATCCGCTCGGTTGGTACAGTGTATAACATAAATAAAAAACAATTTAATATTTAATTACTGCCGATGCGAAATATTTCAAAATAAAATATTTCGCATTGGCAGTAAATTACTTAGTTGAAGTTAATTCAATTTCATTCCTGCTTCATGGAATGTTTCACAAATTCAAATTCAAATGAAATCCTACCTTTAAAACATGCCTGTCTATTATTTCTCATTGCCAAATCAACAAATACATCTAAAGTTATGACACGCACTATATTTTTTAAGCAATTAGAAAGAGGTAAACGATCAGTTTAAGGATTAGGTTCAGTGATCACTAGCGAAAAAAGGGAACAGCTATATGAAATACCACAGAAACTAGTTCTTCCTCCTGTAAAGATGTTCTCTCGGTGTCGGGCGATAAAAACTGAAGCAAAGTCTGAATTAATGCCCCCACACTCACGGGCACACACGTGCACTCATTTTGACCATTCGACGAATTGGGTTTAAACTCAGGTGAAAAAATTGCTTGTCGTGGTCAAATTTATTTAAAAAAAAGAGACATTGTGTAATTATTTTTTTGCAAATACTTATCATATTACGCAAGAAATAATTTTAGTAATTATTATATTAATACTGCCTTTAACCAAAAATTGGTCGTTTCGAGTAGATTTTGTTTCTAAATCGAGAGGATTTCAACGCATGTAAGAATAGTAAACTAATTTCGGCTTTTAGATGATCTCTGAGAGCTTCTCCTCATTTTAAAACATTTAATAAAATATGATTCAAACAATTACTAAGCAACAAATCAGAAACACTTACAAAAACATGCACATCTTCCATGATGGGTCCAGGAATTTTAAGCCTTTCCTGGTCATTTTCCCTCTCGTAAAGACCCAAACTGTTGGCCACCTCGTACTCTCCGGGAAGTTGAATAAAGCTCCTCGCATAAGGGGCCTCGCAGATTACTATTCCCCGTAGATTGTAGCAAAATCCTTCCAAATCTGACAGTCTAAAAATTTTACCGGTATCAAGAGAACATCCGCCATTCATCCGTCCAATAATTCACTCATCATGCTTTATATTGTGTAAATGTCCAGTATACCGGTGTTATAATGTGTTACAAAACCAATGAAAAATGTACATACTCATGCAGAACTTATCCAGAATCCATTATGGCTTTTAATACGTCCACTTTCGT
Source organism: Anopheles minimus (assembly GCA_000349025.1). NCBI lineage: Eukaryota > Metazoa > Arthropoda > Insecta > Diptera > Culicidae > Anopheles > Anopheles minimus. The sequence continues at coordinate 584,810 of KB663943.1, read as the reverse complement.
ATAACTACGCGATGTCCCCGTACTCAAGCACGTGCTCACGCGTGTCAATCGCCGTTAATAATCGAATCCGGTCCGATATGGCTATGATCATACTTCCGCTGGTATGGTTCACATACCGTATGGCCCCTAGGACAAACATGTATCACCTTACACCAGTACTTGGGCTTAACAGTCTCACCTTTCAAACGGTGGGTCAAGAACGCATCAGCGCACGTGTCGAGGGAGCGTTCGATACGCATACCTTTTAAACACTTCATTTCTTACACATTTTGGTGCGATCCATTGTTTGCTAATGGTTTTCATTTATTTTTATATTATTACTTGATTGCTTCTGCCTACTGTAACTTACTTACGATCTTAATTACTCAATTCTCCAATAGTGCCAAGTGTCCTCCTAACTTGGAGCTTGGAGAATTTTAACTCCATCAGTTTCCCTTACAAACACACAGGGTCATCAAACCAACATTGATTCCTACAATTAAAACAAGAGTCTTCTTAAGGGCCATCTAAAGTCCCTCTATTCTTACCAAATTTCACTATCTTAGGTGATAAATATGTATCTTGACTCATGCCGAGAAACATATATCATGCATATGTAGAGCTCGTTTGTTGAATAAACCATCTTTCCATCCGCTTGGCAATAGAAAAAGTCCCAGTAATCCCGGTTCGGGGATTGTTGTTCAATTCCAACACTCAATTGGACAACAATTGGTGTTTGGGATCGGGAGCTGCTGCCAAAAGGTGTGTGTGTGTATGATCGTCTTTTATGCAAATAAATGAACATAGCCATCAGCGTACGGTCAGAATATTCAGCCAAAGAACAGTATGACTGCCCCGGTCCCTTAACCAACGTTGTTCAACTTAATTCCCCAACCATCCGTGTGTGGAATGGAAAAACGATACACACGGCTAGAGATCTGATTTGCATTGCCCTTTCATTCACGAGTTCCCGATGGGAACATTGGGACATTCGGACTCATTCAGCATCGATGAGTAACCGATAACAAAAAAACGCGGTTTGCAAACTTCTCCACTGTTATGTGCGCAACGGATGCAGACGAATTAACTAACCCCGAACTGTGTGGCATGTGTTTCGGTCGATGGTTTCGAATAAAGGACCCGGCGTACACGTTCGGTTGGCATTTGCAATCTCTTTTTCGTGAAAGTTAATTTGTTGTTCCTCCTTGTTTTTTTTGTTGTCTTCTGTTTCCGGTATAAATATGAACTTACTCCGGAAGTATTGTGAATATGATAGAATTTTGTGTGGCACCTCACCGAGGCCACAAGTGTTTTCAAGCTAGTCTACCTCGCATTATAATCCTGGGAGCAGTGGCGGCTTGACAGCTTTATCCTAATTATGCCTCCATAACATGGAGTACCAACCCGAAAATGCGTACAATTTCCCAGAATGTAATATTAAGCACTGCACGAAAGCCGCGTGGCTTTCCGTTCCACTACATGCATCATACTTACCGGCAAACGTCCAAATCCATCGTTCTACAGGTTTGTCAAACCTTCAAGTTAATGCTTTTGATGTTTACTCCAAATTGTTGCAATTGTTGAAAAATGTCGGATTTATCAAGAAGAAAGGAGTTTGCCAAATCTCAAGATTTGTAAAAAAATGTATGATCTGTAACAAACAGTTACTACTATTCTGTTTCTAGCTACCGTGGCCATCAGATTCGGGAGTTTCACTCATAGTAGTTTTCACAGCATTAAAAGATTAAAATATAAAATATGAAAAACAAATATGTTTGAACTGCTTAAAAACCGTATGACGCCTTAAGTGAAGGCTCTAAAGTTATGCGAAATAGGCGGTCAGCAAAGACCTCGCCTTTTGGAGGTTCCCGGGAAATTTCACTGAAACACGTAAGAGCTTTTTCAATTTCGTGGTGGTCTATGTGTCTGGCGGTTGGTTAAGTAGGACCCAATTTTAATTCCGCTTGGGTATTTCAAGAGGCTTGATTGATACTCCACAGAGTCAGTGCGAGGAAGTTCTCTAGAGGAAGTCAATGCTCTCACAAATTATGAATCACGAGCCACCGACATTGAAGAAAAATAGTATGACTCCCTGTAGGGCTTCCCAGAAGAGCCTCATCAGAGCCTTATTGAGTACAATCTAAAAAGCATATAGCTTCGGAAGGAAGACAGGACGAATTAAGCGATAATTTGCATTCATAGTTCATATCCCAATTCTTCAGAGACTTCGATAACTTTAGATCAATTTTAATACAATCATTATGTTTGACAGCCCTGTCGTATTCGGTCAGTTGCGCTTCGGACACGCCATCTCTGGACGTTCCGAAGCAAGAAGCGCATCAGCATCATCCGGGTGTCACGCAACGCGCAATTTTGCAGGGACCGCAGTCATAATCCATCGATCGAACGGTACGGATCGCAAGCGGAACGAAATTCTTCGTGTTCATACTGGCGTTGGTGCGAGTTTCCGATAACGATCGAATCGGAAGGAAACGATTTCAATGGACGACAAGTGACAAACCACCATAGTCACATTTACGTCCGCTGCAACTAGTGGGTCCATTCTATGCTCATTAAACAGCATAAAAAAGGGACGTGTTAGCCGAAAAAACCTTCCCATTTCTGCTGGTGCTATAATTGCAGTGCTATTGCGGGAGCATAATTAACGAACGAGAAAAAAGGGCCAAAAGAAGCAACCGTATCAAGCGTGTGTGAGATTCACTTACTCAAAAAAAAAAACCCTCATCTTTTGTGGATGTGCAGTTTCAAGAGGATCAGTTTCCATTTCATACCAGTAGCGCGTAGAAACGTGTGGAAAGCGTCCAAATATGTTGGTGACAGTTGCAACAAGTGACCGAAATCGAAAGCACACAAATAAGTGATTGTGTATAAACTTACTTGCGTTAAGTTGTGTTAAGTTACATTTAGTGAAGGAAAATATAAACAAACATCCATTGCTCAATTCGTGTTTATAAGTGTGCGTCTCTCGAACAGCTTTTAAATTATTGTGAACGGAATAGGCGGAAGAAAAGAACGGGAACAACGGAATTTACACAGTCACTGTCCAGTTAATGAAGTGATCCATCGCACGTTTCGGTAAGTGTGACAAATTGTTACCACGGGACGGGAAATGGTCAAACAATCTTTCAACCGCCTTTAAAAAACGGTTGGCGCCAATAGCTCTGGTTGGTGCATTATTTTCGCTGCCGAATCGGCTCAACATTACATCGTGCGTGTGGATTCTGTAATCGGAGATAAAGTCATCAAAAAATTGGTCATCTTGCAACCGTTATACCCTTTTACGGACATATTAATGACCGACCGTTGATGAGTTGATGGTAGGAAGAGGGCCCATCTAAACGGGCCACTTTTCCAATGATCGCTAAGACTTTTACGATCTTAAACGTTTTGCTCTTCTCCGAAAACTGACCCTTTATGGGGCGATTATTAACGATCAACCCACTGGTCAATATTTTTGGACATTTTATCGTTCTCTCTGTATGCCAACATTAATTATCAAACGTGCACATAAAAATCCACGTCATTGTTTTAATCAAAGGACAAATAAGCAGGGTGATATATCCGTCTTTCAGCATATTCTTCTTTTTTGTGTGTAATATTGGAGTTTCTCTTTTCATTAGGGGCACTAAGACGTTTCAGAGAATTTGGTCTCACCTCCCCGGGATTTTCTGACTCTGGAAGGACAGGACACTTCTTCCTTCCACAACCCAGCATTTTTTCGGACTCTTCTTTAAAAAAATTATAAATTTCTTAACAGAGTTGTCGTCCTCATCCTTCCAATATTTTTTAAATCTTCACACTCTTATTACCAAGTTGTTTGCATTGAGCGGTCTCGAATAACGTTTCTTGGGAGATATCCGATGTATAACAGTTGTTGTAAATTGGACAGATCTTGTTTCTCTCATTACTCATCTTTAAGTAGCTTAACTTTATTAGAATAATGATTCAAGATCATGATCCTTGCTTCTGTTAATCAGATTCTAGGGTTTATGCTGCTAAAGTTCCATCTTAAGTCATCTAAGCCTCAAAAATCTTCTTGGAGTAGATACATTTTAGGGAGTACTATGTGTCTCCAACCAAACATTCAAAACATAGACATTCCCATGAGGACTTTGGAGAAGTTGATAGTCTTCTCTAATTAAGTTTTCTAATACTGTTGCTGTCCTAGTACATTTATTTAAAATGTGCTTAATAGACATGAGCTCGTAGAAAGATTCTCCACAAACTCCAGTAAAAATATAAAAACAAAATAGCTGATGTCAAATGAAGATGTTATGTCTCTGGATATATGGTGCAAGATGACTACATCTCTGCAGTGACCAATAGCGGCACTGTTTGCTCAATAAAGCCCCTGCCAAATGTAACATACAACTCAAAAAATGCTGGAATGTGATCGACAGCCTCATCAGCTTGTTCCCCGGCACAGCTGGACAGCACACGTTCTTTTTCCATGCGAGCTAAAGCATCCACACGAGATGATTGTTGACATTGGAAAGATGAAACGACACACATCAAACCCGTTAACGCGCGAGAAAAGTGATTCCTAATCCAAACAAAAGCGACATCGGCTGTCCCGGGGTCGGGAGAAGAACCGAGTACACGGAACATCACCAGGGCATCAGGTTACCGCGGCGTTACTTCATCGCCAGGGTGTCCATAAAGTTCGTTTTGCACCCATTCTGTCTATCGTACACCAACGTTCCATTAGCAGGCGTGTTCTGTTTTCGCAACTAACAGGTCGTTCCAAGTTCCCTGAAAGATGACAACCACTATGGTGCAGCTGGTCGTGGCGTTCGTAGTGCTCCAGGCTGTCCTCGGCACCAATCGACAGATCGTGACCGGAAACCCGGTGGCGGGATCGTTCCTCAGTGTGCCGACAACGGTCAAGAGGTACGAAAATGACACCGTACTTCTGCCGTGCTACCATAACTGTAAGTATGACCTAACCCTCGATTCCATTGCTCATGACCCAAGTAATTAAAAGCAATCTATATACCCTTTGGGTTATCAAATCTGTATCAATTGATAAAATACCAAAGGAAGGGTTGAATAGGGACTCGTTAACAAAGCTTACACATTCCCTAACATGATAAGAACGCGTGAAAATTCTCACCCTTGGAAATGATTCTACCGCTGACCTAAGATTCCAAAAGATCGTACCAACAAAAAGCAGAAGAGGTCTAAATCACGACCGACGCATTTTCGAGCGTGTATTATTGTGTACTCTTTCTCTTCTTCGTGCCGGCCATTAAATCAATTACTAACCGAGCGCGCGCGAGCACGTACCCTAGGATGACCCTCTGATTAGATTAACGGTGTTGGCTCTCGCCCATCCTGAGATGATAGCACAATTGACAGCTAACACTAACCTTTCTCATACAACGCGGCATTCGACCGTGTGTGCCGTGTTGCAGCTCCATATCGGTATGTGCGCTGGTCACGGGATGATCTGCTGCTGGTGGACTCGCGCTATCCGGACTTGCGGACACCGCCCCGTATGCGGCTATGGCCGAACGGCAGCCTCGAGGTGACGGACGTACAGACGGAGGACACCGGTCACTACATGTGCGAGATCATGACCGATGGTGGCAAGGCTTCACAGCGGCACGCCATCGAGGTGCAGTGTAGGTTACTTTGCACCAAGAAGAAAGCCTCCTTCAAGATACTGATAAAGGATCCTTGTTGTCTCACCAGATCAAGCAACGGCAGCCGTCTATCCGGAGGATCCGATCGATATCCGTGTGGGCCAGATCCTCGAAGTCATATGTCAGGTGGCAGGTGTTCCACAACCCTACGTCAAATGGACATTACAGGTAGGATTGGGTTTCTGTTGTATTACTGCATTCTAACACAGCACTCTTCGCACATTCCAGAACGAAAATGCCACAATACCGTTTGAGAATGAGCGTAAGCTGAGCGTGCTGATTGAGGATCGTAGCTACTCTGGGCCGGTCCAGTGTACGGCTACGAACGGTGTCGGCGAACCAGCCACCGCATCTGTGGAAGTCTTCGTACAGTGTAAGTGCTATCGACTGATTGGCCTTTTATTGTACATCTGTGGCTGGTGGAGTGCTGTCCATTGTTGTGGGAATTATTGGAGAAAATTAACGGCATTGTATTTTCCATTACTTATTCCCCTCTCTCTCTTTCATTGCAGTTGAGCCGGAGATTGAAGTGAAAAGTCCCACGGTGCATACTCGGATCGGCGAGACGGGTATTCTCGAATGTCTGGTGACGGCACACCCGGTCGCCTCGATCCATTGGTTCCATCACGGATTGCCGGTCGTGTTCGATAGACGTATCGTCAAACTGGACGCACTCGTTACCAAACATCAGTACTACACAGTGCAACGCCATCAGCTAGCAATCAGGAATCTGCGTGACGCGGACCTTGGCCAGTACGAGTGTAAGGCGGGTAATCGGGTGGGAATTGCTAGTGCTCAGCTCGAGCTAACCGGACGTCCGATGGTGGCCAGCTTTAAGCCGGCGGCTGAAATGTCTTCCCCAACGACGCACAACTTCATCTGGCAAACGGAGAGCTACTCGCCGCTGATCGAGTACAAGCTCAAGTTTCGACGAGTCCCGTCCGGCAATGTGACTCCGTCGAGGCGCAACTTTCCACTGCTCGCCTGGAACGAGCTCATCATCCCGTCGGACGGTTCGTACGGTCCGCTCCATTCGAACGGTTACACGCTGCAGGGTTTGCAGCCCACGAGCGTGTACGAGGTGATCGTACTGTCGCGCAATCGTTACGGGTGGAGCGATCCGAGCAACATCCTGCGGTTCGCAACCGGTGGCGAGGTGGAGATTGAACCGGGTAGTGAAGATACATCCGCATCCGTAATGTCTTCGTCCTCTATCCAGCCGACGGAAGCACTCGAGTACAGCGAGTCGGACTCGGGTAGCTTCGGTGACGGTGGTCTAATTACGGACAATATGATTCCGAACGATTTCTTCGATTATGGCACCGGCACGGAAGGTGCAGCGTATCGGGAAGCGCCAACTTTTGCACCCAGTTTGCTTTTACTTTTAACGTTCGCCATCAATAAGCTTTTTGTAGCAATAAAACATCTGTGAGCTGTTGTGAAGAAAAAGAAAGGAAAAGGGAATTAATCAAACGTATGAATCTCACCCATAAACAATCCATTGCCCTTTTTGTGTGCGTGTGTGACTCACTGGTCATCTACTTATCCGGCGTTTCTTCCATCGGTGGCAAAGTTCAATCGTGCACCAAGCGTAGATCGTTTTCTTCTAAATGAATTAATTGGTCAATTATTTGCAACAGTTCTTCCGATGCAACGACACATCCGTTGCCGACTGAACGTGGCGTTCATCAGTAGCGCGCCCCATCGGCAGTCGGCTGGGATGGGAATTATAAATTTTTAATTAAATCAACTTCAATGTCTTTTCCCAGACGGTACCGCCCGAGTCGGGGGGCTTTCTATCGGCACCCTGTGTTGGTGGCTTTTTGTTCCCCTTCGTGGCGCCCTTTTGCCCTTACAAAAGGGCAAAGGTTCGGTTCTTCTTATCGATCGGATACGTCGCGATCTTGTCCCGTTTGGGAACGGATTAGGTGGGATACTTTAATGATTTGATTAATGGATTTTTTTTTTCAGTTTCATTGTGACTTTTGGAGCTGAATTGAAAAAAGATTCTTGGCATTTCTTCTCATATTATCTATACGCTTTTTTAATCACCTTATCATTCATTTATCTTCATCCCTTTTACTGCTTCTGTTTGTGTTTTATTCATTCATTATACAGTTTTTGTTCGATTTAGTTTTACGTTCGTTTGTTTTCTGAATGTTTTGGTTTGTTTTCCTTTTTATCTGCTTCCCACGCGTTCATGAGTGTGTTTGTTCACATTCACTAATCCCGCCATTTTTTTTCTTCTCCTTTCCATACGGCTAAATCTAGTTTAGAGGAAGAGGAAAGAGAGCGCAATAATGTTACTACGGGGTTTGTTTTTTTTGTCAGATTAGTACTTATGGTTGCCCTAATGGTGGTGTATAACAGTGTACGGGTGGCGAGGATCAAACGATCGTGTACCATCGTCGTGTACGGAAAACGGTACGCTTCCTTCCCATTTCGTAGTTTTGTTTTGTGGTAAACAGGCAAAACATAACCGAATATCAAAGAGTATCAAAAACAGAACTAAAGAAACAAACGCTTTATACTGTACACACGTTTTCTGCGTAGATCGGCATGCTCTCGATCACTCTACAAACTACTTGTACACACACGCACACACTTGTGATCGCACATGATTGTGTTGTTAAAGGGTACTTGAATATCTTGAATGCGCCACTACCTGGTCTGGTTAATGATCCGAAACAAAGTGACAAAGGCAAAACAAGAAGTGTGATACCCATACTTCGATCGTAGTGAAAATAGAGATTTAATACTTTCCAGCGGTAAGATTATTACTCCCGTACGTGTGTAGTGGTGTTCCGTTGCTTCAATACCTGCTGCACCTTAAATCCTATGGCAGAATTTGGAACATCTTGCTCACTTGCTGACTGGGATTATTCTGCTCCTGTAGTGGGGTAGGGATTTGGAAAGGATATCAAGTTCCCCTATAAGTAGTGTTCGCTGTTTGCGATAAACTCTATATATATATCTGTTCGCCCCAATGCACATCCATGTAATCGATTAATCAGTATATTAGTAAACCTCCGTTAACGATTATTATCTGTCATCGATCGATCATTTCCGCGCATCGCTAATGGCTGACGCTACGTAACACATTGTAATGCTTCCTGCTACCCTTGTACCAACCGCGATACATCGTACACTACTATCATCACTCTATAAAGTTCGTAAGTTTTACTGTGTTAAATAATATATATATATATATATATATATCGGCACGGCCCGGGGTTCCCGGCACGCTTAGTTAACCCTTTTTGCTAGTGTTATGCTGTAGTTACTTTCGTATGTGTATTTTGTTTTTTCTTTTTGTTCTCGATTTTAATACGTTTATCTCTCTCTTCCTACCATACTCGCGCAACATCTTTCGTTTAGTATCCTCGAGAACACACTTCCCCATTGTTGTAACGCGTTTTTGTGTTGTTTTTAGATTTTAACTCTCTTGTTTATATTAACGAATGTGGATTATTCATGTTTCCTTCCGATAAAGCTTTACTTATCCGACGATTCGGGATTAAACTAATGTACACAGCGTTTTTGTTTTTTTGTTACACGACTCTCTCTAAACCACACTACTCGCTTCCCATTCACCTAACGTCGCCCTAACTCTCGCAGTTCGCGCTCTTCGGATAAAACTAAATAAAAAGTTGAGAATCAAAATAATATCTTCATTGTGTTTGTGGCTGTAATTATCTTATACTCCGGATGCGTGGATGAGTGTTCGTTCCTGTGGAAACACGTTCGACAGTCTATGGGTTTTTGTTTAATGCTTTGAAGACGGTTGTTTGCATTTTTTTTAGATGTTTTATAAAAAAAAACGAATGCCATCAGTCGGAAAACGGCTTTTGCTAGGGTTTTCTGTGCATGAGTAAAACTGCGCAACTTAATATTAATTCTTTTAAAAACAGTTTTCTACTGAGAAATGTGTTTTTTGGCGCACAGAAGCAATCAAATGTTTGTTTTGCAGAGGAAAACACACAGAAAAACGGGTGGGAAAAGGCGAATGGTTCTCACTCCTCGTTTTGTTTTATGAAATCTTTCGCGAACTAAATGGAAACACTTCGTCATGTCGCAATGTCCATTCGCTCATTATGTATCGGTTGCGCTCGACAATATAAAACTGTGGACTAATATATTCTACAAAAAAAAAAAACAACCACGCGATTAATTCCCGATCAGTAAATTTGCCACAAACATAGGCCGTATTTCTGAGACGTTACAGAAAGTAGATATTTATAGAAGTGAAGAAGCGGAGTTACCCCTAATTACACAAATCGATCGCCTGCGAACGTTCTTCGCCGTGGAAGATTGCTCTTTTACTGTCAATTTGGTCTTAAAAGAAAATTTTACTATTTATCGCATTTTGCCACATCGATTTGACAACCGGGGCAGACCGGAGAAATAAGCTAAAAGGAATCGTAAGTAGCGTAAATCGTTTTAAAAAGTAACCCTTGTGTGTGTGCCTATTTACGTGCGGACGATGGTGGTAGTTGTCCCGTCCAGTGTGGTAGTGTTTAAAGTAGACATTAAAGTAGTGGAGGAGGTATCGTCATTACGCGCCGTACGGTGCTACTCTCAAAATGGACTCGAATCGGAGTCGCGATCCTGTATGGCGGTTATTGATTGTTGTAAGGCATTGGGCGTTAGCCATTCTCTGTAAAGCGAATAGAAGCGATACAAACGATTAATTGATACGCACAATTTTGCGTGAAATTACACATACTTTGGTAAACAGCGTTGAAGGAAGGGTACGCACGAACTAAAGTGTGCTAACCGATTTACCCAACTGGGAATTTCCTGACCGCAAAGAATCTATCAGACGAAAAGAATATATTGCTGGATGAGCTAGTTGTTTTGGACAATATCGGATGTCTCCACAAACCTGTGTCAATGCGCCGGAAAAGTGATTACAGTTGTTGTTCATTAGATGGTACCGATCTCCACGGAACTGATTGCCCAGCTCTTCTACGATACGTCGTACCTCTTCCTCGGTAAAATCCGTACATCCGATCTGAATGCTTTGTCTACGTGTACATAAAACATTAGTTATTTTAGTTAACAATGAAAACACAGCTTACCACGTACCGAAACCGAAACTGATCCCCCAGCTCATCGTGATCCCGGGGCGATATTTCGAACACACCGGTGAACGGAAACGGATGGCCACCGTAGGCAAACTCCGTGCCGAACACCTCCACACCCGAATGGAACACACCTAGGCCGATTGAGGTGGTATACTCGTTGATCCAGTACTGCAAGGGGCAGATAGTAAAACGTCATTTATACACAGAATGGGATAGCTTTGCGTAGAACCGCACTCACCATATCGTACACGTTGAGAATGACGGGTTCGCGGCTTCCCATGCTCGTCGGCAGCAGTTCGTCGCTTCCACTATCCTTTGGCACACCGAGACAGCTAGGGAATGCTAAATTGCACGGAAGCCCGTTTGAGAACATCACACATTCAACCTTCTCCGCCTACACAACGGGGGCGCAACGGGCTGAACGCGCGCTTACACGTCCAAACACGTGGGAACAGTTTTGCGTGGGATGGCGCTCTACAATTCCGATCGGGTGCACTCCGTGCTACGGCGCTTTCAACGCAGATGGATCGGTTGGGGGGGCGGGTAAGGTGTTTGCAGGCAGGAGTTTGGTCGTTTATTAGAACACGCTCACACGACGGAGGCAAGAATATAAAAGGCGAGATCTATAAATGACGGTGAATGATACAAATAAAATCATAATCAATTCAACCGGTCAGCAGGAATAGAAAGGTAAAGTGCATGGTTAAAATGGGAAAAAAGGAATACTCACCAGTTTCAACAAGAACACTTCCCGCTTAGTATTTCATCTGGACGGTACTGGTAGAACAGCGCGGCACACTAACTAAAATTCGGCAAGCACTGTTAAAGCTACGAGCGGATATTCACAACGAATGGCGAAGCATCTATCGTACAATAAATGCGACCGCAACACGGCAAGGATGCAAAATTTCGTCACTCCGTCGGTGGAAATCAACCAACAGCAATTTCAGCGAGCAGCGACAGCGAACAAGTAAGCAGCTGTTGTTAGTTGATGGTTCCTACGATGCTGGATGTTCATGCTCTAGGATGTTTTGGTTTAGATTTTCAGGCTAATCTCATCTCCTTGTGAAGAGGCCAAACGCACATTTCCTAATCCTTGTATGGACACAATCTTCCACCAAATCGTTCAGATATCTGGTGTTTTTTGTGTGTGCTTTTTTCACAACAATATGACACAGGTGCTGCTCGGCAGGTGGCTGCGGAATCTTTCCCTGCTGATTTACTTTACACAGACCTCCATCGAATGCCAGAGAACGGTTTCAAACCCAGCAAGTGGACAAGGATGTCGGGACACTAGCAGAAACTCGTGTATTAAGATTTTTCGTATTCCTTTGCTCAATGTTGTCTGCTTTTCTTTTGTCACTTGTATATGTGTGTTTTCTTTTTTCTCCACACTTCGTTTTGTTCCAAATGTCAATGACAGTTTAATGCAGCACAGTGGGATATTGCATGTTCTAAAACGATGTTGTTCGAAATGCAAATTTTCTTTCCGGATTATACAGGGTGAGATGAAAAAACTGCAACAAATGAAAACAACAATGAAAGCAACAAAATGTCGAAAATAACATCATATTTTGTAATCAATTCAGATTTTTTCGAGTTGGCCAACTTTGGCAAGAATTATGGCCTTTAGACGGCCGATAAAGCCGTTGCATGCTGCCCGAAACTGCCCCGACCATTCAACTCAAGGTATTTGAAACAGATCAGAGCTCTTCTCTACGCACCTTGAGCCCAACAGCCGTTTGACGTTTGCAATTGCTGTCATCGTGCGAAAGGGACGGATAGCTCTTCGCGTTCGCCTTGAAAAACGCAACAGCGGTTGTTGTCATCTTGTGCTTCGATCGAAAAAAAGTGGCCGGGCTGGGACTTCGAACCATCGCGTAACCATTATCATTGCAACCAGACCCGGACCGGGCCCTAGCGTGTCTTGTGGTTTAATCCTAATTACGGGATCAAATGAGCCCGCGGAATCCTGTTCCGACCGATCGACCACAACAACCGTAGCCGAACGCATCCCCGGACGCGCAGGGTTGGAGGAAATTAGCGTGTTACCCGTAAACGCGCGCGTGTGTGCATCCGTCCCGAAGAGGTTCACAAAAGGTCACAACTAATTGCGAATCAGGATTTAAAGGTTTTCGCGATACGGAAAAGGATTTGCATCTTGGCGTATTGCTTGTAGCATCGCAAACGCGAGGTTCTGTGTATCGAGCATACGTATATACCAACCCTCACGCACACACATACACTCGCACACCTGCGTACGAACACAGAAAATATACGAAAATGGTGAAACGCAAACCACAGGCTATGATCGACTCGGAGAGCAGCAGTGATTCGGAATCGGGCTCTGATCTCGATTCGGTAAGTGTTACCAGCCTCACGGTTAGGAGCAATTTGAATACTTATATCCTGCTCATCTTTCTACCTTTTTTAAGGAGTTACTCTCATTGGCCAAGAAGAAGAAAACAACCCGTCTTGCGTCTACTTCGCCGAATCATGCGAACCACAACCGTTCCGGGTCAGGTTCGGATTCCGGTTCCGGCTCCGGCTCAGATTCCGATGACGATGACGAAGACGACGATGACGAGGATGAGGAAGAACAAGCGTCTGGCTCAGAAGCGATGGCGAAGCGTAAGCGAAAAGGTGGCAAACCAACATCCTCCTCCGAATCCGAAAGCGAACGCGATGGTGAAGAACGCAAACGAGGCAATAACGCACCACAAGCCACCGTAGTCAACAACTCAGCAATGGGTGGGGCGGGAGTAAAACGGAAACAACCAATCGACGAGGGCGAAGGGTCCGAACCGGAAGAAGGCCAGGTTTCTTCCGACTCAGATAAAACTCGCAAAGGTACGACGGGCAAACCGGCATCGAGCGAGGACGACTCTAGTGATGGTAACTCCAGCGATGACAGTAGCAGCAGCAGTAGCAGTAGCAGCGATTCAGAGTTTAACGACGGGTACGACGAAAATTTAATGGGTGACGACGCGGATCGGGCCCGCCTAAACGCACTCTCCGAGAAGGAGCGAGAAACGGAAATTTTCAAACGTATCGAACGGCGTGACGTGATGAAGACGCGCTGGGAGATCGAGCGTAAGCTGAAGCTGGCGAAACGTGCGGAACGGGCCCGCGACAAGCAAGCCCAACCCGAGCGGAAAAAGAAAAAGAAGGAGAAGAAAAAGGCACAGAAAAAAGCGGCCGCCGCGGCTGCTGCGGCGAATGCGGAACGCGAGCGCAAGAAGGCAGCAGCAGCGGCCATTACGGCAGCACAAACGGCGGCCGCCAATGCAGCAGCAGCGGCAGCAGCAGTGTCCGCTGGATCAGCAAAAGCTATGGTACCTGCAGCCATGGGCGGTGACTTACCTAGCCAAGGTGCAATGGATACGTCCGACGCCGGTGGTGTGATGGTTCGTGCGGACAGTCCTTCCTCGTCGCCGGAGAAGAAAAGTGATGATGGTAAGCGCATTTTACCGCTTTTTCCGGTTAGAATACAACTAATTTTGTGGCTTTTCGTTTCAGTGTCGAGTGCATCGGAATACTTTGACCCAAAGGAACGTTCGAAGGAGCGTAAGAAAACGGTCGAAATGAACCGTACGGATGACAAACGTAGCAATGCAATGGCATTGTTGAAAGCGAAGCGCGAGGGCAAAGCAAAACGCGAGGAGGAGGAAGCGAAACGGGAGGCCCAGCGAAAGCAGGATGCTAGCCAACAAGAAGACAAAGAAGAGCTAGCGGACGTCCCGGGTGGCAAGTCGCAGATGAAGCTGAAAGCATCCGACATTTACTCGGACGATTCGGGCAGTTCGGATGACGAAGACGATGACGCAACCGGTGCAAACGAGCGAGACAAAAAGGCACGCACCGAACGGAGGTCACGTTCGGGCGGCAGCGGCGATAGTGGCAGTGGCAGTGACAGCCGTTCGTCCAGCGATTCCGAGGGTGAGGAAAAGGAGAAAAAAGCCGGCTCCGGTTCGGGGTCCGGTTCGGGTTCGGGGTCCGGTTCCGGGTCGGGTTCGAGCAGCCGCAAACCGGTCGCCATCAGCACGAACGCCGAGCTGAACAAACTGCGAATCTCGCGCCACAAGCTGGAACGCTTCATCAACCTGCCCATCTTCGAGCCGACCGTGTTGAATTGCTTCGTGCGCATCAACATCGGCAACAACCAGGGCAAACCGGTGTACCGCGTGGCGGAGATTGTCGGTGTGGTAGAGACGGCGAAAATCTACCAATTCGGGCGCAGCCGAACGAACAAAGGCTTCAAGCTAAAGCACGGCAGCCAGGAACGGGTTTTCCGGTTGGAGTTTGTGTCGAATCAGGACTTTTCCGACACGGAGTACCAAAAGTGGTTGACGATATGTCAAACGTCCGGGACGCCGTTGCCGACGGTTGACATGATCGAGCGGAAACAGCGCGACATTAAGGAGGCGTCACAGTACGAGTTTAAGGATGCGGATATTGACCGGCTGGTGGAAGAGAAGAACCGATTCCGAGCCCATCCAACCAATTACGCTATGAAGAAAACGATCTTAATGAAGGTGAGTGAAGCGGGGTTTTCCCTGATTTCAGCAAAGTGATCGCATGAGCTTGAGCTAGCTCATTTCATGCACTCACAAGAACTAATGGCTCACGAGATAGCTCACTTCCGAGATAAAATGACATCACGCAACTCAATGTGCTCACATGAGCTAGCTCACAATGACAAATAATGCGTTTGCTGACGTTTTTTTGGTTGTCATAACTACCTATTCCGGTCAAGCCGGCCATATAATGACTTACTAGATGTATATATATAGTAACCACGTAGTTAGATAGTAAATTAGCGTATTGATACTCCACTAGCCCGATATTAACCAAGCGATACTTCAATTTCAGGAACGCGATGCAGCCCAATTACGCGGTGAGGACGATCTGGCGCGGGATCTCAACTCGCAGATCCAGGAAATTGAGGAACGGGCAAGCACGCTGGACAAGAAGCGCAGCAGCAGCATTAGTTTGATCTCGTACATTAACGATCGCAACCGGAAGCGCAATGTGGAGGACGCCGAGAAAGCCATTATGGAGGAGAAGCGGGCGACACGTGGGCTAAAGATTGAGGATCCGTTCACCCGTCGCCAGACGCAACCACGCATGTCCTTCAAGAAGGATGACAAGCGGGACGATACGCCAATGCTGCTCATGCAAGCACCTCCACCCCCGGGAAAGGCCGGCAAGAATAAAATGGAGGAGAAAAAGTCCAACCAGGGTGGTGGTCAGGCGGACAACAATCTGTACTCGCTGCATGATTTCGATATCGATCTGGAAGTTCCACTACCAAGTGCGTGTACACAGAACGGCCGTTTGTTTTTTGCGGCTTTCTTATTAAACTATAATATTCTCTCTCTCCTCTTTTAGTAAGCAGCGTAAATGTGCTCCCGAAACCGGTAGAAAAACCGGTAAGAGAATCTGGCCCGAAACGATCGCTCAACCTGGAGGATTACAAAAAGAAGCGCGGTTTGATCTAGTTCCCGGGGCTGTGCAGGTTGGTATTGATTGTGTTGTAAGCAAATAGTTTAAAACCGCCGTCAGCGTAGTTGCGATCGGGCTCGTAACCGGGGCGTACCTTTGCTCTAATTGTACATTATTATGATTACGTTAATCACTCCGACGGTCACAGTTAGTTTTTGAGAAAAAAGTGAATGTTGCAAATATGCAACCACCAACACAACATTAAAGCACGTTTCTTTATGTCTGTATGGGTATTATTCGAGTGAATCGCAGGGATGGATCTAGACGATGAATAGAATTGTAATTTATTTAAATGCTTTTAATCGACCGTCTTTAGCTTACTTTCAACCTTTCGAACTGATGATGCATACAATTTCAAAGGGAAAGCCCTCTTTGTACGAAGATGGGCGTATGGGGAGAAATGCTAATACAGTAATACTAGATACAAACAAACAACAAAAAACAAACTAAGAATCAGGGGAATCAGTTTGAACACTCAAGCAATTGTAGCGATAAACACGCATGAGATACATTAGTGTAGCGCGCTAGGGAATGATCAAATGTTCAGTTACTACACTTCTACTATAGTATATTATAGTAGCCGTATTGTAACGGGTAATAAAAGATGGAGACGAAATACACAAAAAACCAACAAAAAAATGATAATTTTCCAGGGTTGAATTTGTTGTTTCTCGTGAGAACATGGGATAGCATTCAGAATTAAGCATAACTCGAAAGTTAGTCGTCGGTATGGCTTCCTCTAACTGGTGGCAAAGCTCCAGATTGCTATATTAGGTCCCTATTAGGTTCCCTTGGCGCTAGCGATCGGTTTCACTACAAATTAGACTTCCAAAATTAATTTCCCACCGATGAATGGGAACGACATTGAGCCTTTTTGCCGTTGTTGAGACATCGATCGTTTTTTTTTTTATCGATTGGGTAAAACTTTCCATTGTCCACCATGTTAAATTAACTAAAACTATACTCGAGAATACAATTATACAAATCAAAATTTATTTACTTATTCTGTAATGGCACACGCACTCACACACGTTGTGGCGACTACGCTTACGAATCTTCCGACGACAAACGGCGCGTTTTGCCGCTCGGCAACGGTGTGCTCGTGATGAGCCGTTTTTGTGTAAGCGATGTGTTCTTGGTGGTGCCTTCGGTTCGTGCATCCCCGCTACTAGTACCGGATATGTTTTGACCGCGATGGTACTTGGACTTGTGCGTGGACAGCGACCATTTCGTCTTGAACCGCGCGTCACACATGGCGCATTCGTAGGAAAATGGTAGCTCCAAATGTTTTGCCTGCCGGTGCCGCTTCATTGCATTTATCGAGCAGAAGGTACGGCGGCATTCGGGACATTTGTGCAGCTTTTCATCGGATCCGTGTTCTACCCTTTCCACGGTCATTTGCAGTACGGTAGGTTTCGTTCGGTCGGACGATGATTGGAATATGTGACTCACCTCCATTTCGGCGCCTTCGATCTCGATTTCTTCATCCTCCCTTCCTTCTTCGACGTTTTCCGTAACGAGTCCGAAGGTTTCCGGATTAATCGGTTCGTCGACACTGACAAACTCTGGAATTTCCATCTTCAACGTAACGGAACCTTCGGTCGACTGTTGTCCATTTTCTGCATACGGTTCCTGTTCCGGTTGTGTATCGGTGGTTGTAGTGATGGTGTAACCATCCGCCTCGTAAACTTCATCAGCGCCCGATTTTCCTGAATTCGTCGATGCAACCGTGACCTTCGGTTCTACCGATGCGGCTGACTGTGTCGTACTGATATGTTGCACCTTAATTTTTCTCTTTTTCGGCGACTGGACGACATTTTCCACGACTTCCTGCAGGGTAGTTGCTTGAGTAGTTTGGTTCTGTGGTTGGGATTGAACCTGAGATGTTGTCTGTTGCTGGTACTGCTGCTGTGTCGGCTGTACCTGTTGAACCTGCATTTTGACGAGCGTCGGTTGCTGTTGCACGATTGGCATAGCAACCGAGGATGTTTTCGCAAGCGGAGGCATTTCAGGTGGTGGTGATTTTATCAATGGTCTCGTGATGATTGGAGTGGCCGGAATTTGCGCCTGTACGAGCTTCGGTTGGTGGACTATAGGCATCGACGTTGGCAAGGTAAGATACAGCGAATCGCCCGTGGTGAGCGTTGTCGACTTGTCCAGTACATGGCTTTGTATGAGCTGTTGCGCGATAGCGGACGTGTTACTGCTGGCTGGCTGGCGGTTATCGGACGCATTGTCCGTGAGTCCCCGGATCGCCAGTATTTCCGCCGTGTGCAGAAAGGATGGCAGTTGGTCCTGAAGCACATTCACTTCCCCGTGGTACATAAACTCGATCAACGACAGCAGGTCCGCGTAGCGCACATTTTTAAAGATTATTACGGGGTGCTGACAAGGGTTTTCCTTAAACACCTCCTTGAAGTACGGGCTGCAGGCGGAGAGCAATATCTTGTGGGCCCGAATCTTGCGCCCCTCACAGAACAGCGTCACATCGACAAAGTCTTCCTCGTAACGAAAGGAGCCAAAGGCTCCCACCACGTAAGAGGTGTAACCATTCCACTTGAGAGAAAACTGTTGTGGGTTCATGTTTGTGCTCGATTGTTGTCGCCTCCGGACAACACTATCAACTCTCAGGGACACTAGTATGTGGTACTATTTCACCGTTTGTTATTGCACCAGCACAACAAACGAACAGCGTCAGCGCAAAGTTTTAGCGCGTATTTACTACGGGACGCTTTTACAACCTTCTCCACTGGAGTGGATGGAGTGCAAATCGTCGACCCCAATTAGCGAGGCAGTTCCTTTGGGAGAATGCTATCGAAGAATAGATTTATACACTGTTGATGTTTCAATTCCCGAAGCTGCGACGTTGGCTGGAAGGATAAATGGAATAGATAAATGCTAGATTTTTGTTTACTTTTTTGGCGTAACGACTCACTTGCTCTTGCCCTGCTTCTACCACAGCTATGCTGATGTTTGATGCGTGATCCGGATAATCCGGAGCTATCGCGATGTTATGACGTACGCGACCGAAGCGCGAACACTGTCAACAAAAGTGTAAACACAATATCTATGTAAATGTTGATTTCACTATTTCCTATTGATTTAAATTTGTGCTTTATTTTGTGAAAATATTTTCTTTATATCATAGCATTTAAATTCAGAATTATTTTGGGTAAAATTTATAAAAGACCAAAAAGTTGGTTGGGGTGGTCGAGACCACATTCCATCTTTTGCGTCAGTTTGGCATTTTCCGGGTGACGCGTTTATACGTGCGGCGGTGATTTCTTCGTCACATTTTATTTGTTGTGCATTTTTCTTCGACATTCTTTTTGTACTTTGTGACAACATCCATAGTGAGCAGACGTGTCTTTCTCGCCATCGCTGTAGATTTTTGCTGTCCAGGTAAGTTGGAGTTGTGTGTTTCCGATGAATGGGGTTGTTTGCTCCATAGCATTTAGCTAGAAGTTCATTGCTACATTCTTTTCAACGCCGGTGGCACGTCGTTCAAGAGAAAATTAGTTGAAAGCAAATGTAAACGATTCGGGGGTCTTCTGTTCACCCGAGCTTGAGTGTATGTGTGTGAGTGATGAAGTGCGCTCATCCGTGGATTTTTGCCTTAAATGGTCACATTTTATCACAATTATTTCCAAGTGCGTTACTTTCTATGTTCAGTGGATTAACTATGTGTGTTGTTGATTTGTAATCAGGTACGTTCGTGGCGCGGGTCGCTACAGTTACCAAAGGTTTTTTTTCGGCACATTCACATTGGTGAGAAGCGATGCAGAACCGGCATTGTTTCATACCGGCTCTATTCAACTTTTCCTTAGCAGATGCGATTGTGGCGAAAATTAAGCAACTCGTAGGAAAGTTTTGTGAATTTTACGTCTCTTGTTCGAGGTGGGATTTTTTACATTTTTAACACACATCTCCCCCACAGTGTGGTTTTTGAAGGCGGCGTTTTTCCCTTTTTTCATACGAATCATACAAGAGTGTGTGTGTATGCACGCTACCGGCACTGAAGATGATTCTTCGTAGGCACACACCCATTTTGAACCCGTGTGTTGGAAGAAGAAGCTAGGAAAAAGAATCCAACCATCGATAGAAAACGTACCGAGCCGGGTTTAATGAGCGAGAACGAACCATACAATTCATGTGTGTGTGTGTGTTGCGTGATGAGAAGCGAAAATGAAATGAAACAGTTCACATTTTGTCTCTGTTTCGCACCTGGAAATCGGCGTAAAAATTAACAAAAAACTCACCACTACACGTACGCGTATGCAGTGCGTGTATGTACGATTGTGGATTGCGGAACAGAGCAACGGGAAAGAAAGGTTTCGGGAGTGGTGAAAGAGACGCAGCTTTCCGGTTCCGGTCGTTACGCTTTCGTCTGCCCCCGGTGGACGTAGGAAAATGATGAAAACACACTTTTCCATGTGCGATAGGTGGGAAAGTTTCGTGTGGATTTTTTTTTCCTTTTCTTTTCTGCTAGCGTCTGGTAGAACTTTTCATTGAATTGGTACAATAGTACATTTGCGGTAAAATGGTATGTGTGTGTGCGTGTCGGTTCCACCACACACAATACACACACACTCGCAAATGCATCTGAAATAGCTCTCGCCGAAGCTGGTGTGTGTGTGACGGGTGGTGAATATTAGCAGCCTCTGTTTCTTTCTATCACACACATGCCCATAGCGTTGCTACGAAACGCTGTCTCTTTCTGTTCACGGTTTTGGTGAAGCGAACCGAGTAAAACTCAACTCACATTTGATGGTGCCGATCAGAGTATACTTTTCATCCACTGACAGTAGTTGTGTGGACGGCTTGTGAAACCGCAACTGAAGTAAGTGGAACGATTTCTGCCACACCGGAAAATTTAAGTTATCCTTTCGGAGTGTAATTATGCTCCATTTTTTTAGAGCTATCGTGGGCACAATACCTTTATGAATTAAAGCAGTCAGATCATCGTACTAATTAATTGTTTTTTCTTATTTTCTCTGTCCCTACAGTTCCGCGAGTGATTTCCCCGTGGAGTTGTGAACCGAGGAACCCGAGGAGTACCGTACGTGTGTGTTTGTGTGTTTAGTGCGTCCGTTTAGTAGACGCATTGTTTTTGAAGTGCCCGCTCACTCCAGACGTTGGCAGAGGATAACAGAGGGTGGTGTGTAACAGAACCGTATTGTGCGTGCGTGTGTGAAAGAAAAATTCACCAGCGTCGGTTGAACCGCAACAGCGTATCAGAAAAAAGTACCTCATTTTTCTTTTGAACCCCGCTCAGCGATAAAGGCAGTAGACGGCAGACAACAATGGTAAGTAAATGGTTGGGATGGGTTTCCGTGCGTGTGTGTGTGTGTGTGGGAAGGGGGCGAGTGAAATTAGCAAAACTGTGGAGCAGAAACAGAAAAAGTGGGCGAAACTGCGTGCGTGTGCGAGAGTAGAGTGTGTACACTCAGTGGGAGGAAAATGTGAAGAAATTATTTTAGAAAAACCATCTGAAGAGCGTCATATTGATGGAATAAATTTGTCGGTAGTACAGTCATCGCAACTGTCATCCGCCCAACTTTACATCGCGTTCTGTTCTACGCTACCGCGCCTATGGTTGTGCCGAACGTCAGAGCGAAACAGCCAGCATCATGCCAGTTAACAGAGCAGGAAGTAAATAATCAACCGGCCTTTTCAATCGTGTCTCGCTCTCTCTCTCTCTCACTATCGCTATCCCCTAGTGAGAAAGATGTAGAGCTTGCCTGTCAAATCAAATCCGCGTCAATGATCGCGAAAAACACACCATATAAAGCTTCTCCATTCCAATCGTACGTACACACACACACACACACACACATACAGAATACTCGCACACAGTAACACCTTCACGCACGCACACAGTAGAAAGAAAGCGCATATTTTGCATGGATGTGTGGATTGCACACACAAACGACACGATGGAGGACCCCGTTATGAAGTGTATGATGGTACGCGAGAGAGTACTTGCGTACTTGAATGTGTTGTACCGGCCGTCTGTCGGAAAGGTGATACAGTATGGTACCGAGAGTACCGATTTACCTTAAAAGGTAATAGCATTTCATGGAAACCGTTGGCGAAAACGTGCCGAATATTACGATGTGTTTGATGATAAGCGTTATCATCGAACGTACACCTGGCTGCATTCCCAAAGCGGTTGTACGTAGTATTTCGATAAAACAGGGACTACTACTACCAATCCCCACGGCTTCTTTTTGACGGCGTGAGATATGACAGCAACAACGTCTGTAGATGCGAATGATGATGATCAGGGGAATCATCAGGAGTTCATCTCCCATTGCTGCTGAATAGTATTTTGCATCGTGCGCGCGCGCGCACACACATTTACCAACACACTGAGCGTTGGAAAAACAGAGCCGAATTACCATATATGGTCAAAGTTGTCAGCAAAGGAGGTGCGAGAAGAAGGCCTAGAAAAGGGGGAAACCCGAATTCATACAGCAGGAGGAGGCAGTGGATGTGGGGATAATGATATGATAAGGATGTTGCGCGTGTGAGAAAGGGACGGAGCGAGTAGGAGCCCAGAAGGACGTGCAAGAGTGCGTGAGTCATTAGTGAAATGATTGCAGTGTTCACTATAGTGACGTGAAATGAGGCGAGAAAGGGCACCTCTCAGCGGTCTTCCCTCTCGTTTCCCTGGTCGTGTAGGCGAGAAGCTATTCGTTCACTACTACTGCTGCACACAGTAAGTGTAACGGCGGCGGGGTTTGCCAATGCGACGAGTCGAGTTTGGGTGTTTGATATTTCTTCCTTGAAAGAGGGAGATAGACTAAAGAACCGGTCTCGGTGTAAAATTCGTATATTTTCAGCCGGCGGGGTTTGCTTTCTCGCTTCTGTTCACACATCGCTACAGAGCGGAACACACACATCCATAGCTACTATATCCCCATGAACCACGTCACAACGCCAACGGCACCGTTTGCAGACTGGTCTTCTTTTACGAATGACGAGCGCCCAGTGAAGCGCGTTCTTTTGCGATAAACTGCGTGTGTGTGTTGAGCTGGATATGAGAATGTGTGTAAGCCTAGTGTTTCACTGATAAAAACGTCGTTCCCGACTGATTCCAGCCTACTGTAACATCCACCACCACTACTACTACTATTACACTAGGTGTGGAACGGCCGCAACAAAGGCGTTTAATGTTGTTTTTTCCTCTTTTTCTTTTTGAGTTTTAGTTGCCCCGACAAGATGAGTCAACCTGTTTCCGTTCTTGTCGGTGGAGGAAGGCATTTGTCGGATCGGAATCGAAGCAAAAATGAAGGGAAAAACGAAAACTTCCCCACACGGGGTGGCGTTTCGCCCTCTCCATTACGGAGCAATTTTTTCCCTCTTGCTCGACGTGTATTGAAAAGATAACGGTGCCTTTTGGCGTGGCATAAAATCATTGCTGGTGATGAATCCGGTGTGTGTGCGTATGAGTCGTACAATGAAATTTTGATTCCGATCCATTTTTCCGTCAGTTTCCTTTGGTAGTGACGTTTGGCACTGGATGACCGGAAATGGAAAACGGTGACGTACCTGGGGGCTTTGGGACTGCTCTTCCGTCGCACACGCTTCAATGGTGAAGAGGCATTGAAAATTGCACACGTTACCAATACACGTTAGTGCTATCGATGTGTGACCGCATATTGCAACCATTTCCATACCACCCCGCAGGTGGAACTTGTGGAACTAGGATGCGAAAAATATATCCATAATTGTGTGTGCTGTTGAAAATGACGCGATTATTGTGACAAGTTGAGATATAGGACAATTGCGTTTCCAAGTATTTATTATAATTTGAACAGGCAACATTATGTAGTTTGTATGATGCACTGGCAATAATATATGTGCTCCTAGATAAGCACAAAAAACCCCGTATGTCTAGCGCTAGTGAGACTGTTATAGGCAGATGAGCTCCCGGCATATCTTAAACTTACTTCAACGTGCATTTTTATAATAAAACAAAATTACTTTCTAGTTTTAATTGTTTTGTTAATGTAAAACGCCTTAAAAGTCCAGCATGCTACCAACAACCGGACTCCATTCTGTATAATGTGACGGTTCACCGTCATAAAGTGAGTTTGCACTGTCGATAACGATTAAAAGATTGTCACGGTTGTCTTTGATAATGATATCAAACCGAGTAAACAGATAAAGTAACATACAAAAGTGGTGGCGTTTGGTAGAAAAATGATGAAATTGTAAATACAAAGCACCTGAAACATATAGCCCCATTATATCCATTACCGATCCGGTTGTTGTTTATCATGCATGAAGCGAAAAAATGCATTTCGGTTTTTTCCCCTTGGTTTTCAAGCATTCCTTTTGCCATTCCACACATAGTTTTTTTTCTAACCGAGTGACGGGCAAATGAAAACACCCCAGCAGACCCCAGACGGGGTGGTGTTGATGTGTCAGACAAACAAAATCAGTGGAGTTTGTTGCGTGCGCCATCATCCTTGAGATGAATCATCAACACATTGTTTAGGCTTAATCTTGTGCTGGTTGATCTGGTTTTTTTTTAAAATTTTTATTATTCTTATCACTGTTTGGGTTTTATGGGATGGTAACAAAGCGTCTTATTTGCTCGCAAACGTCGTCAAGTAACCAAAAGATGATGAGGACAAATTCATCTATCATTATTCTCCTTTTTCCGGCCGTTGACTGTTGTGTTTTGCCACTTTGTGGTAGTGGTATCATTTCCCAAATGCGTCATGGTGTGCATTTTCTCCTCTTACGTACTCTAGGGGAAATTCGTCAAGAGTTTAGCGCAGGGGAGGGACGACATCATCGTTCAGAGCGAGAAAATGTGCTAATATTTCCGGCCAATGATGGTTCTAGTGGATGATTTTCAACCACATCCTCGTATCAGTTTCGCTCATTGTAATACACTTCCAGTCCTGGAAGGTTGTGGTGGGTGTGTTTTCTTTCTGGAGGAAAAACTGGACGAAAAAGGAACACCACTACACGCGCAGATGGGAAGTTTGGTGATCTCTTTGTGTGTATGCTGGCTGGCTACACTCAACCGCTGTTGTGCCGCATCCGGTCATTGACCTTCCCCTGCACCGAAAAAACACTTTCGTTTTTTGGCATTATTCTTGGCATCCTGTCGCGCTCATGTGCTGCTGATAGTGGTTGCTATACAATCACTCAAAACAATTATTTAATGACGTTATTATAGCTTAAACAACAAAACTTTATAACTCTCACGAGCTGCACTTGAAATTTTATTTACAGTTTAAATGAATACAGAAAACATCCACGAGTTTAAAATTAAAAAGTATCCTAACGTTTAATACTCGATTATGAACGAAATAATTGATTGCATGAGCAAGACGAGTATCGCTATGCAGAACAAAAGAAGAACAAAAGTAACT
Source organism: Anopheles minimus (assembly GCA_000349025.1). Lineage (NCBI taxonomy): Eukaryota > Metazoa > Arthropoda > Insecta > Diptera > Culicidae > Anopheles > Anopheles minimus. Next base: position 559,178 of record KB663943.1, on the reverse strand, counting down.
GCATAACGACCTATGCAACTAAGACAAAACTATATTTTTCATATATTATATCATGTTTTATTTCTATTGTAATTGGCCGGCATATAGTGAGTTGTCAAAAATATGGCCCAGTTACCAATTAAAGCTTGATCATTGAAAGCGCATGATCGCCAGAACTTCAGGATCTTTCAAGGGTTTTATCTGTTTTTTTTTTTTTTATGTATTCTGAAGTTTTGAGGCTTACAAACTGACAAGCCAAGTCTTTCTCAATTGATTCGTGTCTAATTCACAACCAAAACATACTTACGTGCATATTTACTCTTCAAATTCCTAAAGTACGTTCATTTTTGTTCTATTCTCGTATCTGCTTAATTACATGATAACTTTAACTTAAGCCAGTTTTATAGAACCCTCAAAAAGCACCGTGTAATCATCCTTGGCATAGAAAACACAAAAAATAGAAATAGAAGTAAAAAAATCCAAAGCACCTCCACTTATCAACAAACATTCGCCTAATGTCTATAGGGGTAGGTCAGGATTGCGACCTTTCCGATGTATGGCCAAAGAATTAGATGCCCTCTCGTTTGCATTCAATTACAACGAGGAATTACTTGTTGTTGATTGTGGCTGAGCGATAACCGAGCGACGTTTATAAACCAGCTAGACGACGTATGTTGTAAACATGGCACAGGAAGCAATAACATGGACGGAAGCGCACACGCAACCCCCGATCCAAGGTACGAAAAGTCCCCGTGTATTTCACGCGACGTTGAAGGAAGATTGCATCTTCGTTACCATTTTTGTGTGTGTATGTTATTGATGCAGCAGCAGTTTGTAATTGGTGCCAAAATGTATGCCGCAACCTTGAGAGGTGAGGTGTATTGGAAACCGATGGTGTTTTCTTCTTCCCCTTTTTCTGTATGTTTTGCTGTGCCTGATCACGCAAGACGACCGATCCATTTACGACCGACTAGTAGTTGGCGTGGTGGAAAGTAATATCCACCTTTTTATTTTATTTCGTAGGTTTCTTTTTGCACTTGTGGCATGTCTGTCCATCCGAATCTCTCACGGTCACGGTTCAGACGATCTTTTACCACCAAAGCATATCCCGTGAGTCAGCCACGTCGGCGGAGGTCCAACTCAGCTCAGACATGATGACGTGTTTCATCATCCTTTTTCGTGTTTGTTGTTGCATGTCATGTTCGTTGTCTAAGTACAATCCCCGTCGGACACTAGTCGAGATATATTCAGGAACAGAGGGGGTTTTCGTGCAGAACTGACTTACCTTAAATGTTCGCAAAGTTTTGGTATACGAAGATACGACGCATTGTTTCACCATTTCCAGATGTGACAATCTGCGTCCCATTGCACGTTGGTTGGATGTCCTTTTATGGTCAATCGAAAGGAGATCCGCCGTTAAAAAGTGTGTGGTTGTTGTGCGTGGTGTTGCTGGCGTATGTGTGTACGCAGTAGTACGCTCTAGTAGGACCACATGGATCAACCAGTGTATCGACAATAATCGCATGTTTGTGTGGATGTCTCGTTCCCGTTTCATTCATTGCTATTGCTTTGCGAGAAACTCCATTTTTGGCGTTTCGATACTATTGTTGCCCTTGCGGTTTCTGTACGTGAAGGTCACGTAGAACCTGTTTCGATTATTTTGCTGCACATTGAACACCCAACGACACTGTCAATCGAAATTACATTAATGGGGGAGTAATCTTATCGAAAATCGTATTTCTCTTCGCTGACGGTAGTTGTTGACTGAAGCAGTTGATCGTGACAATTAAATATGACTAATCTTTTGCGTCTGCACCTTGACTACACAGCCACATTTCTATTGGTGAACTGTGAGTAATCAAATTGTATCGAATCGATTGCTAGTTTTTTCATTAATCGCTTTACGTTACTCATCACATCACACTATGTTTACAGCCCCCGTTCAGCGATCACATTTGATTGCTGTTAGGCACGTGTCGTCATATTGCAAAGGTTCAAGGTTTTAGGGTCGCAAATACCTGGGACTTCGATTTGTTCACATTGCTAAGATATGAAGTCAGGGTAGCCACCCAACCTAGAAAACATGGAATCAGCTTTGAATTTAAATTTACTGGGAAAAATGGGAATTTTTTGTCATAACACCTTCTTTGTTTTCAATATAATTTTGGGTATGGTGTGCCTGCACATTCTACGTAATCCCCTTCTTTTCTTCCTCTCTGCTTACGTTGGGGCCTCACAAATAATACAATACATTGAGATGTATCGTATAAGCTTCATCATATAATGGAACTTTTGAATCACTTGGTGGAATGTTGCGAATTGGACATTGCAAACCTGTCGTGGAACGTTGCAGTCAAATAGTGGAATAATGCATACCGTCAGGGGATATTTGCAACTCGTCTGTGGAATTGAAACGCCAGCTGGAGAAATCTGTCGAACGCTTGGTCCACTCTGTATTACAGTTAAGCTTTAATCAACTACAAATAACTTTCACTACTTACTTAAGCTGACTAAAAAATGATAAATATCTTTTTGTAACCGGTAATTCAGATGTTCCATATTATGATTCATAATCCTGTTTTGTCCACGAGGAATTAGTGAAGTGAATCTGGATAAACTAGGAAAAAACCGAGAAAAAAACCCGGGAATTTGAAATTTTGATTCGGGCAGTCTCCTTGATGAAGGCTTTTTAAAATATTTTACAATAATGGGATTTAAGTTTGCCGTTTGAATGCGAATGATGTGAGTTCCTGAGGCAACGTTTACGTTTAATTTTAATCTTTGATAGAAGAGCATTCTTTCCTACCGGGGGTTTTTATATACTATTGTTTTATTATAAACTAGAAGAGTTAGCACTGCTGTAGCATTTGTTTACTTTCTTGCTATCAGTTATATATCTTTATTTGTTTATGAAGATCTGTGAGGAATGTGTCAACTCAGGACTTGAAGGTATCGTTATGAAATTCGTGCATTTAAAATGCAACCGTTGATTATACTTTCTTGTGAGGGGGAACTCGGCGACCCTTGACATTGTGTTGCGTAGTTTACAGCTAAACAACACGTACATCACGTACTTGTGTAGAACTCGTATGCATTATAAATTACATCGAGGGAGGAGTATTTAATATTGTGTTATGCACCTCAAACTGTAACTTTCTATTTAATGTTACAAATTTAAACTGGCAGCCCAAGTAAACTAGAGGCTATTATGTTGGGTTAAGAAAATAAACGTGATAAGCTATCGATTCTTTTTTCACCAATATGTATTCATGTCCAGAGCATCTAACCATCGTCGTTTCTGGTTTGTAGCCGTAAAGGAAATTAATCAAAATGTGTATGTGTGTTTGTTTTAATTTTTTAGTTAGACATCCCAATATATAGTGCTAAGCAGTGGTGGTGTGTGGAATAATGCGTTGGTTTCGTCTGCAAGCACACAGCATGCGAGTAGCAACGGCTGGTGTCACTGGGATCGCCGGCTTTAGCTTAACATTCAGTGCTTGTACCAGCGCTCAGCGCTGTGCGATCTTCATGGTTCCAAAAATAGGTTTTAAATTTAGAGCAAATCTCTCTCCTCTGCACACGTTCTCTTTACTTCGAACAACGGTGCCGGTATAACTCCTAGTATAAGTTCTACAAAATCTGGTCCCTCTGCAGAACGTGTAACCTGAACACCACCACCACGTTGTTCATCTATCGATCGTTCCAAACCACGTCTTCGAACCAAGAGAAAGGAGGAAGGCGAACGATTTTCTAGATTTAGAACAGGGCCGCAGATACTTTTTACTTCGATTATGCTATCGGCGCATCTGAAGGCCGTAGAATCCTCTACCACGTGGGAATGAAGTCAAGTGCACTTATGGAGATTACGCATTTTTTGCTACTACTGATATTTCTTCTATTAAAGAAAGGTTCCAAAATGGTGATATCGAATTACTGGAATTATGGGAGGAGGAGTATACAGTGTGGCCATCCAGACACACGTGTAAACGATTTTTCTTCACACATATTATTGCCTTTTCTATTTGGTACATCGAAACCTACACACACACACACTGTTATGTCAAAGTTCCATGCGTAACGGCCGAAACGCACGTGTTTGTACAGTTCCTTACGTTAGCAGTTGCAGAAAAAGATCATTCTTTGCGATCACAACCGTTGGCACTGGGATGAACTACGCTCCATAGTACAAGTGTGTGCCCCCTATCACACACACACACGCACACGTGAAAAAATTACATTATTTCCGCTATCGTGAAGAGAAAGACACGCATGGTCGAAATGCTGATGGTGGATGGTACTTATTTTTAACTTCAACCGACCGGCAAAAGAACGTGCGCGCGCTCACCGTTCTCTCTTCAACCCATCGTCCTTCTCTTCCAACAACCGCCATTCTCGATTTTCCTTCCCATTCCGCTCCATCCGATCGCTGGTTGGTGGGTGATCACGCGTGTCGCTTTTCCTTAGCCGCGATCGTACGTCAAGAGGTTGTTTTCTTTCTCCTCTTAAAACGAGGAATGCAGCAGCCAAGAAAACCCAAGTGGAGAGATGATCGTTTCGTACAAGAAAAGTGCATTTCACTCTTCAATTATATTTAATTTGGATGTGAACAGCAAAAAAAAAAAACACGCATGGTAATAATAAAAAAGAGCGTACACGGTTTTATGCATGACAACAACAAATTATGACAGACGAGGATACTGGCCACTATATTATCGAGGAATGTGTTTCATGCGAGACCTGGTCGTTCTAAAAAAAATCAACACAACGTGCCAAAAATATTACACTTACTCCCCCATACATCATATGGCGCTCACAGAGCATTTGAATGACGGTTTTCCCTTTTCTTTTGGGTGCTCTCTTTTCTTCAGGCTTCCGGAGTAACTGTATCGGATGTGTGCAAGACCACTTATGAAGAAATAAAGAAAGATAAGAAGCACCGCTACGTAATTTTCTACATTCGCGACGAGAAACAGATCGATGTCGAGGTGATCGGTGACCGTAATGCGGAATATGACAGCTTCCTGGAGGACATACAGAAAGGTGGTCCGGGTGAATGCCGGTGAGTACTATTGGTCTTTGCTCCAGCAGGTAGTTGAAGTGAGAAACAGTCAACAATGTGTTTCTTTACCTTTCGCCCACCAGATATGGACTGTTTGATTTCGAGTACATGCACCAGTGTCAGGGAACGTCAGAGAGTTCGAAGAAGCAGAAGCTTTTCTTGATGTCCTGGTGCCCAGATACCGCCAAGGTAAGATGTTGCACGTGCGTTTATTCCTTCCGTATAGATGACTCTAATACGAATTGTTTGTTTTCTTCGAATATTGTAGGTTAAGAAGAAGATGTTGTACTCGAGCTCGTTCGATGCGCTGAAGAAGTCGCTCGTCGGCGTCCAGAAATACATTCAGGCCACTGACCTTTCCGAGGCATCTCGGGAAGCGGTCGAGGAGAAGCTGCGCGCCACTGATCGTCAGTAAGGAACAAAACAAAAAACAAACAGTACTACTTAAGGAGCTCTCGCACACAACAAAAGAACAGGAAATCATTTACAACATACACAACACCATATACATCAAAATCTTGAAGAGAGAGTACTACGGAAGGAAGTGGATGGGTAGAAGAGATATGAGACAGCAAGGAGGAGGAAAAGAAAATAAAGGGAAATAACCGAAAGCCGGCAGGAACAAGGACAAATTTTCATTTACACACAACCATGCATACACCCGTATCCTCTAACTATCTACGAAGGAATAACAACTACTATTAATAACTACTATCGGGAAGACTATTCTGCTATAAGAGGGGGAACACTAATAACCATCATTAGTTATGGAAAGAAGTAAGGAAGAGAAAAGTAACGACAAACGCGTGCGTGCGTGTAATGCTTTTTGAGCGTCTAGTAATGTCTAGTGAACGTGTAATAACATTTTGTGAAGGAACATCGGAACCGAAAGTCTTAAGGACGCGCTTTTGGCGCAGTGGAATATGAATCGATCGAGAATATCCGCCGCTTCGAGGTGTAATCAGTAGTCAAATCACAACCCAGAACACACACATAAACACACACACACCCATACACGACAAAGCAGAAGTAGAGGGTAGAGGTGGACGCGAAGTGAGACAGGAAGAATTGGAGGGATGATGGGTGAATGATCGGACGAATAATGCGTCGAGAAATAAAGTAAGCGAAGATAAAAAACAACACGGAAAACGATTTCATACGTTTTAGTTTCCTGTTTTAACGAAAAAATATTGATGATGAAAGAAATTGTACAGTTGGTGTGGGGATTAATATTTATTTTTATTTTAAATTGTGATGTAATGGAACAATATGCACAAAACAAAGAATGCGTTAGAGCACAAGTAATGTGAAGCGTTGCAAAACACAGGACGATTATAGCAATCAATCCGCTAAAACGGAAGGTTTTCTACATTCCGGAAAGTATATTTTGGGCATGGCAGAGATTTTTTGAGGATAAAATCATACAGATTAGGTGCAACTATTGAGGGCTTTAAATCAATGACCATTTTATTATCGTTTTGATGAATATTCTGCTGTTCGAAGTAGAGAAACATGTGTTAGTTATATATTCGTCGTAGCTAATGTAGAATTTTGTTATCGATCTATGAGTGTCGTCAATTATTTGTTTGTTGACTAGACAATCATCTCATAAAAGCACACTAGTGATCATGTTTGATGTCCTCTTAAGAGCTGGACATACATGGATACCTTTTAACTTTGTTAATATTAAAATTAGTTCCTTGCGATATTATATCAAATCCTCACGCTCCTTATACTGCTTGTTGAGAGCGTTGGCATTAATTGCTGAGTATTACAAACTATGCACTACTTGTAATGTACAAAATAGGAGTTATATAAATTACACAAACGCTTGTTCGTTTCTTCAGATGAAGCACCATATTTGTGTAAACGAAACAACAACGCTCTTCAATGCAGGTGTACAAACGCTATAGCTACACCTCAGTTTGGATAAAATACAATTCCCGCACGGGCAAGGTGCTATTTTAATGACATATCCAGCCCACCAAATTTTGGGAAGTGTCATATGCGCTGCGTATTAGTATGGATTAAGTATTAGAGAAAAATAGATTGAAGTGTGGAAGTACTTCCAACTAGCATATTAGGAAACGATGCAACTTCTGATTTTCCACAGGTGTACAGGTCTACGCCCGATTGACTGTCCTCTTGTGGTTGTAAATGAAGCCAAGAACTACTGACCGCTTTGGCTTCAAGAGCCACTCAAAAACAAGATAGATCGTATCGCTTTAATGACAAAAATCTATGCGGAACGAACTGTTTATCGAGGGCTGTCATATCAGATTGAACCTACGGATTAATCTTTATATCATCCTGACAAGATTAGTGAATGATATACTTTAGTACATACCATTTGTGAACGGACACATGCACCATGTAAATAATTAAAGTATATAAGCGAAACTAAAGTGTCGAAGGACTTTAATATAGGGTTTACGTGTAAGGAAATGTTACAAAATGCCAGTTTAGATTGTTTCAAAGTTCAAAACATGCTGGTAGTTGTTTTATGTTCCTTTGCTGGCCAAGCTGACGTGGTCGGCTGACACGTTGTGTGAAGAGCAATCTAAATATCCCGAAAAAACGTTACTATGAATCGCTTGTGTGGACTGCAAAATGCCAAAGAAATATGATCCATGAAATGATTATCCAAGTTCCGTTCAGTTCTCCACTTAGGCTGCCGGAAGATTCTTGGTTACTTCTAAACAGCATATAAAGTTTCGTTTACGCTGGTTTTCTTCAGAGCTCTACGTGGTTCAACATCATTTTGTTACTTGGGGATTGCATCCAATACAATATTCATCTCTTTCTCTCTCTTTTCTTGCCTTGTGTTTTTTTCATCTTCGCTCTTGCTAACTTCTCTTTCGCTCTTTGTTCACGTTGCGATGGAAAAATGAAACACAATACGGCAGGTGAGAAACGAGACAAACGAAAAGAAAGAGATGCAATGTAATGCGTACGCAAAAGAGTTGTCGATGAGAAAAGGTGAGAAGAAAGTACGCGTAACGGAGATGCTCTCTTGGAGACGTTTCCCGTTAAATGTTGTGAGAACAGGTGAACAGGTGAGAAGCTGGGCGGATGAGCAAGATGCAAAATACGATGCGGAAACATCAGTGTGAAATAGCAATCACCGCCATATTTTCTCTTTCTCGTTTTAACTTTTCTCACTTCTACTGGTCGGAGAGTGAACAGATTAGCAAGAGATGAGATGAGCAGCGCGAAAGAAGAGTAACAAACTATTGCGCAATGCTTTGCTAATGCGATGGGGCAAAAGAGACAGCAATACTCGGACGAAACGAAAACGCACTGTTCGCGTTCTCCCTCTTACTCTTCGCACTCTGTCTTGCAGGCATGCTCGACGCAATATCACTGAACGGCTCTCGCGGAATTTCGCATTCGAGACCTTCGAGCGCTACGTTCGCTGTCATTCGCGTTAGTTTCCGTTTTTCCTGAGCCCGCCGAGTTCTAAGAAGTGTCGTGAGCATTCAGCCGTGTTTTCTTCACGTATCTTCACCGAGAAGTGTATGTTGGGAGTTTCACTTGCGTTTTATCACAGCATCCTCTGCTATTTCCTGTTCGTTCCTTGACTCCCGCATGTTAGTGCTACCGAGATCAAGTGCATCCAGTGCAAGCATCGGCTACTCGACAAACCCTTTTCATTAAATGCCATTTTGTGGCTATAAAAACAAACCAGAAGGGAACAATCCTGTATTAAAAAAGTTATGTGAAGTGTGTGTTGTGTGGACAGCAAAACGGGTGGCAATTGGAAATTGGAGCATAGACAGCAAAAGCACAACAATCCACCAGCAAAGAACGGTGTCCACGGTGTGTTTTGTGCTTTACTTTTGCTTCTCATTCGTCGCAGTCGCAGTAGTCCGCTTCCGGACAGACACTTTATCCATAGCAGCCCCCGGTTGCGTGAAGTGAACGAACGCACACCTTATACAAGATTTGATCCGCTGTTTTGCTCTGTTTGCGCGTGTTCCTACAACAAACCCGAATCAAATAGCAGTAAATGGGTCTATGTTGGGATTCACCTACGACCTTTTGCCGTGTTGGAATTCCACGACCAGGTGAACAGAGGTGCCAGTGCTGGTTGAACATTAATGATGGTAGGCGAATCTTACACCCGTCTTGGAATCCGGAATACGGGAAAGATCGATAGAACCATCTCACTGCGAGCGTGTGTGCGTGTGTGTGTGTGTGGGGATAGGATAGAAGGGAAAGGAGGGGGGAGGAAACACTGAAGGGATGGCGTCGTCCCCGTTCCGTTCTCGCTGATGTTGCGTTCGATATACAGACAGACATACACGCAGCAGTTTTGGTGGGAATGGCTGAACGTGGCCGTTGCTGGTGTGCGTGCGCGCGCGCTCTTGTGTTTCTCTATCCCCCGGCAAATAGGTTCGATTGCCGCCCGGGATGGATAATATAGCTACGGATAATGGTAGTTAATGGTTGCACAGAGCTGCCCTTCATTGTTCATTTTCCATTCCGCTGATTTCTATTGTGCGCGTTTCTTTTGGCTGTCACTTAACTAATCATCCTAAAGCCCTGAAGCTGCATAGCACAGATAGTGGCTATGTCGTCAAACTAACTTCTATTTGGAATCAACACAAGCAGGCCTTTGGTTGCTGTGTGAGTCGTAGTGTCCTTCGAGCGTTAAGTAATCCGCAAAAATGAGCCTGCTTTGTGCTTATGTAAAAAGCCCAAACTTCTATTTCCATAGTGAGATGTTCTAACTCACTGCTGGGTGTTATCTGGCGTTCATGAAGGTAGTATAGTGAGGATCAGCTAACCAACTACCTGGTATCAATAAGTCTAGTAAGCCGGTATAACCAAACTGGTTGTTGAGTTAAGAACGACTCCACCGTGAGTACATGAAAAAAGAATAACCAATTAGTGTTTTTCTAATGGAGACGCCCTCTACTACATGCTGTCTTTGGCTGTTTTACAGTAATCACCTTAATTTTTTTATATTCGCAATATTCTTCATCCGGTAGCAGATTGTGAGAGATGTTGCCTTACAACAAATAGCCCACCGCAAGGGTAGTAAATGGTAAACAAATCGGAAAGCCCTTTTGAGGCGTGCATTCGTCACTGGGTAGCGTTGTTTACTTTGCCACAGACAGACCGCACTCCGTTTTGACAGCTCGTGTTTGCCGTCCGCGTTGTGGTACAGTAGTAGTGGTATAGTAGTTGTAGCCATCATGTTTCTCTAGTAGACTGTGTGTTTTTATTGATCTTCTAGCATTGCGGGTCAAACACAGCAAGCGGCTGGCGCGGGATGTTGTTGTGTTGTCGTTTATTGATGATTGGTAGATTTTTAATCGATTAAAACGATCCAACGCCGCATTCGTACGTACAAATTGACCAAGAGTTGATGAGTCGCCAAAGTCGGTGTGGTTTCTTCTTTACGGTGAAGCTTCCCCATTGTTGCACGCATTCGCATTTGCGAAGCGTGCATAGAGCAACAGGAGAAAACAGAAAAAAACTGTACGCGAATATCGTTCGTTGTTCGCTAGTACATTTTTTTGCACTTATTTCGTTTCGCTTTGGTACCGCGTCCGAGTAGTCTCGTTGCTGTGGTTGCAAGTGGAAAGAAGACGGACGAAAAGTGAATAGATAATGTAGTAGGCCAGATCGCGGTGTATGTACGTGTGTTTTTAAGCTATCATTTGCACATCGCAGCACCTGGTTTACTCCCGTGTTAAAAAAAGTGCTGTGTTTGTGTGCGTTGTGAGTGGAGAAAACTTTCGTTACCGTTTTTTTAATGTTTGCGTATTCCAGCGTCGTGCCATGTATAGGGTTGTAGCGTAATCTATGTTGCGTGTGCGTATCTCTTGCACTATCTATCGGATCGGATGCGTCGTGTATTGTTGTTGTACGTGCAGTTGCTCGTGCTACGAAACCGAGGGTAAGCGGAACGCGGGACACCCACTGAAGCTGGGATTCTATAGTGAGACGGCTTCGGTTGATGAGCGAGTTGACTGACGGCTGAAATCTCGCGCCTACCGGGACGACGGCTCGAGGTCGCCCGGAGGACAATCGACAGGAAAACAATAGATCCGCGATTTGAAACCGCGCAGTTGTTGTGTGCGTGATATAGTAGCAAGTGAACGAACACGCATGTACCCATGTATCGTGAGTGAGACCAATTGTCAAACTGTTGTTGCTTTATGTTTGCCACTCTCACATCTCACCGGCTCATGCGGCAGCAATTCTTTTCACTGGAGGCCGCTTGTGAAAAAGTGCGTTTGCATCTCCATTCCAGTATCGATTGTCTTCTAGCGGACGAATACACATTTTCAACTTCAACGCGTGCCCAGCTGTATTCGGATCGTTTTGTGAATTCGTTCGCGATTTCGTGAGCTGTTTTTCTCACTCACCTTTGTGCGTGTGTGAGAGCGCTTGTTTTTTTCTTTGGCTCCTCTTTCCATTCGCTTTCGAATTCAGCGTTTTTTGGCTTTTGCCGTGAAGTACGCATTCGATGTGTAGAAGGAGGGACGTACGCGAAGGGAAAGATGGAGAGAAAATATATTCACCACCCCCGTACAACAACCCCGTGCATGGGCGATGTAAACATACGAAAATGGATGTGTAGCAGAAAAACCTCCCCAACGCGCGCCCACACACAAACACACACCCCAGACACAATCGCGCGCGCACACACAGACACACCAAACGCCGCAGAAACGCGCATGTACGCAAAAGCTTGCTGCTTGTGCAACCGGAAAAAGGAAGGAAAGCAAGACATGTTAATTCATGCCCGAAACCGAATGCTGAAACTGGAAATGGAACTAAAAATTTTCGAACACTCACCGCACACACAATCTCACTCAGGGGTGATGTTGCATCGGTAGCTTTTACCTGTCTGTTTAGCTAGCCTGTTCGATAGTTGATTAGCTGGTGCTTGTAATTAAATTTTCCTCACTCAAGCATAGAAACATTCGTTATCGGTGTATTTCTTTCATTATTGTACGCGTGTATAAGTGTGTTGGGCGAACCTCCAATGCTTCGCATTATCACTAAGTACAATGCTAAGTTCAGTGGCCTTAGTAAATTTTGTTAGTATACCCTATGGTTTCATTATTTGTATTCTTCATATATATGATAACATTTGGATATATTTGCCTCAGTTTTCCACCCTTTTTTCACCGGGAAGGCATCCTTCTCGAACCTTGACTTTTATTTGTTTCTTTTTGCTCCCTAAAACCGAATGACGTTTAGTGTCGGTTGCGTTTCCCTGTGCTAGCTGTCATGGCAACCATTTGGGGGTTGGGGATTTTGTTGTTGTACGAAAGAGCCGACATTTGCCGTCTTACCATTGCCGTTGCAAATGGTTGGCTGCGTGCTGCCGGGCAAAACGGTGGCGCAAAGCTTTTTTTTGCCGATAAGCGGACAGAAAGAGAGCTGCACAACGAAAGGGAAGGAAAGAGAAGGCCACCGGTAGCTTTGCTTTGTTGGGAAAGCGTGTGGAAAGTGGTCGCTGTTTTCTAACCAGACAAATTGCCTCCAGCAAAGTCCACTCCTTATCTCTCTTTCTCGCACTCTGCTGTTCTCCGTCTCTCGACAGTAATTTCCACTCAACTTCAACGTTGGTCGGAAAAATGTGGTTTTATTTTCGTATACATTGAACCGCATCCTTACTGTGCTACTCCCTGTGTGTGCGTGAAGGAACGTGTGAGTCCAAGCGGTTCCTATTACCTTACAATACGCGTATCGTCCATTTTCTCGCTGCCATTGGTAATGGATTTCTTCGGCTAGCGCACACTTGAACGATTTGGGGCCCTTGACGTTTACTTCCACCAAGAGCCTTTCACTTTGCCACGCGCAAGAAAGCAGGATTTTCCCCATTCGAAACAGGAACCGTTTCGTAGTGTGTGTGTGGCGTCGAAATTCCATTTTCCTGAATGTGTTTTTCCCGAACACAATATTCCCCCCCCCCCGGGTAGTAGTGTATTGGTGCTATGCGTTGTGGGTGAGTTGGTCGAAATTTTTGACAGCCAAACGTTGGTGGAGTGTGGGTTTTTGGAGGTGAAAGGACATTTTTTGACAGCTCCTTTGCATTTCGGACATTTTTGACATTTCCGGATGTTCGGGTGGTGGAGCTAAACTGCGGCCGGCATTTTGTTGGGAATACTGAGGGAATTCGTTGTAACTTCGTGTTTGTTTGTGGTGGAGTGGTTAAATTTGGGAAGCAAACTATTCAATAACTACGAAACAATTCCTAGGTGAGCAATGAGCAGTGAGAAATCATTTGCTTTGCTATCGTGAGTAGTGTGTTTGTGTGTGCGTCACTTGTCTCACAGTTTCGCTCATATCTGCTCAGTTGAATGAAGATAAAGACCAGTGTATACATAAAACAAAACCTTTCGAATTGGGAAATTATATGTGAATTAATTCGAAAGTTTTAATTTTCTAATATGGAGGTCCATTACATAAATTAAAGGAAAAAAACGAACATATGCGTATCTTTCAAGTGAAATTAATTGAAGAGCAAAACGAGCGGATCGAAGCAAACATTTTCATTATTGAACTCAAAGTTGCAGTAGGCTTGCAGTTTTCTTTACATTCTTCACTGTTCTTTCCTCCAAATTTCTAGAGTGCATGCAAAAGGAAGTGTGTTCTAAAAGTGTTATTTGGCGCGATATAAAATATATTCCCGTGGCCAATAAGATCTGCGCGTCGGAGCGTGTTCTTGCAGCTCGCGCGTTTGTGCATTGTGATTGAGTGAGAGAGTGCGTGTGTGCGTAAAGTGTGCAGGAGCAATCAACGTGTGTGCAGTCGAAGGCGGAAAAATCGAAGAAGCAAATTTGCTTCCTTCCGTTGAGCCAAAGCGTTTGCCCAATCCTTCCAGCGGGCGTTCCACAGAGTGTGTGATCTCCAGTTTTGAGCTCTCCATCCATCGTGATCGATCAGCTGAGTCGGCACGCGCGATTATTACCACATACCCACACGAACTACACGAACCACACGATCTCTGTCTCTCTCACTCTCTCTGTCTTACCCTCTTGCTTCATTTCTATCTGTCTGAAAACACATCCTCACAAAATCCCCTGTTCGATTGACACCTACTCTATTGAGTAACAGAAAAATATAAACAAAAAAAACACACTAAAACCTACAACAGTTCGGGTAGCGCCTCCAGTTGCTGCCCGAGAACGTAAAAGAAAAGCAAAGAAAACCAAACCAAGCGCGGCTAAGCAGCTCCGCTGTGTGCTAAGGCAGCCAAACAACTCTCGCACAGGAGCCGCGCAGGCTACACGACCCGCACAACGATCGCGTTCACACAGCAGCAACATCCCCCCGGTGCCGGTGTAATGATCATGGCGTCATTCAACGGTGGAAGTGCCGCGGGCGGCGGCGGTGGTGGCGGTGGACAGGATGGACCGCACAACAAGCGTCTCTGTACCGGCCAGGAGATGAGCGAGGTGCCGCTCAATAGTCGGGTAAGTTTGTGACGCGTTTTTTAAGGTGTTACATACCAGAAGTCATGCAGCTCAAGCTAAAATACAGAAAATTACAGTGATGATCCTTAAAGTAGGTCCATCTGTCAATGGTGGTTCAGAGGACAAAACGCGCACGACTGCGTGCCGTTGCTAACAAATCCGTTATGCCAAAACTCCACCTTAGTGTGTAGAACATTTCACATCTGCTCAGTCCATGTGGACGACCTAAAAGAACATTACTGGAAAGGTTGTCCTGATCCTGTCAAGTCTAATTCGTTATATGATGATAAATTTCTCTTCCAATCCATAGTGTGTGACAACTTGAACTATATAGGAATTAAATCTTTAGGGGTATTCCGGTTGGAAACTCCTACTTTTATTTTTCCTTCCTCCCAGGTGTAAAGTTTTTTTTCTCAGGTCTTCCTTCTAAGTGTGAGCGGTTGGCTTCGGGTCTTGATGGATGTTCTCGCTTCGGGTTTTCAGCAACAACTCTGCGTTTGCCTGGACATGCAACCATTTATATAATGAAATGTACGTGTCCAGAACATTCTATTTTACCCTACGTCTATCCACTTTTTTTGCTCACTTCGATTCGTGGTACGCGCCTACTACGTTTGGTAGTTTTCTACTACGCGCCTACTACGTTTGGTAGTTTTCTATTGGGCGCCTTGGTCGCCACAAATCTTTCTTATGAGAGTGTTATTTAACTGAAAAAAGAGAGATTTCATGCTTTAGATTTAACTCATTAATTTCATGATGTTATTTCTTCTTAGTGATTTGTTACGACCATATTTAATATATTCCCAGCTTAAAAAACTCATATTCTAATGCGATATTAAGAATGATCTACGTTGAAGTTACATCCCATGTAATGGCTACACCGCAGTGATAACTAACTTAAAGTAAAAATTTAGGGTTGCTCGTTAAAGCCGAGTATTTGGAGAATAAATTTATGGTTTTGTTATAAGCATTAAGATTTCAAAATGGGCCAAATAACTGTCCACATAAAATGGCCAACATATTGAGAATTTAATATGCTCGCTGGTAGTATAATTATTAAGAAAATATCTATTTCTATTGGTTAAATTGAGAAAATGACCAATATGAAATCACATAAAATATGTAAAAATATAGTGACCTTCATGCAACGGCAGTCACTGTATTTAGGTTAACGCAAGCAATCTTCTTGAGTAATGTATTTCATTTTGAATGATGAAACTCTCGCCTGCGATTTACTCTAATAGTAATATTAGTAATTTATTATTTGTAGGCTACTACAATAATGCTTATGATTTATGGTGCCTTATTTTTCATACACTTTGGCGGAATCCGAGACACTAAACGTAACTTGTAGTGATTTATTTTGTCACCAGTGTGCGTTGTTTAAACCTTTCATTCACAAAAGAAATATCACACACAAATGGGGGAGAAAGAGATACATTCTATTTCCTGATTTCCTTATGTCGGTTTTTATTTGCGTGAAGTTTTCTCCCGCACTTGCCACCCTCATCAAATATGAACACCATTTTTGGAGAAGGAAGAATTTCCACGCTTTCGTGTGTGTTTGTGATTGCGGGTTTTTTATTTACCATTCGTTGCTGTGTGTTTGGGTTTCATTGATTAAATGGTTCATTCATTGTAGGAAAAAAAAAATAGGGAAAATCATCCTGCCCGTATTCCAGTGTGCGAGGGTGAATTTTAAGTAAGGAAGAACAGAAAAAGGGGAAAAGCAAGAAAACCTCTAATCAAATCGTCCCATACAAAAGGGGGAGAAAAATAGGTCAAACAGAGCATCGATCCCTTCGATTCCCCTAATTCTGGCTAGTTTTTCCAACTTTCCATTTGGATTGAAAAATGGTTTGGGTTGAGTTGAAGGAAAAAGAAACAGAAAAACTCCATACCGCCATACTTCGCGTTGCGATTGTTTTCCAGCCAGACGGGATGGCGCTCACCAAGCCAAACGTCATGCGCGCCGCATGAAATCTTCATTTGTATCGACTGGCGAACGTTGTCGAAGATTGACATTATTTGCCTGCTACTGTTGCGTTTTGGGTGCATTTCGGTTCGCACTTTTCGCGGGGTAGTAAAACCCTGCCGGTCGAATTAGTGGCGACACTAATAAAAATGTTTACTACTACTCTCACTCTGGCAGAGTCTTCTCTGCTTCCGTCCGATAGAAGAAAAATGGATTGTACGAGGCAGGGGGGAAGGTCGTTAGCTTTGTTGTACTAAATGGCACACCAATATAAAATGTGAATTTTTGCAATAAAAACATCTCTGCACAAATTTATGATGAAAGCTGGCGTATGATGGAACACATATGGTTAAACCACCACCAGACGTCCAGTGGCGTTCCTCGGCTTTTTCTTCGGCGATGCGACAGTTTGTAGTATGGAATTTGAACAACCTGGTGTGACACTTGTTGAAAATTGATTTACGTGTTAAGGAGCGCATGTGTTGCGGCTGAGGTTTAATGTAGTTGTTAAGTGGGATTATAGTATTTGGAATGTGGAACATTTTTTTCCGTGACAATGAAGTTGTTGCGGCATCTCTTATTCATTATGTTAGTATCTTATTCATACTGTGGAATACATTTGGTAGTATTATAATAAACTAAAAAAGTTACGATTCATATTCAAAATTTTCTATTGTATTGGATAATTCCTCAATAACCGTGGACATGCTTACAACGTCATCGGAATTCAACTCGTACAGACATGGCCTATCCAATGGTATCTTGTTCCAGTGTTCAGTTTAATACACCGATGATCACAGTTCAAAACTCATCTCAACCAGCTCTCCTATGCCAAGAGATTTTGTATGACATTTACTACCTGTCAATGTTTAACAGACTTCCTGCGAGTAAGAGTACTTTTTCAGAGTATTTTTTTTATTGTGATCGTCTACGTATTGTGAGAGTCATTGTCTAGAGTATCACTAGTTGCTCCCAACACACGCGTTACATGAATATCCTGGGTTGACCCAGAATAAAATCTTTGAAGTATCGTCGTTTTAGTTTGTTTCTAGTGTCCAGCAAATAGTGGAAGTTTCAATTTTCCTCTCCTGTTTTTTTCAAAAGAAAATCAAAAAAGAATTAAACAATTTATGTTTGTAAAGATGTGCAATATATGCACATTCCCCCTACATCGAAGCTACTTCGGTCACGTTTGGTTCCTTTCTTTGTGTCTGAAGTGTACTTTCGTGTTTTGGTTAGACACTGGGGTATGCCACCTGCTTTTGTTCGGTAAAAGTCCTTAGTTTTTGGGCTGTCAACGAAAGATGAATGGATGTTCGGGGGCTGGTACCGTTTACCTCCTAAAAGGATTGCCATTCTGTCTGCTAGAGGCTCCCATCGGAGATATGGTACGTGTAAGTTATGGATGCAGCCTGAACTTCGCCCAACGGACGTTAGCCGCGCAAGGGGATGAAATATTCAACGGTGATACATTTTTTAAAAGCAAACCTCCAACACTACTTCACTTTAGTGACCTTTTGTAGCGAGCAGCCTTTATTTACAAAATTGATCCATTAATGACGCGTTTCGGCTCAGCCGTTATTTCACTTTTGCTTT
The DNA here is from genome assembly GCA_000349025.1 of Anopheles minimus. Classification (NCBI taxonomy): domain Eukaryota; kingdom Metazoa; phylum Arthropoda; class Insecta; order Diptera; family Culicidae; genus Anopheles; species Anopheles minimus. The sequence goes on along the minus strand of KB663943.1, from coordinate 541,126 downwards.
TGACGTTCGCTATCTGGCCGCGAATCTTCTTGTTCGCTTTCGTTGTCCGTTCGTTCGCCCTGGAGCGTTTATGCAACGAAAGTGCACCCGTTACGCAAAACACAAAGGGTTGGTACCATCTTACGTGTAGTAACCCTTACGGTAGGAGGGAAGGATATAATGATAAATTGCAGACAACCCGTTCGTCCGGTGTGCAAGAAGATGGCCAGGCGGTGTAATTATTCTTTCCGAACGCTCGCTTTTGCGTGCTTGATTTTAAACTCGCGAGCTTAAAGTCTGGCTTGCATGGATCGATTCTTCATGCGCCAAGGATAACTGCTTCATCATTATCGTCATCATCGTTGTGTACCCCGTCAAGAACCGCAGGTTCATGTTTCATTGGGAAGCTCAAAATTCATCCGCTCTTCGGGGTGGAGTGCACTTTTGCACAGCACTTTTTCACGCAGCTCAGGATGCAAACCCGGTTCCGGGGTTTTAATTTTGTTTTATGTTGTAACTTCGTCTCACAACGCCCTCGGCCCACATCGTCCGATTGGAAATTCGACCAACTGAGTGGATGGTTTTTGTTCGGTGGTGATACGAAAGTGAAAACGACATCATCTCGATGCTGGTCGAAAATTGAACCTTGACGCATAATTCGGTCAGTAGTGGCAGAAAGTGGACGGGTTTCGGGTTCGGAATAACCGGTTTCACTTTGGTTTTTATCATCGGCTTTAATATTTTGATTTCATCGCACGAGAATGGCTACAATCGGACATATGGGTGGGGGCGGAGTGGTTCTGGTGTGTTGGACAAGGCAGGATGCATGCGGAAGGGTAGGTTGGTCAGGGTGGAACACATCAGGCATTAGCATTGAAATGGGCTAATTTCTGCTTCGCCGCACAAACAAACAAAAAAACCTTGGGGAGAAAATTCCATCAAGCGGAGGCGATATCTGACCACCAGAGATCCAGGCGGTGCTCTCGCTTTTCGGCAAAATAATACTGTTCTGAAAATGATTTAAGCAGGGAAGCGAAAATGGGGTGTGCACAGAAAAGGAACGATTAAGATGAAACTGAAAGTGAGTGAAACATGATGCCCAGGGTTTTGAAAAAGGTTAAATAAATAAAAACGACAATTTAAATGCCATATACGTTGGTTGTCAGTGGGTTTCGAGACGCAGTAGTAAATAAACATGAATACGGCGAAAAACTTGGCCAAGAACAATAGGAACAAATTTCATGAGAGATACCATTATGTTGGTCTTGTTAAAGGTAGTTTACACAGTTGTCTAACACTCTAAATCTAGCCTATTATAGTTCGGAGTAGACAGACAGATATCGTAATGCTTTATCCCAAAACGTCACGTGTCTGTCTAACAAACCAATCACGTTATTAGGTAGCGTCGTCTTCTGACGGTGTCTGTCTCAATGCTTTTGCAATACATGCATCATGAAAAGGCGTCGCTCGGTATGCAAAAAGGATCATCAAACTGTGTTACTTCTATAGGTTTGGGCAAGAATTGGGTGTAACGAGAAGTTTCTTTGTCCAATTTCGCTCTCAGGGATTGTCTGCGCATGAGCTATCTGTGACTTCATCTATTCAATTCTGTATTAGGACTTTCGGATTTCAGAACAAAACCGAATTGTAGTAATTATATGTTTAATTACAATGAGCCATCTCTTAGATATCTAAAAGAATTCGTCTTTTTCGAAAGAGGAGCCTTGAAAAAAACCTACTCAGTTTTAGATATCTTTGATTAGACCCGAGTTCCCACTGACCCAGACCATTAGTCATGGGCCTTGGAAGATAACAGTGTCGAGAAGCGAGGAGAGCTAAGATTTCCTATTTCAGCGCTTCTAAGTAGTGTTGAAAACTGATCTGACTGAGAGTCATGGAGAAACTTTTGTAGACCTTATCGTGTCTTTGCCTATTTTGTCTCAAACTTCATATAATTCTCGATACGTTCCATATAAGGAGTTCTTTTGATGGGTTTTTTGTTCTTGAGGAACTGGACTAAACTTATTACGAATTTACTAGCGCCATCTATTTTCCTTTGAGATCTTATCATATCATATATTTTATCATAATGTCAATTCTTGATACAATTCTGAACTCGCATCATGTTAGGAGCTCTTTTGGAATCGGTGTGTTAGTTACCTCAAAATTATGTCGTTGAGTAGATCCCACCAAGAAGATCAAAGATTTGTCGTTGTATCTCTTCAAGATTTTTTTAAATTTCTGTAGCAGTGTGTTACTGGACCATCTCCTCAAAACACAAGAGTAGTTAACTATTCTAGCGCCATCTACTGTAGAATGGCAGTCTTTTCCGGTAGGTTCAATAATAAGTTGAATTACAACCGTTCACTTCCAACAGTGGGGAATGGAATGGAATCCAATTACACTTTGAAGCCTTTCTGTGTAAGCAGTTTTTCGATAGAGTTTTCTGTTTTTTGATTTGTCCATGATGGTGAAATTTTCGGCGAACCCAACCGATAGCACTAACTGAGATGCAATCGTGCAGACGTGCCCGCGTAGCGTTACCAAGATCCGGTGGTTTCGTGTGCGTAAAACCGGCAAATTTGGCTAGAAAAGGTCTATTGTCATCATGTCAATGGTGGTGGGACGTGCGTGCCGGAGCAGAGCGATGTTGCGCGGTGTCGTATTAGATTTCGCCCTTGGTGTCACCGCACCAAGAGGAACCTTGCATTTCGGTCGCACGGTCCGTTGCGCCAACCGGTGGGCCCCTCCGGTCGTATTATTGTCCTTTGTTGTTGTGTGAACGTTCGCGCGCGAGGGCCCTCTTACGATCGTCTTCTGTTGGCCGAAATGTGCAATGTCATGGAGCGACATGTAAAACCACAAAATGGAAGCGTGTCACCAAGCGTGGCGCACTGTGTCAGTGACGTTCGGTGACGGATTAAAGGAACATCGGGTACTCCTCGGGCGTATGTGTGGAGGGCGATGGTCGTTTAACGTAGCCTGTTTTCCGATGCGTGATGTATCGAGGCAATGACAATGGCGGTATGGTTTTGTAGGAACGATGCAGCCGCGTGGTCTCAGGATCGGAACGAACCAAGTCGTGTTCGAATGGTGAAAAGAATGGTGAAAACAACGGGACATGGCTGAAGAGCAGTCCGTCCGCCATGAACAATCGCGTAATGGAACGGCTCTTAACGTGCGCCAGCATCACTGGAGTGGAGGATGCGTTTACTCGTTCGTGTTGATCACTTCAACGGTCTCGACGAGGCGCGTTCTTACCCTTTTTCTTCCTTATCATCTGAAGCCGGCTTACAACCATTAAACCCTTACCATAGACCATTCGCCTGAAGAGCATCGGTTGGGAAGACAATAGTGCCTCTGATGATGCGATTCAAGTAGTTTGATGACAATCAAGTAGTACGTATCGAGCACCCAAAAGCACTCAAAGTGTACGTTACCCGTCATTCAAGAGACGACCGCTCTGTTCAATAATGATCGATTTTTGCACGACGTCTCCGGGTTGGCGAATCGATGCGAAAGCCATTTTCCATGGCTTCAAGATTATTAATGCTAAACAGCATTCACAAAACATGGATACGATGTGGCAGCAGTAATTTTAGAATAAAAACGTTCTACATAAAATTGAACGAAACAAAATTGGAAAAATCCACATTTTCATTTCACGGAAACAAATTCCAATTCGAGCGACAATATTACCCATTCGATGCTGGGTAGGAAAAAGAAAATGTTCCACAACATCCGACTTCCGTTTGTGGTCGTTGGTGAGGAAATTGCTCATACGTTTTGTTTCTCCAAAAATGGGTTTTCGATTGGGTAGCATTAGTAGAATGCTTAGGTGTGTTGAGAACACCAAGATAGGAGAGCGGGTAAATATGGATTCCATTTCTCGGCATCAGCTATTGGATCTTTCTGTCGTTGGGGTTTGGGTGGCGTTCGTTCCTGACAGATGCTCCAATAAACGCCACTTGGTGTGCGAATGTCGCTAGGCTAAACGTTTCCCCGTGTCGATCGGTATCTTCTACACCCTAAAATGGAGGTCTTCTACTTCTCCCACCACAGTGAACGCCACCTCAAGGGTGGAAAAATGTCCAATTCGTGAACATCAGTGGGAGTTATGAAGATCTTGGGCGTTTTGGAATAGCTGGGTGGTCAGTGTGAAAAAAATCAAAAACGATTGAACGATAAAGAGGGAAGGTTAGGGTTAGGAAAGGTTAATATTTATTATATCTAAATTGTTAAAAAAAAAGATATTGTTGATGGGTTGTAGACATTAGGGTAGTGTACGCACATTGTAAGCAAATGATATTTAATCTGAGGCACATTTTAAGAGATAGTCACTCAAGAGTTTTTCAAGGCTCTTTGGGATTTGAGCGTGACTGAGATTTTTGTTTTAACTTTATTTATGGTTACCTGAGATTCGGGAATTTAACGAAGCCTTATGTTGTGTCTGTACTGCCATCTGTATACGATGATTCAAGTCATCTAACGTTAGCTTATTACTTTTGGTTTGACTAATCACATGAAATCCTCTACATCTTCTATTACACAATCTAACAAAACCTCACCAAAACACTGATTGTTGCCAAATCTTTTGCAAACATCTGGAACACCATAAGCAGTGATATCCCCGATTTGGTATCCATAAATTAGACGCTCGAGGTAACGCCACTATTTGCCTAGCAGCATGCCGGCACCGGCCGAATGAAATATATTGTTTGAATCATGCTTATAAATATGTTATGATACCGAAACGCCACTAGCGACTAATTTATTGAAAAAGATTTTCACCATCATCAAACACGTCCGGTGCCGTCTAAGCAGTGTTCCGCCTGATCCGACCATATCCCGCTAATGGACTGAGTGGAGATGAGTGCACATAAATTGTGCCTACTCGAAGTCGCCCCCGATATTGGCGTTGAGTCAGTGCTGGAATGTGTGGCAAGAAGTTGGCCGTTTTTGTTGAGAGGTTTGGAACGATATTTGTGAAATAGGTGGCCGGTTTAGGAGAATCGTTCCGTGTGGATTTGCAATGTACATACTTCCCGTCTGTCGTGCACGTACCGATGTTGTTGCGTACTCGCTTGTTAAGAAATGGAATACGCTAGACGAACTTCACAAATCGTTGGTTTAACGTTAAGGATTTTTGGAGTTGAACGATACTAGAGATAGATTTGGGATTCCGGAAGCTGTTTCCATGATGTTTGGAAGGAAATCTAGCTTTTAACTAAGCGAGCTATTTTTTCCTAACGTTCTAGTGATCTGACAGCTGCTAGCATCACAAACGTCAGATCAAACCACGGGCACGGTACCGCGAAACACCAATTGGAAGCGATCAACTTAAGCTGCTGCTTGAAGCTAAAATTAGCCTCCCAATCTACGTGTATTGACTTCCAACCGGGTGTACGGCGTTCTGTACGAACGAAAGCAGTACGATAATAGATTCCCCCGGAATGGGGCAAATTATCATCCCGCAAGATGTGTCGAACATGGAATGTACTAATGGGTACTAATTTATGTCTGCTGAGATAGAGCCTTGAGTTTGGTTGCGAATAGTCTTAAACTCGAAACATCGCTTCCCGTTCTACACGGAAGCAAACGTATCAGGATCGGAGCTTATCTGGAAGCGTTGCGCTTTCGTCATCCTGCTTAATCGAACGTACTGAAATAACTTTGATAAGTGGGCAAAGAACCCGTCGAGTCTTCGCAAACCCATCCAACGAGATACTTGAGCTTCACCTGCTCCTACTTGCGCGTTGCTGTGGCTTTAAAATATCTTTCCGCACTGCTCTCCAATGATGGCTTATCTTTTTTTTCTGCCCCAACTCAACAACCATCGCTCAAGGGCCAGTCTCGTTCGATAAGCAATTCGCACACGGCCAGATAATGAAGTATCTGGTGAGGGATTACCAAGTCTTGGCTGATAAGCGAGAAAGAGTTACACCATTCCCGGCAAGATGCGCTCCAAATGGAAGTCATGCGAAAGCAACATTATTTAAGGCAAGAATTTCTTGTAATGTATCCGCTCACTCTTGGCTGTCTTGTTTGTGTTTAAAGTCAGTTTTGATATATTTGTTGACTGTCCTCTTTTGGTAATTATTCACCTGAAATGTCACAAGAGCTAGAGGTGGAACGTTAAACAGGTTTTCTTATGTTCCATGTTTTTTCTGGTGCGGTTTTGGGAACGCTTTTCGGCGATGCGTCGCCCCAATGGGTGAAAGAATTGGAGAAGCGCTCCTTTTTATATTACTAAGCACGTGTTAATCGTGAGAGGTGGATTCGCATCCAGAACAAGCTCTCCTCACACTGACACACTGGTCGGGAAAGGGGTTAACAACCTGATGGATGGATTGTTGCTTAGGTTTTCGGCGATTTTCTTCATCTGTCATTCTGTAGTTGGCAGGGTTGCGAATATAGGGGAGGTGTTAAAAATTATGGTATTGGAGATGATTTGAATTTTATGTGTGTCGTAAAAGCGGCCGATAGCGCTTTTGTGTCTGTTTGATTATTGGTTTGGTGAGAAACAGATCTGGGTCCGCGCCAAATGTAGCATAATTTATTGGTAGAAAAAAACAAAACAAAACTGACGTAGTGTTGAGATACTAGGCTTTGTCGAACATAAGTTCTGAAAACATCATATCAATATGCTTGTTGTTGGTAAGCGGGAAGCGAGTAGCAAAAACTCGTGCCAAGCTTTCTTTTCCCGTCGAGTGCGAGGGAATTGCGGACCTCATCGGTATTCGCTTTTCCATTATTCAGCGTGCTATTCGCCTCTCAATAAACACCGGTTGATTTACCACAGACGGATCGTTTCTGCAAGGGGTTTTCTTTTTGTTGGAACGACCAGACATCATCAATGATGATGAGTTTGATGGGGATTCGGCCGGAAAATGCTTCTTTATAGAGCCTTTTGATATTCGTGCCCTTAGGATGAAACATACTTAATACCGCTCATTCCTAAAATTAAGGATAAATAAAATATAACACTTCGCGCATCCGTTTTCTTCCTCGTTTGCCGTGCTCGGAAGCAAAACCTTTCCAAGATTCTGAATCCTCCGAGCACGAGATGTTCCGACGTTGCATAATCAATCCTTTCTTTGGCATCACATCGAACTCTGTGACTTTTAGGCGCAGAGTTCTTACCAGTTTTGCATGGTTATGTTTCTTGTTTTATCTTTTTTTCCTTATTTTCTGGTACATCGCACGCCGGATAAATGAGAAAAGTTTTCTTGCGCGCCGTCGCGAGGAAGATTAATTTTTCCATTCCAATGATGTTTTTGGATGGGGTTTGATGTATTCCAGGAGAGCAAGAGTTGGGAGCTGCTTTTGTTCCACTGCTTAGACGACAAACCCTGTCATCTATAGGCATGGGTTGGATTTGGAGAATGGGTGTGATTCTAGTCGTTTGTCACGGGAAGTTGAAAGATTGTGTATTAATTTAAATCATCATTAACTCAACACGCTTCAAAAGGATGTTAGATTAAAATTTGTAATAATCTGTTTTAGGTAGGCTTCAAAATTGTACTTGTACTAGCGAGGACCAAGTACAATTTTGAATGAGAAAATGGTCCTTCTAAGCTGTTATATTTAAATAAATAAAATAAAAAAGTAATCAAGTGCAGAAATGAGTTAAAATATTGTCATCCGACTCTCGCCAGCGCACTAATTAGTGCGCGTGCCGATTTTTAGTTCTCTTATAACGCAGCGGTTGTGGATTGGAAGTTTGCTCAGTTTTTTTATTGCTATACGCCCACTCTGCTGCTGCAACAACCTGTACGCGTCCCTACCTCTACCTGCGTTCCAATCCCCGTACGTTCCTCGTGTGCGGTAGTGCATCAAAAAATTAATTTAGTCCAAAACTCGACACTACACTGCTGTCGAACTTTTGCCTTTTCGGTGCTGCTTTGGCTTCTCCATTTTTACTATTCCACGATGTTATATCCTCACGCGCGTTGGGTCGCTTTTATGAATGCTTTAGGTGAAATGGTAATGCATTTTTTTCTAACCCAGTTCTAAAATACGGTTTTGTCTTTTATCTTATGTTTTTTTTTGTTTTAAGAAAGGTTTGGCATTTAATTTAATTTCGGCAGGCCCAACGAATGGTTTTTTTTAAGTTTTAAAATTTAGATCTGTGTTTTCCAGCATCGCGGAACGAATGACGAATGGGTTGGTCTTTACGTTTGGTCCCTCTTTTTTTTTGTTGGTTTCCGGAACATCCTAAAAACCGCGTGACCAACATGACTATCTCGACGGGTAAAATGGGACATCCAACAACTGTCAGTTCCGGTTCTGGTTCCACACTATCCCCCATACCGGACGGGGTAAAGAATTAAGTTAGACAATTTTCATTTGCACCGCAGCTGCCGTCACCGTTGCACAGTCGTTTGCTGCCTGTTGTACTTCCGCGACGCTACTTTTTAATCAAAATGACATTAGTGGAGACCCGAGGTAGTACGATGTGACGTACGTGGCCGAGAAAACTCTCGTGGCACCGGTTTTTTTACCTAACCATCCTTTAATACATGCGGTAGGGAGTTTTAATGTTTTATCGTACACATTTGTTCGTTAATTCCAGGATGGTCACTGGCAGAAGAGGAGAAAAAAGTTGTCACCGATAAAATTTAAGTTTCTCTATTTTTAGACGATTTTGTATTTTCCAAAGCTTCAGACCGCCATATTAGGATCCTTGGGGACCCAATGAGCACTAACGGATGGCAAACCCCACAATTAGGCTTCCATAATTAATTATTCCAAATAATATAAAATATTAGGATGTAATACCGAACATTGAAACTCAAGTGTAACTGGCCCTGATGATTTCTAGCGTTCATTAGCTGTAAACGGATGAATTTGGGAGTCTATTCTACCTTTTTACCGTAGAGTCACGTGATAGCCGGATACACAATACTTGCTACGGTGCTATGGTTTGGATAAGAATGGATTCCCAAATTCTACGGGCTATACAATATTGTAGAAGAAAACCTTTTTATAGTACCTTTTTGGTTGATGTCATCAAATATTTTTCTGGGAAGTTTTCATCGATTTCTCTTTATTTTTTTTTAATACTATAAGGCTATTTTTGCTGTAGTATTCCATGGTTGATTTTTCTGCATAAAGTGAAAGGAGGCAAAGCATAAATGAAGAAAATTAGAAAAAAATTAGTTTAATGAAAATTACTCATAGCAAATGTTAAATGTGCTCTGGATATCTTTCAACGCCATTTCAAGAGAGATAGCACCCAGAAGGTTACTAAAATGAAGCATCTTGTTTTTATACATTTCATTTCTTCATCCTGTTTCAACCATTCTCGCTACCTTCGTGACAGTGTTAAATACATCGAAGCGGAAAGATGAAATAAAAATGAAGAAAAAAAACAACTAACATCGTTTGCATATATGTATAATGTATCCATGCCTCCAAACTATCTCCCGAAGCGGAAAGTTAAGCGCAACGAGCGAAAAGTTTATGCTCGTACGATGCTCAGAGTGTGGGGATCGTTTTTTTTTTTGCAAATTCCAATTCACAAATTCTGAAATCTCGTGTGTATGGAAGATGTGCAGTTGGGATGGAATTTTTCTGTATTCTATTTTCTTGTTGGACAGTTTGTTTTGCTGCACATTTGGGCAGTTGTTTTGGTGTATTCATCTCGAGGGTGAAGCTTTAAAGGAGAAACTTTTAAAACGACATTGCAACAATTAAAAGGAGATAACAGTTCGAAGGACAGTAGGAACAGGCTTCCGTAATATGGCTTACCTATTCAAATGTCAATATATAAAATGTACCTTTCTTATTTCTCGGGTTGGTATCCCCTTGGAGAAGGGATTGGATAATAAAAAAGATTAAAATATGTTTCGGCAGCTGTTCCCGGGTGCCCATGTTCCGTTCCAGTACGCTGGAACCTGTTCAGATCTCACTCCTAAAGAACACTGGTGATTATCTAGGTTATCGCCAGGCTGCTAATAGGATATTTAAAATGATTTGCTGTTGGTTTGATTCGTAGCATACCAATGATCCGGTCCTAGAATATATTGCCTCACTTGAAAGTATCTAATTTGCATTCCAACCCGAACTTGGTCAGAATTCTCAGTACCGCCATAAAGCACACTTCAAGACAACTTTCGGGCCCGTAAGGGAAGGGTTATCCGCACGCCAGTAACACTCCGCTACGTCGATTAATTAATATTCAGCACACGTCACGTGTGGAGAACTTTCAGTTTCAGCCCTAATCGCTTATGGACGTCCCGTTACTGACCGCATTCTCGGGCCGTGCTTTCTTATGCGGCTCGTGCCTCAAAACGATGACGAGTAGCTTGACCAACATAGCAGCCCGCACTTTACACTGTCAATCTGTGTCAGACCGCGCGCGCGTATGCCAGGTTTTGGGGTTTGAGGTTTTCCTTCCAGGGCTGCGTAGTTACTGGAGTTACCCATATCTGAAGTTTTTGAAGCTACCGGCCATCATACGACTGCGGGGGGCTCTCACCGCCATACTTGAAATGATGTTGCACACCTTCCGTATCGATCGGCGAAGTATGGTGTGCACGCTCGATCGATCCAGTCCGTAGCGGGATGTCCATTTTTCGGGGTCGATTTCTTGTTTCGCTATCTGTGCCGTACGATCATCGAGGGCTGGACAGGTTTGTAACGCAACGCAGCGTGGTCAGAGTTGTTCTACCGGTCGCGCAACTACGTCTTACGTTCTCCTTGTTGGACCGAAGTTGCCTTGTAGATCTAAAACGTAGATCTTGATCTTAGACCGTGGGCTGTTACTTGAAGACTTTCGCTAACGCTTATAATCTGGCGTTGTTGTGAAGCATAGCAAAAATATTGTTCGGAAATCAGATCGTTTGTGTGGGAGATAGTTGATGCATGCTTTCGTGTCTGTATCGCAAGTCATGCCGTAAGAGCGTTCAAGATATTCGAATGTTTCGCCCAGAATTGCAGTCTTTTAGCGATATTGATTTAAGGACACGCAAATAGCTCAATTGATTTGAATCAATAATGCATTCTGACAATGTCTTGTCGTGCCAAGTCTTAAGATCCAACCCCTTTTCGCACCGGTAAACTCCAATAATGTTATAACCAAACCATATTGATTATTTATTGTGACTTCTTCACTTTATGTTGGCTATAAACGTTTATCGCTTCGTTTGTGCCGTGCGCGCGAGGTGTCCGTTAAGGGGATTTCTTTTTTTATTCAACCCGCCTCTTTCGCCTGAATCATTCCAACAATCCCACGCACGACAAGTTCTGCTGGCCGGCTCCGATAATCCAAAGCACGGAGCAATGAATCGCAATTAAAGTTCCACTGAGCACTTTTTTCTCTTCTTGCTCCATCTTGCTGTGGCAGCATCCGTGGAGGTCGCCCTGCCGTACTGTCAACTTTATTCAAGGTTTCCGAGTTGTTTCGGCTTGGACCTGGACCGCGGAAAGGTAGAAAGTTCTGCACCGTGTGGATACCTTCCCGGCAGGGGAGCTCAGATATTGTAAGCTAAAAACCAACAAATCCTCGGTACGGGTACAAGTTGGTACGTGCACGAGGCTGGAACCAAGGTCCAACTCGGTTGTTTTTCGATGTGGACTTACCCGTAGGTGAAGCATTCCGCACTGGCAGAAGAAAGACACTTTGTGCACCGTGAAGCAGAGCAGCGCGGGCACGAGAAAGAGACAAGCACTGTCCACTATCCAACGAGTTCCCGGGTCACTCTCTAGGGTATTTGGAATCGGTTGCGGCCAAGCGAAAACCGGTCGTGGCAGCCATGATCTAGTGCCAGTTTGGACAGGATTTATTTTCACTTCCTCTCTGCCCAATCCCTTACACCGTTGCGTGTTGGCAGACCATTCTGATCTTGGTGGTTTGTAGCGTTGTTGGTTTTTGTTTGGTTTTATTTTTTCAAACCACGACAGCGAATGGCCATAGGTCGCCAGGACGGGCAGAAGTTGTGCAATAATGAATTTCTGGCCGCGGTTAGGCTATCCAATCAATGACCGGATGACCTCGGCAGAAGAGCAGGAAATTCGCCGCAATCGCCGACGTCGTCGTTTACTTGGGTTGGAGGTGAAGAAAAAAAAAGATCCACTGTGAGCCCCAGGAAAAGATGCCTAGCCTAGTCGTGTGATGATCCAGGCTGGTGTCTTCTTACTGTCTGTGGGTGCACAAGGTCGTAATGTTCACCGGATGGTAGTCTAAAAATTAATTAAATTGAAGCATATCGGTGGAAGAAACTAGGCAACATCTATGAAACCTCCAACTGCACACAACAGGTCGTCGAAACGGAAGCTCCTATTATTGCACACATAGTTCTTAAACGGACAGGAACTCCCAGCTCACTGTAGTTGTATGCTTTCTCTCATTTGTCTACCCATCTGTCCTGCACGTAAATTGTTATACGAAGAAATACCAACTCTATATGTCATGTGCATGCGATGACACTTAGCAGGCGCTCGCCAACCACGTGGCTGTCAACGTACACTGCTCGAAGTTTGTCCGACAGTGCGCGTTAGTTTCTCTCCTCCTTCTCCACTTCCCCTAATTCCAATGCAGTCGACTGGCGACGGACGGTATCCCACTGTGGCGGCCATGGCGAGGAATTAAAAACAGGAAAATCGATATTTCGACAGTTTGTTGTCTTCTTTCCGTGGTGAAAAAACACACCAAGCTTACGGGAACCAACTTGTGCTGACTGCTCGGAGAGCGCTGAACGATTTACGTGGTAACGTTCCGGTTTTGCGGACCGAAAAAACACACACACACGCCAGACTTTATCGTTCGCGTACTCTCGCGCGTATCGTGTACCTTGTACTGTACAGTTGGCAATAGTTCTTATCCGAGGCGACACGGTTTCAAGTGACGGCGACGTGTCTTGATCTTTTGCCTTATAGAATTCGACCATTTGGGGAGGGTTCTTCCAGTTGTGTAGTGAACACACGGGGTTTTGGAGCCTCAATTCGTACCTTTTCACGTACGTCGTGTCGTCAGTGTCCAACAGTGCTCAGGTGTTTGAAAGGCTCTCATTCTTACTGCGGCAAAGTGAAGTATCTGTGGAGTTTGAGGATTTCAATTTAGTGGATTCTTCAAATCTGTTTGTTGGACGAGGTAGTTGGTCTGACAAGGGAAAGGCATTTGACAAAATGGAAACAGCTGATTTCTGCTTAGCGCAGGGTGAAGTGTACCCTTGGAACTTTCGGTTGGTTAGTGGCGGCGAAGCATCTCTTTCACATCAGGTAGAGATAGTAGAGTATTCTTGTTGTCCAACTTTTATTCCCTCCTAGATATCGTTTTGTGATTGATGAGGTTTTAGTGATGAATGTGTATCTCATTTGTATTTAATGCTCTTCTTATCTCGTTCTGCTCAATAAAACTAATACGTTTTCTTTGTTTTATTTCTTTCTCATTACAGGTAAGCGTGATACATCAATCCTCAAAGTTAAATTACTATGGAGTCCAGTTTTCAAATGAGGTGCATTGTTCCGTTCGTTATTTGAATATCCAGAGTTCGTCTGTAAAGGGTAAATCAGACAAAAACAACACCAAGATGGATGAAATGGTAGAAACTTTATTCCGCAACTGTCAAAATAACTCTTCTTCTACCGTAGATATTGCAACAGTACACTATTTCCATTGGAGACATAGTTTGTGGGCTAGACTCATGCATGCAATTCACCGCGTGAATCCCGGTAAAGAATGCGTGTCAACTACAATGTATTCTCGGTCTGACTGTTTGGATTTGTTATGATGATTCGGCTTGTATGGGCATGTTTGTTGCCGCTTGTTGCCTGTCCTACTACCAACAATGTAGTTTATCTCCAATACGACGACGAGACGGAGATTATTATCGTTCGGTTGTTGTCTGACGATGTCCACCAGAAAGAAGGAGCACCCGTTCTATTCATTTCTGATGCGACGAGTGTGCTCCGCACACTGTGCAAGAAATGCGTTGGGTTCCCTACACTCGGGGACTCAACCACCGAGTGGGGCGCGTACGTTCTTTCGGGGTTTTCAAACCTTGCGTAACAACACCATACGGTCGGGTACGTACCCTGTCCATCAGGCTCGTTCGCATTCTCCGTGCGCGTGTGTATGCACCCCGTGCGAGCGTTGTCTAAATTTATAATCAATCTAATTAAAACAAACGCGTGAAAGAAGAACGACCATCAAGCGATTTCATCAAAGATTGTCGTTGTTTGTCGTTGATGTCGTCGTTCTACCGCTACCGGCGGGCATATTTCCCATTTCGGGCAGCACGGTGTGTTCGTGTTCGGAGTCGATTCCCATCATCGTCAGCCTAGCGGTACACCACACACCACGCACCACCCATCCGCACACCAAACCGTGAGGCGTGAAAAGTGCGTGAAAAACGAAATTTAAACGGTGTGTGCCACGTTGTGATTGTGTTGCTATTGCTGCTGCTGTTTCGCACTAGAGAAAAAGGCACAATTTTCGGCACTTCGCGCCGAGCGGGATCAAAACGTGCGTGCATGTGTCACCGCTCCCGCGTACGATGGAATGAAGGCCGGCATTCTATTTCTGTTTGCGACCGACCGATCGGTCGACGTAACGCACCGTCAGGTCCGTTGTCCGCCCGGTGACGGGGCCCGGTTTTCTGCCGGCGTGTTCTGAGCAGTCGTCTGCGCCGAAGGTACCCGAACACTTCACCCTTCCTCCGTCGCCGAATTACTGCCCATGGGTTGATGGCATGTGTAAGCCGAGCGGATGAAGCGAATCGCTCATTATCAAACGTCAATCTAATTTACTGCCACCAACCAGCTCACTAAGCTTTACTACCCGATGTTCGGTACGGGGAGTACTCCTTCATGGGCATCTTCGAGAAGCGTACCTTCTTCTGTGCTACTCCCGACGGAAAGTGTCCTGTTTTTACTTTTCTATTAGAGGGAAAAAAACATTGCAACTACACCCATCCGCGAACGGAAGCACTGTGACCTCACCGCCTTCCAACACGATTTGTCCGTACAGCATGATGCTGCTGCTTCCCGGTTCAAATTCAGCTCGACATTCTCAAACGGTTTGAGGTTACTCTTCCTCGGATCATCAACACCGTGGCATTTCGGTCACTCAATGCGTACTGTAGCACCATTTTCTACTCTGAGGGAGAGAGGCAGAAACGGGCACGCACGGGGCAAGAACCCAACTTTGGGAAGGACCCATAAAACAACATCAGAATTAAAAGCAAGTAGTAATTCGAGCTGGCGCACTCTTTATCGACGAAACGACTGCGACATTCGCTCGTTGAATGGCACTTTTGGGTTGGTGACAAAGCAGACAAATGTGTTCGATTTTTCTTCCATTTTAATGTGCGTTTTTTCTTCGAATTTTGGGTTTGTATTCCCCCCCCCCAAAGTGTGCGTGTGTATGTGGAAAGGTCTGATTTGCGATTACTACCGACCGAATCCGGCGAGCAATCGGAAAGTGACACCGGCAGTATTAATAGACGACCGTTGATACCATTGCACGGGAGGATTCCCCAGTGGGTGGATTGGGAGTTAAGGCTTATCGTACTACCGCGACCGAGGTCGGTCGATCACACGCGTGATCTGTACGATCGTATTGGGAATGTGTTTGTGTTTTTTTGTTCTCGTTTTGTCTCTCCTGTTGGGAGGCAGTTTTCGAACGGTCGCTCCTAGAATCTTGCTGGCGGAAGTTCCGTCGGGTCGGTTCGGTGCCTCACATTTATCACGATTGCATTGTGAGGAACGGGCAATTGTGCGGTACGCATTTCCGTCCACTTGGACGTGATTTATGAGGGCCGGTCAGGCTCAGCTGGTTGGCCTTGTTTGCAAGAAGCCAGCAGCCAGGAGACCAATTTCGGTAAAGCGCACTATCTCCGTTGTTGCAGCGGTTCGAGCTCTTCCTTCTTTTTATAGTCCTAAATCAAATCCGAGAGCACCAGATTTGTAGGTGAGTGCATTCCGATGGGGGTTTCGAACAGTTTTTTCTTATTCATACTGTTATACAAGATAGCCCCGTTTTAAGTGGTGAAGATGATCCCATCTGATGGTTTTGATTTAATGGCACCCCCGCGCTAAGTGGAGGAGCCGCCAACGGTTATAAAACGATTAAATGAATTTTTGAACCGGCTATCGACGAGAGGTGCACGGATGAACAGTTGATTTATTGCGGAGTATTTTTAAAAGTAAGCTAAATTACATCAGCACCCTTCCAACTGCTTTGGGTGATGATTACATCAGGAAGGGATCGTTGCTTACCGATTGGAAAAGATCCCTTGGAGGTACTAGCGAAGTGCAAAAGAAAATGGAAAGTTTTAAACAAGCTCATCACTTTCAATTTCTGTAATTGTACTTCTTCAGCATGATTGGAACGTTTTGCTGCCATTTCCGAACTTCCGACCGATATCAGATTAAAATGTGTGTGTGCGTGGGTGAACTTTTTTCTTCTCGGTCTTCCTATCTATAACTTCCATCACCATTCGCAACCGTGGGTGCTTCTTGCTTATTAATTAGCTGCGTGCGAAAGACCCACAAACTCTAGGTCCACCGGTACCGCTAATGGGGCTTCCGAAATTTTATTCTACCAGCGAGGATCACATCCCCGGAACAAAGGGACTCCCGTCGGGGAAGGGCGGTGGCTGTGAACAATAATTTCCATCGTCCGGGGATCCGATTACTTAACCGATAAAGGGAATGCGCTCGGGGCTTCGGTACTTTTGGCTAATAGCTGACAGTTGGATGGGCGGTGGAATTTTTCCCACCCCACGAAACGCCTGCGGGAAATGTGAAGGAACCGGCGCATGGTTTACGGTACCACCGGTACACGCAGGTCCTAGCCGGTGAGCATCAGCTGGTAATTTGCATCTGCCCAGGCACCATCGACATGATTTATTCGGCCCGGCACACCGCTACAATCGTGGAAAAATTATGCCCAAACGCGCGGGGAGGAAGACCGACAATTAGCGGTGGGCGATTAGAAAGGAAAGGCTTAGATTTTAAGAGGCCGATGTGGTCCATATTTTGCGTTGGAAAATGTGTCCAGGATGTGGTTTAATCGGAACATTGAGCGGGACCGGCCGAAATGCGGAGGATAGGAACATGTATCTAATCGAATCGGGACACGTACTCGATCATGCTTAATGGCATTTACATGGCTTACGCACTGTTCTCGTGCTGGTTCATGCATATATCATTTTTACGAGCAAGTAGATAATAATTTTTATAAATTACCATTCATGAGTTCTTTTATGTGCCGTTTGCATGACTTCTTGACTTAAAATTCAAAAATTGTTATCAATTTTATTTAAGTTGGTTTATTTAGGATTATCCGTGTGATCAAAAATCATAATCACACATACATTTGGACTTCGTTTGGACGCCATTTTATTGGTAAAATTGTTTTTTTTTAAACAATATTGCATTTTCATTATTTTTGATTCCCTCGAAAGTAAATTATAATTATAGCCCGACCGTTCTTCAGGAATGAAAATTAATGTTTTTTTATCTGTTAAGTTATTAAATATAATTGAAAAGAAATGTACGAAAAGCGCTTTTTTAAATATATAGCGTTGACATTTGAATCCCCTCATTTCAATTAACATTCCCACAAAGCTCTTCGTGGAAATCCATAGCCCGGGTCATTTATTGGAAGAATCGATAACATACTGTATTCTTAACAAAATGCCATGATGAAAAAACTTGTTTTATTTTGGATTCGAACCCTCGAGATGCTGTGTATGCTCAAAGGTACTGTACTTACCGATGACGCTATTGATCCCAGTTAAAATTGTGCAATTAGAACTTGTTATGGTTTTAGTTTGATGGTTTGAAAATTAGTGTTTAGGTTTGAAGGGATTTATAGAAGCATAACTATATATTTCTGAAGAGGTTTATGTATTATTGTACAAATCTGCACCATATGTCAGCATCGTTTTGATTTGACAGTTTTTATTGTTTGTCTGATTTTATTATTTTGGGGACCAGTACCTATCAACTTCTTCGCTAGCTTCTTTACATAATGGTACTAACAAATATTTGTTTTGACTACCACCTCGGAAGGGTTTGCGTGAAAATAGCACCTCAATTTCGCTGACATATTTTCTTTTCGCCGTTGCGAAAAACCCTAGTCTTCCTTTTGTTTCCTCGTCCTTTACGTTACGACGGCAGAATTCGTGCTGAATGTTGTTCCGTCATTTTGGGTAATGTTTTTCCTTGCCACCTCGCAAATGTAAATGCATGACTGATTGTATGCACTCTGTCTCCGCGCTCAAGCGCATCCGTTCGCGGAAAGGAAAAGTGTTGTTTTCGATTGACGGCCTCGCTGTGGTGTAGAATAACATTAACCGCTTGTTCTTCACCTAGTCCGATGTGGAAAGTGCAGAAAACAAGCGTTTGAAATGCATTCTGCAATCCGATGGAAAAGGGTTTTAGCGTTTTCTGCGAGTGTCGTGCATTATCTGGCAGGTTTTGTTAGTTAATGCAGTTCGCAGTGTACATAACCTTCAAAAAATAAGCCACAAACAAGCGGTAACGTTCAATTGCGCTGGGTTGTAGTGTCGCACGGGATGGGAACATTCCTGTTGGATTAACAAATGGGAAAACTCGTCAACTTGCCCCGGCACCTTACCCTGCGCGGAACACAGTAATGATCGCCACCCCGAAACATTCGTTGTGTTCGTTGCGAAGCAGTGGTTTCGAGTTAATGAGGGATTCGAAGGCAGTACGCTTCCTCGTGTGTCGTTCCCTTTCAAAGATCCACGTCTATCAAACCGGGCCGCGAACTCTTACGCGGTAGAGACAACGTATCGCCGAGTGTCGTGGAGCGGTTTTGGTACCGTGATGTTTGCTGTTCCGCATCCAACATCTCCTTCGCGCGACGGAGACTGTGCGCCGGGTCGCAGATGTAGTAGAATGTTGTTTTCCTTTGCTGGCGGATTTTGCCTCACCAGAGGGCCTGGTCAGTCATCTCGGTGGCGGACATGGGGTGTGTCGCAAAAATGGAGGCATAAATTAGTAACTGTCAAATGTGACTCAGTGTGGATAGTGTTGTACAGCTTTTACACTCAGAAGTTCCCTGATGCGCGCACCAAGTAGAAGGAAGGATAGGGTAATGTTTGCTAGTGCGATGCAACGGCGTAAGACGACCATCGGCATTTTGCACGGTGCAGTTTAAAAACCGAACGAAAACCATTCTGCTATCCCTCGCAGCGATCATGTCCCCGGGCTTAGAACGTGCGAGAGAAAAGCAAAGATGATGTTAAAATAATTTAAATTGAATTCTGCACTCGTCGTTTGCGTTTATTTATTTTGTTTGGTGATGAGTAAATTACTCTGCCCCAAAACCTCCCGACACGATCCCTTTTCCCATGTGCGCCTCAGATCTCGGTGTCTGGGAACGGTTTGAGGGATTGCAGTTTTATGCCGCATGTTGGCAACTGTTTGGATCACCAGCTGGGATAGAATGTGATTTTCGTTCAGGGTGTCGGAGGGGGTTTTGTTTTGACCGGCATCTAGTGCCAGGTACACAACCTAATGAATCATCCACCATTAGTGTGGTTCATTAAGCGGCACGAATGCGGGCGCGTGATCGTTTTGTGCGGTGCAGGTTGTAAGAAAGCGGCCACGATTTATGGCGGAAGCCTGCAACTCTGATGATGGTTGAGGAGACAGAGAGGAGAGGCTGGTGCTGAACAGACAGGCCGGCACGGGAAGGCTCTCAAAGCTTCAATGGCCAATTGAACCGGAGGGATCATAAAGTTGAGCCACAGAGATAGCGAAGAACGTCAATTCCGAAGGGGCAATACTTGAAAATCTGTAGCCACCCGTTCAAGTGATATGGCCCAAGCTGAAGCACCTTTTGCATAGTACAGTCTGGCCGTCTGATGTGATAAGATAAACCGTTTGATGGGATTTTAAGTCGTGGCTTAGGTGAAGGGCACCCAGTAGAGGTGTGATAACGTGTGTAACTTGCACAGGTAGATAGTACCATAACCCTCCACGATACACATACCGTGTGATTGCGCCTGGTATCAGTGCAGGGTACTTGGGTGTATTGCGCGATATATTGGGTCCTTCTTTTACACTATTAATTGTTGATTTATGTCACCTTGCGTGTCGTCCGTTGGTTCAGGTTTCCGTCACCGTTGGAGCGCTTATGCAAAAAAAAAACACTAGTCGAGAATACGATAAGAGACCGAGGGAACGCGGAGTGGGTTGTTAAAGTTTGTGGAGACATAAAATGAGATGCATGAAGCTTGAGTTACGAAATTAGGGCCATAAAACCATTCTCTGGTACGCTTAAGACCTGCTTTTCTATGAGGGAGTAAACCTCGGCGAGACATTCGATAGGTACTGGAGGTTCCTGAGGTAGACACGCTTGACGAAAGATTACGCCCATTTGTGAATAATTGCGATTGAATTGGCTTTTAAAATTGTTACCTTTTTCTTCCAAACGTGGTGTTCTTGTTAGTTCTTGGATAATTTTTGGCCACATCAATCGTAACCCTAATGAACAGAACAAAGAACCGAGGTTAGGGATACTAACTTTCGAGCATCACGTTCACATGCGCTCAACATTTCCAACGCCGCACGCCGAGTTCCGATACCGTTTTATTTCGCTGTAGCATTTTATGGTTATGAAGCGCATTAAAAACTGTCTTTTTATTGTTGACAATGTTTTGCAGTATGTACACTAGTTTCATATTTAACGGGTTTGCCCCTATCGTGAAGAAGGTGCAACGTGACGATGAGCTTGCGGGAGGATGATAAAGCAGCGAAGGAAAAAAAAATGGTGGTCTATAAACATGTCGGATCGTTACGAGTCGTTTGTGTTGGTCCGTTCGAGATCCAATCAGCCCGTTATATGGAGGGGGAGCCTATTCCAAAGTCCAAGTCACGAGTCAGCCGCTATAAATCATTACGAGAGTCGGAGGGAATCCTGCACGAAAGATCGGTACTCTCTTTGACCTTGAAAGTGGGTCAAATATTTGAGCAAGAAGCAGTGGTATTGTTTGCTCGGTTCGACGTACTTCGGACGGTTGTGCTGTAAGCCATCGACCTTTGGAGAGGCTACAATGAGTCGTTTATTTTATTTTTTTCGTTATGTCTTTGTTGGGCGATAATCTTCCCAAAAGTCCCGAATCCCGCCTGAGGCTGATTTTCTGGTGTAAGACGTTCAAGATGCGAGTATTTGCTTTCATACGTCTTAGTCTCGTTTGTCTGGAGGGCATTACGATCTTGAAGTGATCTTTAGTTGCGATATGCGATATTTATGTTTGTTGATTGTGGTGGTTCGATTCCTGGTGGCAGAGAGTCTTCAACATTCAAAGATGACACCGTGTGCAAACTGTCCTATAAACTATCGTATTAAACGGCGTCATTCGTTGGTTAAATTTTTGGCCCGTCTTGGTTGGTGGTCCTCTTCCAACCTTTTGGATATAGCCGCATTCTTGTTTCGTTGACAGTACCGCTAATGTGTAGAACTCTTGCAGGATACCGTAAGTACGGATTAAGACAAAAGTTATGGACGTCCCATCGCCCTGGGTTGATCAATCCCGTGATCTTGCTAAGCACCGTGCTGACTGCTGCAATCCATCCCATCCGTACGTTCGCTTATGGTGAGCTCATACATGTGACCGTGTACACCGCTCCGTTCAAAGTCATCATGGTAATAAGCCTTGAATCACGCGGTAGGTGTGCCAGCCGCAGTATAGCTGCGTTATCGAAGACGCCTAACCTTGAGCAGTTGCAATGGATCCGTTCGCAATCTAAACCATGTGCTTTTCCTGGTATAGTCAGCTTAGTTGCGTGAAAAATAGACATACTCCGGTAGCGCACACACGAGCGCGCCGGGATGGGATGATGTGGCAATCACTATACTGCCAAAGAGCGATCATGTACCCGTTGATGAACAGTCATTTGCTACACATCGGGTCTATCGAAGGTGATGTAAAGATCCAAATGAAGGTATAACTAAACCTTCTAAACATATTGTAAGTTTACTCAAATTTGAGAAGGCTCAGTCTAAGTCTTTTTGAAGTTCCAATGTCCAACTTTTCTTTTGGTTAAAAACTGTCGATTTGGCAGAACTCATCGGTCAATGCAGCAGACGCAAACTTGACCGACTAATCAAGCACCGGTTAGGCATGTTCGCAGTTGTTGCCTTTCACCTTCCCGAACCTCACCCATCCACCGCTCAGTAATGCAAAGACGAGAAGGAACGTCATGTGTCACGGTCGTGCTTCTGTTTGGTTCGGTTGCGCCGTCAGCATTCCTTAAAGATTATCTATTTTTATCTCCCAAGTAGACCTAATCCTCCGCGCGTTGTACATGCGGATGAGACATACACAAACTCGGTGCCTTTCTACAGTACTAATCCATGGAAGAAATCTTCGAGCAGTTCTAAAACACACCCGCATATATTGGCTGAGCATTGATGTTTCACCATTATTACTCCTCCACCGTTCAGATAGGGTTCCTGCATCTTGCGTCTTGGATGTAAACACATCCGGAAGGAAAAAGAAGGTGTACAAATCCAAAACAACAACGGCAATTCCACATAGTTTCCGGAATGCTCTCCAAATCCGCTTCAGGCATTCCACGCGGTAGTTCTTCGCCATTGAGACGTTTTGGTGGGTTTGATTTTTTCGGCTTCCTGCAGCTGATGGAGGTTTGGAGATGTGTGTAGTGCATCATAAATTTCACTCTCCCGCTTCAACTCACGGTTGGGGGTCGTCCTACCTCGTCGTCACCGTGTCGTCTACGATGTCGGTGGTGGCGGCGTAACGAAAAGGTGAAAATCCGTACGATTGAGACATTAATTTCGGCAAATTATGACGCTTAATGGCGTGTGGAGGTGAGTGGTCCATATCGGCGACATTTTTTGTTGTTGTTGTTGTTGTAGTGTTTGGTTGTTTGATTTTCCTACGTTGGAGGAACGCATCGTGGATGAATGGAGCGTGCCGTCAAGCGCGAAGGTGCGTTCGCGTACGTATGTTGGTTTGTTGGTTGATATTTATGTGTTTGGTAGAATCATCGTGGGCGAATACACATGCGAGAGTGCCCTGTCTCTTGCTTTACTTCCTTTTCTTCCGGCCCAGAAAGGGGCAGGATGTAGGGGGGGAGGGAAATGTGTCGGATCTGGTTTACGGTGTCATACGCGTTCTCGGCCAGCTGCTCCGTCGGTGTGGTGAGAGTACCTCAGACTAAGCTTTCCTCAATAGCGTTTTCGCTCATCGCCGCCATAAACATAACCTGGCAGAAAACCAGCTGGCCTGGAGGAAGTCAGCCGTGACATTCACGTGGATGGTTTTAGATTTAGGTGTGATGGCGTGGACGATGACATCGGTGTATGGCGCGGTACTCATCGGAACCGAACCATAACACTCGCGTAACTTGGATTCGCGTCCTCTACCATCACCATCGAGAGTCGTTGAAAGAGGACTGCTCACTGCAAAACAGATTGAGCGTCCGGTGTCAATCTGTTGCAAATGTGTATATATTTTTGTAATGTTGCTCAGAAATTGGCATGTTGAAGGAATGTTTGCTGCTGCAATGGGGTTGCAAAATGAGTACAACATATTGAGAACGAACCGAAATAGCGATTTAGCTGTTAAAAACACATCAACGCTTTTAGGTAATGGTTTGGTTACTTCCAAACATCCTTTTTTTCACTCTTACATTCAAAGATGTCTTAAAAGGGGTGACACTGAAAATAAATAAATAAAACACTAACAGCCCTGAGCAAATGAAGCCATTTTAATGAGACATTAACGGTGGAATGGCACAAAAAAAAGCGTAACACACACGCAGCAAGTTAACGACAAGAGAGTTGTAGCGAGAAATATAATCTCTGTCCCCCGCACACTAACTACAAGAATCGCACACAGAGTATGCTTTGCTTGGAGGAAGTTTTCTTCTGGTACCGACTTTACACGATGGATTGATGAGGTCGGGGTTCATTAACGACCGATCTTTGGTTTCGCGTGCCGATCCACGTTGGAAGTAATGGGGACGGAGAGTAGGGAAAATAAAACAAATAAATGCGTTGGATTAATCACCGGAATGTAGACTCGCCGGTTACGGAATCCGTGTGGGGGAGGTAGGTGATTGAATGGAAAACATAAAGAAAAAAAATGGCGAAAGGGAAAATAAATAAACACGCTCTCCGGTGTGCAGGTTTCACGCCTTCGTACACCGGCCGCGCTTGTGCGGGAGGAAATAAATTAAATTCGCAGGGTGAAGCGCCATCAGTGTCCATCTGGGCTGGTTCATCGCATAAAGATGGCCGGGAAGTGAAAGGAATAATCAGTGCAATTTTTATTGAAATCTTTCATTGATTACTGCCGGAAGAAGATTGCTAGGAAGCCATTGGATCGTTTTGATTTGGGGAAAAATAATTCTAAAAACCACAATTTTTGCTTCAATCAAAGACGTTACCACAATCGATGAATTCGGAGTCTTTTATTTAACCCTAGAAAAGGTGAAAATAGTCATCATAAACTGAATAAACAAACCATAAAGAGAACGGCTTGGAATCATATTCTTCCAGCTCTCGATCCGTCCATCCTCCTCAAAGTCCCAACACCCGGATGAAGACAACCTGTTTGGATATTCAAATCAATTCGCAACCGACATCAAACGACATCCCGGCTTTTCGGAGTGGTTTGAAAGGGTGATGAAACTATTGGCAGGAATTCTTGGTCTTGTTTGACCGTGTGCTGTTTCTCGATGTTGGGGATAAAATGATGTGCTAATGTGTGTTTGATGGCAGCACGGCAGCTGCGAAAGGGGGACCTCGATCCAAACGGTTAATGAAGATGGGATGAATATTTTTTTTGTCTTTTCAAATATATTGTTGGTGCTTACTGTCCAGGTGGATTCCAGGTTCTTGGGCGATAACTTAACCTTTCGCACATCGACAGCTCGTTGTGTGTCAGATAACCGGCCATGCATATAAAGCGATTGATTAGCTACGGTTTACGTTGTTGGGGGTTCCATTCCTGGGAAGAATTATTGTATTGGCCAACTGCAACCAGTGTTTTCGTATTGATTGGAAAAAATACAGATTTGCATGCAGGAAAGAATGCAAGAATATTACAATATTATAAAAACATTATAAATTAGGTCAGAAATCGTGAAGGAATTTCATATTGTGCCAAAGTTAGTTTATGAACTGAAACCTCAAACCACAAACCATTGGGACAGAGGTCTTGTAAACATTTTTAATCCGATTAGATACCCGGTCTAATGCTCCTGTTGCTTCCAGTATCGATCCAACAGGGTTCGTTTTAGTTGGTAAACATGGTGGAGTTGTCTTTGAAATGGTTAAACCACTTTCCGGATTTGGTAGACTTTATCCAACATTGTCACGAAGCATTACAGTATTCTCGTATCTTTGAATTTTTTTCCTCATGACATGAAAGTTGGATCGTTGAAAACGTTCTTAATATTTTTGCTTCAAATTCTAAGACTACTGTTGTAACTTGGAGCAGTTGCGTTAGAACTGCCCAGTTAGTATCGTCACGCCAATTTTGGAAGTTTAAAACTCGACACTCCTGTTTGGAGCTTGAAGTTTGTTCGTACCAAATGGTATGTTTACGGCCACTCAGTACCGCTACGTTTGCTCATTATCAAACCTTTTTAAAGCAACCGTTGAATGTTTGCATAAAATTATCATATTTTATCAGATTAAAAGCATCGACAAATAAAACTCACTCAATAAAGCGCGCATGATAAATACTTCATCGTATTAACTAGCTGATAAATGATTCACCGCTCAATCATTCGTACCGAACACCGCCTGTAACAAGAATCAGGTTCGATTTAACCAGCGTTCTTGTTGTTTTTTTTCGTAGCTGAGCGAAAAATCCTCAAAGGAAACCAAAAAGTGATGTGGGCTCGTTGAAGGCAGGTTGGAACTGTAGGACGGGCAGAGTGTAAAATATATCGGCGTCAAGTAGGTGTCGAACGGTTTTACAATAATTAATCCACCTCTTCTGACTTTTTTTGCATTCTAATATAACCCAGGCTCACAAGAAACATGTCGCGTTCGGCGCTCCGTGGTGTGGCTGGTAATTCGTCAGTCATTCGAACGGTGCGTAACGATTGTGATTCTTGGGGATTACGTATCCACGCCATGGATTTTTGATGTGCGCGCGTTACAATCACCTCGCGTCACGTTACGGCACGTCTGGTCGTTAAGCGTAACGAGATACTTTGGCGGTGTACGTGAGAGGCTGTGACGTTTGGTTATTGTTTCCTTATTTCCATGCAGTGTGTTGCTCCCATTCCTTGGCGCTACCAGGTTGAAATTAACGGTTAAATGGAAAAGGTTGACAAATGTAAAATAGTTATCGACTGGAAACCTCAACCTTTTAAAAGGCTATATTTTTGGGTATCTTTACCTTATAAATTTGTTGGAGAGTACTAGCTTTTTTTGGGCTAGAATTCTTGCTTTTAGAATTCATCCACGCTAGGATCATTTTTTAAAGAATTGTTGAGAAGCAGTCAATTTTAGTCAAAATAAACCCAAATATTTATCTTTTCTACAAAACAACGAGTGGAGTCCAATGATTGGGATGCATATTTGCTTCACTGATTGCACACCCCATATGTAATGTATGCAGTTCAGTGCACCCTGTGTGCATGGTGTGTTTTTACGAAGGTGACTGAAGGTGTTTGGGCGTTTGTTGCTGTTTCGCCCATTTTATGGCGTGATTTCATTCGGATTGGGTCACACCTCGCACGGGTATGCATTGAAGGAGTGTAAAGAATGTGCTCACGGTAAGGGAAATACCAGTGTGCATGTTGGTTTGCTATAAATCGTGCCTTTAATTTGTAATCAATTGAACGTATGCGTGAGTAATTTCAGTACCACCATGGATGGTAAAGCTTTTGAAGGTTTAATCGATAGTTGCTGAACGGTTTATTTGGTACAGCAGGTGATCTAATTTCAAGTTCAGGAATGTGATTCGCAAGTTCCTACACATACTTGCCTAAAATGATTTTTGTTAGCGTTGCAATGTTTTAGTTTAAAAACCCAGGAATAAATTGTGAGTTGAGTTTCAGCTGTATATCACGGAATATTACAATATAGTTCTAAAATAAATAAATGTCAGTATATAAGCACAAAATCATGTGAATGATTGTAAACTGTCAAACGCATATTGACATTTGCATACGTCAGTTCAAAATGTTGCTTGTTACGCCCTCTGGTGTAGAACTCTGAGCAGTATCATTGAAGATGATTCATAAAGCACAAATCATTGAGTTTAATAATCGACAAGCTCGTTTCGGTGTTACGTTATGCAATACACCAGCTCAAGAAACTATCCTTCCCTAGAAACACGTGCTAATGCTTCGTAATGTTGTTGTTCAATGTTTCATATCATCCATTGCAATTCGTTTTCTCAGTTGTTTTTTTTTTACTTCTTTCTACATTCGTTAGTGTGAGATATGTCTTATGCTGGCAAAGTCTTCCTAATGTTTCGTTCGTGCCGTTCGGGAATGCATCCGGGTTGTGGTTATATTTATCGCGTGGCTTCCTTTCCCGATGGCAGAACGGGACGATTTATGCGCGATTATTTATTAGTTTCATTTCCTAAGTGATGTTTGGTGTGCTTTGGTTCTATTTTTCTGTCGTTCTTGGTAGCCTTAAAAAAAGTCGTTTGTAGTGTCCGGAGCACCTGCCTTGAAGATATCTCCTATCGCTTCTGGTGCATGTTCGTAGTGACATTTTGTGCATGTTTAGTTAAATGTGAGGGCTGGTACTATCAAGATGAGTAATTGGAAATATGTTTGCTGTTGATGGCAAATGATCTTTAGATAGAAATAGCATTTGATGTCGTTTGTACGAGAGCGTGTTCTCGAATGTCTTGATGAGTTTGAAAGCTTCACCGTATCAAGTGATTTATAATGAAAATTTAGAAGAAACGATAAATTAAACTATTGGAAAACACGGTTCACAATCTACTCAATAACACTAGAAGTTTGTTGTCTAACATGTCAGATACCACTATCGCTCACCAAGAGGTTCGAAGTAGCGAACTTTGTAATAAGGAAACGAGATCCGGTTTTACTGAGGCCCAACAATATTGCTCCACATACTGGAATAGAAAACAGGGTATTGCAACTTAAAGTTCCAGTATTTTTTTTCTTCTCTTCAATTCACAAGTTTAAAGCTTCTTCTTCGTATGTTCCTAAGAGGGGGCTCGTTTAAGTTGTTTGACCTAGTTTATAGGCAACCGGTCTTTCTTGGACCGGGCGTTATTTTCTTACGTTTTTTTTTTTGCACGTTTATTCTAATGGTGCTCTAATCGTTTGAATATCGCTCGTCCTCGTCGGACTCTTTGTGCTTTAGCGAAGTCATGTACCCTCCATGTCTGTTCAGGATAGTTCCAAAGGGTCGTAATTACTCGGTGTGCTATATCGTGTGGTAGCCACCCCCTCCCGTTTTAGTGCACCGAGTTGTAGTTAGGCTTTGTTGGGTGAAGAAGATAATTGAAAGGTACTAGTGCAGCCCAACCAGCTGTGCGGTTCTTACTGTCCACACAGTGGGGCTGGTTTAAGAGGCCGGTCCGGTTTTAAAATGGAACATCCAATATCCGGTTGGGCACTGGATAATGGGTAGCTTTTAACGATAAGCGATAATTGGAAGTGTAATGCAATGGGTAATGGTATAGGGTAGCTTATTGATTGATAAGTTACAAGGATGTGACAAAAACTTCGATTCAAAGCGACGTCTAATGAATTGAATGAGGTGTTTGAAATTGTTACCAACAGATAAGCAAACGAAGCGGTGTATGATTTTTCGTTTTTTTTTTTGCATAAAACTGATTCCTAAACGCTGGTGCTATAAATTAACCATTAAACAGAGAACCAGTAATCCTATCGCCGTTTAATCGGGAAAATACAATCAGTTATTGCTCCGTATCTGTCGTTGCGTACACGCGATATCACCATTGGTGGTTTTGGGTGTTTCAGCTAGCTGGGCGGTTTCTAATGCTGGTAGTCTGATGTTTGCACAATTCCATCGTGGTCATCGAAGCAGCAGTAAGAGAAAACCCCCATTACTGGGGAGAGTGCACCGCACTGGACAATACACTTTATCCACGATTCATTAACATCAGCAGCTCGTCAGCTCTGGCACTGACTCCATCCCTCGTACCGATGTAGTATCCCGCATGGGTACGAAATAATATCGCGATAGTTGTAACGGTAACGGCTGTACCATCTCGCGGGTATAACTTTTTATTTTACTACCGCCAGTATTGTGGCGTGTGTTTATACGAGCCCATGCACATCTGGCCGGGATTAAACTGGGCGCGCTGTTGTTATCTTGCCACTGACAGCGATTGTGCACATTAGTCGCGTGATTTAGTCGAAGTTCTGGAACTGTACAAGGAACGCTGTGATGCAGGGATTGCATTAAACCGAACGACTTCACGCGATGACAGTTACGCTTAATGACTTTGGGTAGTTCGCAATGCGAATAGTTATTAACGAGTAAATATCGTTCTTTTGTTTTGCTGACTTGGAAGGTGACGGATAATGCTGTCATTGGGCCGAGGGTTTAGACACAATATGTCGAGCGTCGTAAAAATGAAGTGTCTAGCTTCTTGTGTGGAAATTGTAGTCGAACATTGAGGTTATAGTTTCTTACAGCAAAGAAGTTGTGGATATCATATTTTCTAGTAACATATCGTACATTCCAGTGAGTACAAAATTGTGACTTTTGTTCTATTCGCTTTAGAAAGCAAATGTCATCTAAACGGAAAATTATTCCTTGAGGTTTTTTTCCGACATGTTTATTATTCTTCCTCATCGTTACATAATTTTCGCAGCAATAAATATAATGCAGGTGATTGCACTCACCTCATACCGTTACATTTTTCTGATCTAGTTGCAAATTGAGCGCGTAACTTGCCCGGCCACAGTTACCAGTGTCAATATCAACCACCCCTGGAGTCCATTTCTTCCCTTTATTTCTAAAAGCCAACCTCTCGTGGTAAAAAAGCGAAAAGCGGTATCGATTACAGTACGCATCCAGCGTTTGCGGGCGATAATTGATTTAATCACTTGTTTGCTCATGCGCCACCTGCAAGTGACGGCGGGGAAATCGCTTGGAAGCAAATCGACGCCATTATGGAGTTGGTGTGCAGTGAGCAGAAGCGCGCCAAGTAAGCGAGGCAGAAGTTTGTTTAGTTGACCATTTAGCACCGGGGCGCGAAAGACATCGGTGTGATGAAGCTGTCCCCGCTACGCCGGAACTGCCGGGAATCACTGGAGCAGGTTAGCTCGTTGTGGGTTTCGCGGTTTTTCGCTGTCATTTGTTTCTCCATCAGCGTGAACTGAGGTTAGGTCGATGGTGATTTGTTTGAGGTTTGTTTTATGCAGTTTACCGGACCGTAGGATTAATTACCTCGAAAGTGCACCGTACCGTGAGAAATGTTAACATTACGAGGTGTTATTTAATGCATAACACAATGCCAACCGGGTTTGCTTCAGACTTTGAAGAATTCTTTGTCTTTGTGGCGGGTTCTTGGGTTCGTGAAATGGATTGGAAAATTTGGCCTACCAACATTGGAAACTTGGAAAAGAATGGCAAGAAAAACAATATCGTTTGAGATTTTCAAGCAGTTTTTGCTCCAAAAAAACAAAGATCCTTAAATCAAATTCAAATCAAGCACATCATGACACGATGTACAATTGTTAGCAAGAAATCGTTTGGATAACCGCTCGACTTGACCTAAGTGAAATGCCTGAGGTATTTTTTCTTAGTCCTCCCCCAAATTCGGGGACATCGTTTGATCACTACCAAAATCTTCCAGTCTTCCAGATTTAGCATTCGATAGATTGCTTCTCCCGTGCGAGCAGATACGTTGCTCAAACTTGGAGATGTGCAAAAAAAAGTGGAAAATTAAATTCAAATTTGATAGCGCTCGCTTCTGAAGCCAAGTCACTCTCAAGATTTCCGGTGAGCTCCGGGAAGAACCATTTCTGCTATTTTATTTCGCTTTTGAATGCAATTCCTTCTAGTAGTAGAAATGTCTTTGAGCTATGTGTGTTAGACCGGTTTTCTTGGTCTAGTTGTGCTGCAGGCTAAACGGATGGCTTCCCAAAGCTAGTTCGGCATGTGGTTTTCGAATCTGAACGTTTGTTTGCCAAACACTCTGCTGGAACCCCGGACAATCTATTCGTGTGGTTCATTCTATTGCATTAGATGGTGCATCTTTTCTTTGCTGCGTTTTTTGGAGATTCCGGATCTAAATTTTGCCTTTCAGCTACTGACTTTTAAGCCACGAGTAACTTCATTTCAAAATGGCTAATGGTGTTATTCTTTCCTTCTACATTGGGGTAGTTTCAACCGAAGGTGGGAACTTTAAAAGTGATTGGCTATTGCTAGTGATTAAATTAAACATCAGCAAAATCATGCATCCGAGGTCGTTATGCGTTGAAAAATTAATGAAAAGGAATTAGAATCTTTCAGACTACCACTCGAGCTGTACCTTTAGAATGGTTACAATCCCATTAAACCGGCACCCAATATCGTGATCCAGCAAAAGACGCTTTCAGGTGTACTTCCAATGCCTAGCGGCACCTACACAGGTGCGTTCCCGCAAATTATGCGAGATGAATCAGCGTTTTGAAAGCCGAAAGAGATATCCTGTTGATGGAGTTGTGGGAAGAAAAAAAAATCGCACTACCTTGTCAGCAATGTCAGATACTGGAGCAATGGGGCACCTTTTTGCACATGATGTTCCGTGTGTGGTAGAAATTGTTGGGGCCGGTCACGCAGCTCATTCCATCATCATCGTTCTAACGAAACCGTTGAACACATGGGCAAGCGGGAGTTATTTGATCAAGGTTAATGTGATGAACGTACTGACCGGGTTGTGCAGGTTCCGGTTTGGTGTTATCATGAAGAATTTTGGCTTTACAGGAAGTTTGGAAGAATCTGTGCGTAACAAAGCGCGATGGTGATTTTGGGTAGTATAGATAGTGGTTGTTTGACTAAACGTTTCTGTAGATGCTTCAATATTTCAGAATTGGTTAGTTATCGGTTGCCTTGTTCGGATGGCTTGGAGCAAAAATGATAAATATTATAGGCAGTTACTAGAGTTGTCTAAGAACTGTCTCAACAGCTATCGTAGAAGTCAGCTGATGTCATCAGTTGTTTGGTCAGCTGTATTCAAATTCGTCAGAACCAACAAGTTGATCCAGCGAGTATCGTCTGGAATTTATTCCAAATCGAAGATGTTGCATTCTACATTCATCTTGGCGGTCACTCCATGCTCCAAACCATCTCGTATACTACGATTTCCGATGGTTCCAACATATGGTACGGATTTGTTTAGGTAAAGCATTCGATCCGAACCGAGTACATGTCAAGACGTTGAGGATTCTTTTTCTCCAACACACCCGAAAGTGGATCAAACGATTCCCTTTGACCCGTTCGGTCCTTTGATCCGGATCGGTAGTCAATGGCTACGCCTCGGTGATCACAAACACATTTCGTAAAATCCCGTCCCATTCCACAATGGACCGGAGAGGCGGATTAGATTATCGTTCTCGGTGTCCTGTTGTTTGCTGTGCGTGTGCGCTACTGTTCCACCGTGTGTGGCACGAGGAAGGCATCCATTAAACGAAGTCAACACCATCTAACCGTAACACTGGACACCCAGTTGGTTGTCCGTTGGCGGAGTGTGCGTGTTTGCTCTTTCACTCCGTTCGGTGGGTTGTGAGAACCCGTTAATGTTGCCTTTTGGTGCCGGGGTTAGACCGGCAGGGACAAATATTTGCCGAAAGCAACAGAGTGACACCGACGCTCAGCATAAATCTCACACATCGATAGGTGTGTTACCCCTTTTTTCCCTTTTGTTGAATGTTTGGGGATTTTTTTTGTTGCCTCCTATTGAAGCTAGCGATAATGTGGCTTCTGGTCCCGGGAGCAGTTTCGTATTGAATGCTTTGGACAGAGTGTTGGGAGAATTTTTTGAGTCCCTAAAGCAAACACAATCGATGTAGCGTTTGCTGACGGTTGTATAGATTGATCTTGAAGCTGAATCCCTAGTATCGGTTCTTGGGTAGTAATATCCATCTCGAAAAGCTACTGTTGCCATGAAATCCACATTTTACGCCTTCAAGGATTGGAAGCTTGTATGAACGTTATCCCAAAGATTGTGTGCGTATGAGCACACATTTTTGTTTCGTTAATACTATTAAGACCTGGCTAGATTTTGCTGACTTTGGGTGGATTTAATTTAATGTCCGGTATGCTTCCAACGTTTCTACTTATCGGCATGGCTGTGAACATTTCTTTAGCGACTCCTGAGATCGTTCGAAGGATTGGCGCTTATGAAGAGCAACCGGTCGGGTCGTATTACTTCCGTAGAAATTCTATCCAAAAGTTGGCAACCGCGTGCATGTTCGTAATTAAAACCATCTTCTAGCATGACAAACCATTCTGACGTGGATATGTGTGTTTGCATCGCATAATTAGAAACGCAAGATTAACCCCTCCCCGTCGGTGCTATTTCCTTTTTTTGTCCTTCGAAAGAGAGACATATAGTTTTCCTACTTCGACTCAACTCCAGACGGCAGATTGGCCTTATCATTACGTTGCGTATTAATTGGTTTTGTTAAATCTGGTGGAATGTGAGCCGCCTCGTGCAAGAGCCAGCAGTACAGTGCGAGTGAAAGTTGCGTCGATGGAAATGGAGTGTTTTGGTTGCTAATGGTGCCTTGCAGTGAGACTAATCGTTGCAGACAACGGCCGAACGGCGAAGGTAATGATTCGGTTCGATACGAGGGCGACGCCCGGTAGAAATGAAACTGACATCGAATTGCTGTTGTGAATGTATGGTTGGCAATTGATGATGGTTGAAAGGTATTGTGATTTTAAAATTTGCATTATTTATGTGTTGATAGGTTTGATTATGTGCATCATTAAACGATGATGGTTTCCACACAGATCAAGAGATTTGTTCTGCTTCTTATATGGCACTACAACCTCGAGAGGTCTTGGCCTGCTTCCATGACTTGAATATACCCGCAACAGGAGAATTAATCCTGCGTACAAAGATTGTTATATTAACAAATGTTGTTGTGTCAAACATAACCCAAAGATTTCAATAATGACGTATTCGAAGATAAGCTTACCAGCTAACCTATTTACTTGGTCGGTTCCTAAAGCATCACGCATCAACGCAATCCCTCTATTTCATTTTAAATAACCTCTTCCAATAGTCAATAGCAATTACCAATATAACTAGGATAGCCTCTCTTTAACTATTTTTCTCGCTATAAGATATAAAAAGAGTTGCTGTTTTCCAATATGGACGACGATCTGGAACGTCAGGGTCATTCAAATAACATCATGGATCCATCCAAAGAGTCTTCGTTTCAGGATAGTTATTTAGCGTATCCAGTTGAGATTCGATTTAAGACCTCTGGTGTTCTAAACCAAACGTCAATATATAACATCATCACCACTGCATATCCTTCAGAGCTTGTCATTATCATAGACGCCCTTATCGTTTATGCTAAGAGAATTTCTTGAACTGTGAATAGTGTTTGATTTTTAGAAACCTTCTGTTACTCAAAATTAGTTATGTTGTCTAAGGTGATGTTTATTTCATTTTCTTGAAGACTTGGTAAATGTCCACTTAAAGCTCACATGTTATTAAATTATCTAGAGTCTCATATTTCCTCGTTGTATCCAAGGTATCAATCAAGAATTATATGATTAAATACAACACAACGTTTATCATCCTATCATTCGTTCCAATCATTCTCAAACGGGATTGAATTTCAACGTCTCACGTACCACGCGCAGGTCACCCAACAGTACTCGGCTTCCGTTCAGATGAATTCTGCCCAGGAAAACCAATTTCGAAACCTCCCATCCAGCTTCGGACAAACAAACAAACGTAACCACACTGATGGTTGGGACAAACGATGTCTGGTACACCGGACGACGCCTCGGTGGCCTGTACCGTGTTCCAGGTTTGGCAAAATTGTGGTCTCAACTGCCCGGAACCGGAAGGAACACAAACGTACACACCCGTACGGAGTGTTTGGCGTTTCGGTTCTCGTCGCTGGTGTTGAGAAACCGCATCACTTGTAATGGTTTTGTCTGGTGATGTAGCTCGGGAAGATGCGCTTTGCTCTGCTTCGTCTTCTGTCTTTGTTACTCGCAAGGTCTGTGTCATACGTACGTCTCGGCTTTAGTGTTTTGTGCAAGGATGCAATTAACTTCCTGCCTGAACCTGTTCCGTCGGCGTTCCATCACACGTGTGCAATGTGAATAGTGACTTGCGCGTCACACTACACAGACACACACAGTAACTAGTCTTGGGTTTGGGGATGGTCTCCATTTTGGACGCTGATATTGACGGGTGTTACGGTTCACTTCACCGATCGATTATGTGCGGTGTGTGGGAAAGTTCAGAAAATCAAACGAGCTTCATGGAGATGGCGTCTGTAAACCGTATCGCAGGTTTGTGGTATCATAGACATCTTGGACCTACAAGTAATGCGTTACGGTACGACAGTTTCGCGAAGCGAAGAAACATGAATTTGAATATGTAACCACCCAACCGAACTCGAAGGAGAATCGAAGAAGGATGGGTGTGATTGTTAGCGGTAAATTATTGTCGCGATGAATTTGATTACGACGCTTCTCTACCAGAACCTCCTTCGTCCACGTTTTACCGGTTTTTTTTTTGCATTCCAAGAGTGTGAAGATTCTAGACACTGCGTTACGGGTACTGACAGTCTTGCCTTATATAACACTCTAGGGCTTCATAACGTCTTCCGTTTTATTGTAAATAGTCGAAAAAAAAAACTGCTGGAGATGAAGAATTTGTGTTCTATTCTTTGGACCTAAAAAAAACTGTGTCAAATTATCATCGGTCGGCACGTGTTCCAAGAAGAGCAGCACGATTGTCATCTTGCTCTCCCCATTGCCTCGAAACTTGGACCAAGACATCGTCTTCTGCCACGTTCCGGGAGTCGATTATTTGCCCACGATTCCGGAACCGCCTCTAACCATTTAATCACAATGAATGTCGTCTTTCGCGCTGTCGGCGCGAAGGTGCAGGTGGTTGTGGTTCGCTTTCATGTCGGTACGCCCATTTGGACGTGTAATTCGCGAACTCCGCGAGACATTTCGTGGACGTTGGCGGTGGCAGCTAATTGCCTATATCATTATTTGGCAATTATTACGTAAAATGCATGCGACACCCCGGTCGACACAAGGTGAACCAGGTATGCTTGGGTTCTGCTGCTGACGGGGACCGGAGAAAGATTATGTTTCAATCGAAAAAGGTATAAGAGACCACAGCAACAGCTTTCGTGGCTTATGGTTTGCATGTGCCTTGTGGCTTTTCCTTTTGTTGGTGCGTATTATGAAATCTGACGACCATTTTGTTAACGCTGAAGAGCCAAAGCCATCGATCATATTTATGGAAAGCACATCGATCATTCTTTGGTGGAGGTTGTTGTAGATTTGGGGAGGTGGTTGAGGTTGGATTATAATACAATAAATAGGATTACTGTGAAGCTTTCCATCAGATAAATGCATAATTTGGTTTGTTAGACTTTATCAGATCTGGCAGGTCCCAATCTTTTGACGGAAAAGTGGCAGCTCTGTAGAATTATTATTATCTTTTAGTTGGAAGTTTAAAGTATTATTACTCTTCAAGAGTATAAAGTTATCCTGTACATAACAAAATTTTACGTGTTCAGGTGTATAACCGAATGAAACGCACTCACTCCACGGTGCGTACTTTATTCATGCTTTTAAATAAGCCTTCCTTTCGTTAAACCTAAGTGGATACAGAGCTGTTAAAGTAAATTCATGTTATTCGCTGCTGATCGAACTGTTCCGAACGCGGTGCTGTTGAATGGACGCGCAACAGTGGTCTCCCTTCACGATAGAGAGCAGAAGAAAAAAAACCCTGTAAAGGATATTGAAGAAAAATGGCAAAGAATCGTGTGAAATGGGAATCAACGGATTCGGCCGTCCGTTCTTTGTGCCGCTGGAGCTAATCCTTCGAGGCCCTGCTTCCGGTAGGGTTTCCCTTTTTTTTCGTTCCGGGTTTCTAATCCCCACCGGCAGGCGTTCATTTGAACGTACGAATATCGATAAATGAAGGCCTCGGGCGTTCGTGTGCTCGTTCGATGGGTTCGGTCAGTAGCCGCTGTTGTGCGCGAAGGTGAACTTAATCTACCCGGAATGGTTAGTGCTGCATGTAACATGATTACAGCCGGTTCCTTTTTTTGCTTGGATCACTTTGAATTCGGGACTTACGATCCCGCGCCTTCAATAGGGAAAAGCCGGAAGGCACGCCACAGTATTGTTGGGTCTTTCTTATCCTGCCTCTCCCGCCAGAGCTGAAGGGGGATTTTATTTAAGAACAAAATTTACCGCACGATAGTGTACGGCTTAAGAACTATCGATTTGGGTTTTTTTTTTCTTCTCCGCTGAACATACGATGATACTGTGGATGGGCGTAAAGTGACTCGCTATAGTGTATTGATGTCCATTGCAATCGTGTTGAATGAGTCTGTGGAGTGGAGAAGTTTTATTTTTGTAAATTTGAAAATTGAAGTCCTTGTGTTGAATTTAATTTTCAGATACCATGGTTTTATAAGAAGAAAAATTCATAAAATAATTTTTACTTTAATATCAATAATTTAATTTGAAATGGGGTAAAGTTCCAAAATCATTAGAGATTTATATCTGTTTTAAGCTTCCTTCATAAAGAAGTAATTTGAACTTTAAAAAATCAATAAAAACTTTGTAAGAGAGCCTAAATTCTTTGTTCCGGAAAAGTACTTCCCTCTCCCCAAATGTTGACTGTTGACAAATGCTGTAAACTTATCATGCCGTACCGTACTAGTAAATATGTATCTGAGAGTTCACTTCCGTTTAATCCACTCAATCACGTCAATCATCATCCTCCCGGCGGCATTCGGTAGCACGCACGGTGGCGCGTAATGAGGCATAAGCACGACTAGCAACTGTTACACCGGGAATGCTGAGTTTTTATTTTTGCCGAGTTTTTCTAGCTCCCAGAGTGAAAATCATACCGCGTTCGAGAGGTAGCGAATGGGTGGGGTTTGGTAAAGTGTTTTTAAAAATTTCAAACCATCCGCACCGTGTTCGATAAGGAAGCGAAAAAGAAATTTGCCTCCTATCGAACGGGCTTATACTCGTCTTGAAGTAGCAACGGAGTGGGTATTGGAAAATTGTGCCGAATTTGCAAACGAAAATAAAGCACGCAATCTCGATAAGCAGCTTAAAATGTTTGATATCGGTGTGGAAGGAGTTTAAGAATAATGTAAATCAATTTTAACGGTGCTCTAGCTACTAAAAGGTTTTTTTTTACTATTAACTTTATTAACTACAAAAAGCACGAAGTCAAATGACAAAAATCCTTGTCATTGTTTGTTTGTCTCTGCCTTAACTATTTTGCTCAATTTTCCTCAGAAGTTGTTAAGTTGATTACATGTTTCTGGTTGGTTCTGGTTTACAACATATAAAGTTTTGGAAGATTGATTTTTAGCTTCCATTGTTTTGTGTGTTTTTTGGAGTGCTGTAGCTACGTCATTTGCACATATCTACTTTACATCTTGGTAATGCACGCCTGAAGGTATGCTATTTTCTTTTAAATCGCTATTTAAAACAAATTGGATTATTCGGGAGATTAAAATTGGCACTGCGGAACCGTTTTTTTAAATGAATATTATGTACAGCTCGTTCTGAAGTATTTCAAATGATAGTAAATAATCGTTTTTTTATTATTAAACTAACGGCTTTAACATAAAGGACCGATTATCCGTGGAGTTCAATTAACCGGCCTGTAGCCGGGCACGAGTTATCCGGGAAACTCGAATCAAACTGCGAATTGATATTGTGTACTTAAAGGCGGTATTAAACCTTTGATTGTGAGAACTTATTTGCTTTTTTCTCAAAGTTTTAAATACCAAATTTGTGAAGATATATTTTTTGTTCTCAAATTGAATTCTTTTCTTGCAATTATAAATAAAAAATAATTTGAATTGGCAGTAAAAAGACGCACAAATAGGAAATGAAGCGCACGATATAATAAAATAAATTATATTGGTGTATTGTTAATTTAAGCCTGCATTTCAAATTTTCAACACAATTTGCTCAATCCTTCTTATGTGTCCGATGAAAAGATTTTTATGCTAGACAAAATCCTAGACTGCAAAAACATCTGATACCTCTAAAAAGGAATATGGTCAGTTGAGTGGAAAAAGAAACATGAGTGTATAGAACGTGCACCACACTTACCATTGCCGATACGGAAACGAACGTAACCGATACACGTATCATCGGTTGATCGCTACCGATGAACATATCACCGTTGTTTGATGGATTTCATCAAAGAAATCCGAATGTGTATGGTCGAGTAATCCGTTTCGGAGAAAGAGAAAAAAAAGAAATCGAACGGATTGTTGACACAAGCACGTTCGTTTCGATCGTTTGAGCATAATGAGTTTCAACACCCGTACGGCCCATCACACGGTAACGTGTCACATACGTTCTGTTTTTATCTTGCGTCCCACTTTTGATCTGAGGTTGAGGCTGTTCCAATCTTCATAAAATTAAAATTCGATTGCATGGTTGAAGAGAGTTTTTTTTACCTTAGTGCTTAGCGTGGAGAAACATCTTTACGAATTTGTTTGGTTTTTTTGAGGGACACTGAAACCGAACGGATACTTGGAAATAAAACCAGACGTGTGTTAGATTGCAAACGGGGAAAAAAAGGGTTTAATTGAATATTCCCGGCAAATGAAACAATGTGCATTTGATGAAAGTGTTTGCCACTGGCGGGCGAACATTGTTTGTAGTGTGTCGGAATCGGAACAATGGTGGAATATCCTGTTGAAGCTCGGAATGTAGGACAACCGGTTTTGAGCTTTATTTTTCCAACCCCGAAGCGAAGGAAAAACAATGAAAGAAA
Source organism: Anopheles minimus (assembly GCA_000349025.1). NCBI lineage: Eukaryota > Metazoa > Arthropoda > Insecta > Diptera > Culicidae > Anopheles > Anopheles minimus. The sequence goes on along the minus strand of KB663943.1, from coordinate 501,185 downwards.
ACACCGATAACCAGATTCGTAAGCATTTCCCTATTGGAAATGCTCGTGGGAAATTCGATATATCGTGCTAAACATGTGCACACCACGCTATGGCGATAAGTGCTAGGCACACAGCAAACGCGCATATATTCAGTGTCGTTGAGATCAGAAAAAAAGGGATTTGATCGAAAGCGAAGTGGAAATGGTTTTGCAAGGGTGTAAAGCAAAACTGGAGAACATCTTATCGTTCTTCTGTTTGATAGATGCCACACCGTCTGATATCCACCTGATGTCCTGTGGAATGTCCTTTCCAGCGATTGTAGAATGGGTTCAAAAAATAGGATACGATTCGTCCTTGCATTGGTGTACAGTTTTTTTTCTCTTACTCCACTGGAACAGACCTCACGTACGTTCCATTGTGTCGGCGAGTTTGAGTGCATTCGACGAAAGGACGGATTATTGGAGCTTCTTCTCGAGAAGATGCATTCCCTTCGTCGGTACGATAATACGAATACCGATCGGTGTACATGTAAAATGAGATTGAGTTCGAGTTCGCGTGTGTTTTCACCCGGCAGTATCTCACTGTATCGCCGAGAGTTGCGACACGTGACGATTGGATCTTCCGACAAAGGACCTGAACCGTTGTTTGGTGAACCAAATATGACGATGTTTGACACAAATTTGATTTGTTTCGCGTGCGTGCACTGCACGATATCCTGATGAGGGCGTGCATAAATATGATGCCTTCATGAAATCGTTACCGCCCCAGTTCCGTTGCTGTTCGCGTGCAACTCGTCGTGAATAGACTTCGTTGAGGGAAAGCACACTCTATGGGCCGGATTTCCTGCCACGGTGGACGCAATCAAGGTATTAACTCATCCTTGACAAACCGTTTTCTATCCTCACGTGCCTCGTGTGCTGTAGTGTCGGTAGCGCTCACCTGGAATTTTTTTCCGCCATCTTGTTTTTTCCCACCGTTCGAGATGAAACACTCTTCCATGATACACCGACCAGACAAAGCCCAACAAGAGATCACAGGACGCCATTTTCAAACGGTGTGGAAAAGGATATATAGCAGCACATACATTTGTAAAACTAGGACACCGAGTCGCAGCGCAATGTATCTAGATTTGTTAATGGATTTTTTCATCATTTTCTTTTTCTCTTCTTTCGCAGGTATGTGTATTGTGTTCTATGCTGTGTGATGTTGTGTCTCCATGGAGCCAATGATAACGGTAGGCTTCATCCTTTCGACAATCGTGGACAGAGCATTAAACGGCGTTGCAGTAACAGGACGCGTCGGTGCCCATATCTCGTTACTGCAGGACACATCCGCCCTGGGATGGACGTCTTGTTCTGGGCCTATCTCCCAGACGCGCGTGTCTGTACACATTCGCCGAGTACGCAAGTAGTACATCGAATGGGTTTTTTCTCCACTTCTTCTTAATCAACCTGATATACCTGACAAAAGTGATACGCAGGGGTTGGAAATCCGGCCTTGTTAGAATTCGTTTTTTATCCAAGCACCACCAGGCGCCTCCATGTTTGGGGAGAATGGAGACGAGAGCAGTTCTCCTTTATTGCTTGTCCATTGCGTGCGCGCCGAAGAAACAGGATTGGAATGAATGAGTTGTAATAATATATATGTCCAACGGTGCATTCGGTTTAGTGGGACGAACGAAACGAGTTTCCGGTTCCGGTGCGTGCTTTTCCGGTGAGTTTCCACAGAGGCACCACCGGGACAGGAAGCGGAAAAGGGGCCAACCGAAAGGAAATGAAATACGTATCGGTGACTGGAGTCAATAAATAAAACCAAAACAGCAACAACATTTGGAAGGATGGAGAAGCGTTTTTTTTCTGCTACTCAACAGTCCTCCTACTTCCGTCCTGCTGTGAAAATGCGTTTTTTCTTCAGGAAATCGTGTGGTTTCGAACAAAGTAGGGTAAACTAAGCAGAGGTATATTCGTGTAGGAAAATGAAGAGCAAACTGAGAGGGGTGTGTACACCACCAGGCTAAAAATATACACGCCAAACTTCAGTTAGCGTCGAAAATCGTTCCAATGTTGTTCGATTTCAGTTTGATTAATTCCCTGCTATGTTTGGAGGGAGGGACATGGGTAAGGTGAAAGTTCCTTTCGGAGTTACGAAGTAAGCAATCTCCGTGGGTATGTATGTGATTTGAGCCTTAACAAAGGACCAACAAATTGCGGCTAGTTGTGTGCCTTCTTGCCTCAGCGAACCATGTCCCATCTCATGTGTCGATATATGCACAGCGATTTGTTGGAAAAAAGTAAAAGTGAAGCTTTTTGATTAATTGATCCTTGGCGCTTCCGGTCGGTCGTACACGATCTGTCGGTTCTGTTGTGCTAGTGACAGTAAAGTATTTAATTTGTTTTTTTTTTTCGCTGGCCTTTTTGCTGCCAAATGTACGCACACGCGAAGGATATGTGATCGTTGTATTGTCCATTGCTTTTTCTTCTTTCGAGGTCAACACACAAAGTATGGCGTGCGTGTATAGTACAAACTGGCCAATTCAGGACGAGTTTGTGATGACAAGTTGTAGATCGTGTGTCTGGTGGGTAATAAGTCTGCTTTTGGCACTTTTTCCCCATTCTCCCGAATATGAGAACCAACCAGCAAAAGGACAATTCAAGCATGGCCGCCTGAATCCGTCCCCGTGTTTGGTTTGTCCTTACGTTTGGACTAGTTACGGAACGCTTGCCTTCACGGGTTGCCTGCCATGTGAAAAGGTAGAATGAAGGTGGTTGTAATTTATTTAGGATTCTATTTGTGTTCGTGAGTGTGTGTGCACGCGCGTATTTTTTGTTTCTTCCTTTCGCTCCACTGTCATTGGTGCTCAAACGAACTTCAATCATTGCGTCGGTGAAGTTTGTTGGTAAAGTAGGAAGAGCCCGGGGCCGACTTTTGGATGGATGGATGGCATGGATAGAAATAAATGAGGTTATATTTGTACTCCCCCGTGCGATGAATGTTGACTGCGAAGGGTCAAAAAGTCGATAATACAACGATGACTGTACGTTTGTTGATAAGACACCGTCTTCTTGTCTGTTAGCATTAATAAATAATTAGTTTTTTATGTTGTTAAATGAATTTTAGCAGTTCAACACTTCAGCAAGTCAAGCATGTAATTATTTGGAGTGTGGAAAATTGATTAAAAACAAAGTTTAAAGATTTCATATTTTTTTCCTCGTCACGGCACCAAATATGTTCGAAAGGTTTCCAATATATTGTTGGTTGATTCAATTTAACTTAGTCATAATCGAACTGGGAAAAAAATATGAAAAGATATAGAAAAAGTCGAGCTAAAAATCAATTTTAATTAAGGATGTAATAAGATTTAAAATATTTATCCTAGTCACGGCACCAAATATGTTCGAAAGACATCAAATGTAATGCCATTTATTATTTTTTTCAAGCATTTTCAAATGGAAAATAAAGAAGTAATAAAATACACAGATAAAACATCCTATGAGGTAACATTTTACGAGCAATTAAAAAATTGAAATCCGACCAAATTCTGTGATGATTTGCGATGCAAATTTTTTTTTTATCCTCCCATTCGGATCGGTTTGATTGTGAATCAATACTTTACCGCTTTGGTGGTGTGCGGTGGGCTAGCAATAAACTGGGCGACAGACATAAATTAAAATTTCGTTTCGTAATGATGCTAACGAATATGAACCACGGAACCCCGGCTAATGAGAAATGCTTCATCCAACCACACCAAAACTGTGTGGTCTGTCGATCGAAATCGCCCACGAACGACGTGAAAAAAGGGGTCGTTAAATTATGGAGGCAGCAAAAACTATGTTTCCCACTCATATCGGCAAGATTCCGTTGACATTGGATGGATGATAGCTAGTGCGTTCGAGCGCTAGAACCATTCCGCTAGTGATACGATGAATACCGACTGATATGCACGTTTACGAGAGCTGAGATGAGCTCTCGTTGGAATGCCGCCGGTACAGGTTGTTGCGCAGGCTCTCAGATACGTATATACTTTTTCTGCTACGTGACGGAAAGGCGTAGGAAAAGATGAGATATAAATTAGTTATGATTTGATTTGTTGTTTCTTGTTTTCAATTTCCCTTGTGTTTCTGTTGCTTTTTTTCCTCGTTTTTCTTTTGGTTCTTGTTCTGGTGTGAAATGGATGGTACAACTTAACAAATGGCAAATAGCGTTGGATGCGAACGGAATATGGATAGCGAATACCCGGTTAATCAGCCGCAGCCGACTAGAATATAAAACGAAATCTCACTGATCATCATGACCATAGTCAGAACCGAACAGTGTAAAAGCAGCGGTAGAATATCGTTGTCAGATGGCGTCCGTGATAGTTGCGAACTAGTTCTTTAGCCGTCCGGTATGCTGGGCAGGAGGGTGCACGTGGTGGGATAGAATATAAATTGAAACATTAGCGCCGGCCAGGTTGAACTTAATGTATGGATTTGTGCGTTTTGCGTGGGGAATAGTGAAAATAGGCGTCGCCCGTGCTTCGTTTGGACGTAGCAGAATTTATAATAATGGCGAAGAAATAGCCATTGGTAATGTCGCTAAATGGGAGCTAATGTGATTCCGAATGAGCGTCTTAGCAGGGTGCGATATGTTCCAGAATTGAACGATTTGTTGGGCTTTGTTAAGTTCCATCCATAGAAATGATTCTTTAAAGCACGACGATATTGTGGATTACAAGAAAATCTGCACAAATCGAATAGGGGATTATGTTAATTAAATTCTATAAAATATCATTGCTAGTGCCTCCTTTAAATAATTAGATGGGTAACAAGTTGCTATATCTTTTTCCAGTAAGCTTTTGCTACTACATTATAAAAGTGAATACGGATATTTTGAAACTGAAAACGTTTTGACATTATAGTATTAGTTTATTTAAAATTTCAAGTTCTCAAGAATCTCATAAATCTTTTTTGACGATGAGTTTCCTTCAAAGTGTCAATGTCGTGGTGTACTTTGCCGTCCAGTGCTCTAGACAAATGATCCACCAAAGATGTTTCTGGATTGTTGAAGAATGAAAAACAAGACGAAAAACTGGAATAGCATCAGTTAAATGGAGAAGTTGAAAAGAAAATGATTATCTACTTTGCATGATGATTGAGCTGCTACCTGTGTGCCGTTGAGGGTGTGTGCGTGAGATAAGGAAGTTTCCCGCGGAAGTTTAGGATGAACCGTGTGCGCTATTATTCCTCCATTTTCTGGAGACGTTTCACCTGGGAAAAAGATGGTTAAAAGCTTCTTGGAAAATGGCTGCGACGGGTGTGCGGTGTTCAGAAGTATCGGGGAGAAATGCATACAACCCCATATGCTTCCCTGTGCTTCTCGGTACATGGTTATAATAAAAGAAGTACGCCGTATGTACCGGATCGCATCCTTTCATGGGTGTATAGGCAAACGCGCATTGCTTTTGACCTTCCCCTAGCGGATGATGGTGCTTCCAGCGAAGCCCATGCTCGCAAATGCGAATGATAGCGGAAGCTCCGAAGGGATGTGGGGTCAGACACGGGGAGGATTAACATCGTTCGTTGCATTGGCGGAAGTAGAATGCATTTGTTGTGCACACGCGGGTGTGCACCACAGGGGAAGCTTGCATTATAGCAAAGCCATCCGCCATCGCTAAAGTGATGTAGGGGGGTAGGATTTTCCGAAGAAAATAGAACCAACAGGGCCTGGATGGTTGGGGCTTTTGTATGTAAAGCATAGAAGTGAGAGCTTCTTCCCCAAACCCAAGCTGGGGTTTAGAGATAGGGTGTTGACAAACAGGGACAACGGGAACAACGGGGAACGGTCGTTGTTATGTCGTTGAGCTTGAGGTTATGTTGTGGGTGGAGAAGGATTCGTTGCCGTTGCCAAGGGAAGCTACAGAAAGATATCTGTACACACAAACACACACACACACACAAGACCAGACAGTGCAAATATCCGCCAGCGACACTCTCCTCAACCATGCTGCCGGCGGCAGCTATGAAAAGGATTTTTTCCCTGTAACTGCTTTTTAGTGGTGGGAGGTTTCTAAGCTTTTTTTTTAGATGCTTGTATTCTGAGCTGAAAGAAGAAACAGCAGAGCTTAAAAAAAGGAAAAAAAAATTAAGACCAAGCGAGAAAAGTACCAAGAAAACATTACGATCGACTTGTGCTCGGCGCGTTGGAATATTGTTCTTTATTTTCCGGTGAATGTTTTCTCACACTGAGAAGGTTTTATTTTGCTATCAAACGGTGTACTATGGCATTTTGAGTTTTATTCAATATATAGTGAAACGCCGTTTATTCGAGTGTCTTTTAACCTGGCATCTGAATATCCGTGCTGCTAGGAAATGATAGATCCTAGTGTTGTTATCTGTAAAATTGATCAGAAATTCACTTATTTAACCGTGTCATTGGCTTACCCGTTCCAGTTCGGAGTTATGCGACCACGGATAAACGAATTTTTCAGAAAATTCTCTTTGTTTCATTTAAAATTCTGATAGTAGCTTGATAAAATGGTAACCAATCTTTTAACCAGTCGTCGGATTATCCGTGCGAATGCAGAAAAAACAATTTTAAAGGTGTTCGGAAAACCTATGAAGGCAAAAAAAAAATCATTGGTTAAAAAATTAACCTATGAATATTTTTTTATCCATTAGAGGATGGCCAGACCTTATTGTATATCATTAAAAACTTAAACTTATTCTGAATCTTGGAAATTATCTAGGAGGATTAGTAACAATTGAAAATTTCATACAAAAAATGTCCACCTGAATGCATTGCATTTTACCATTGTGCAGGAGTAGATAGGAAGAAAGACGATTTTTAATGCGAATAGCACTGGTGCGGGAACTCTCCATGGTTGGCTTTGGTTGATCTAAATGGACACGACGGGGAACGGTACATGTCCAACGGAAGGATACGCTTTTCCTTCCCGTTGGTACGGGTTGTTTTTTGTTCACGCTGGATGGTACGGAACGGTTTCTGTTTTTAATTCGCCAAAGAAACTAATTCCAGCACGCGGGTTGTGGTGGCAGGTGGCAACGGTCTGTACATGGCTGAAGAGATCCTGTTTTTTTTTTGTATATGTGGCTCTATAGTTATCAGGTCGACCCCAAAAACTATTACACGTGCGCATTCCCATTACAGTCGTAGCAACTCCATCGGACCGCGAATAATCGGATGTGTACGCTGTGCAGTATTAATGAGCTGGTTTATGAATTTCCTTCAGGCTGTGCTGATCCTGCTCATTTCGTCTCAGGTGCATTGCTGCCGGTGGGAGTGTTGTGCCCGATCCCCAGAATGATTTTCCAGCCGCGTGTGCGGCAATGATTTTGTGTTTTATTTTACCTTCCATTTCGGATCTGGCGCACGAAATTCCCGCACAATGGTGGTGGCAACATTTCGTTTTGTAGTTTTTTGTCCATCCCTCCCCCGCCCGAGTTGCAGGTACTTACTTTTTTATGGGAAACCCATTTTCACCTTCGTACGAGGCACTTCGTTTTGGCTCGCTATTACACACGTGTGAGTTTAATTTTTGATGAGTCGTACGAGCGGAGCAAACGGACAAAAAATAGGGAAGAAACTCCTTGTTCGGTGGAAGTGAAAACGGACACGTATCAACGTACGACGGAAGCGGAAAGATTTTTCCTTTTTGTAGTACCATTCCGTTCGGGTTATGCCTTAGCGTGCCGGCACAGTGAGCCGGAGCTTCATGCATAATGAAGATGTCCACCACCACCACCGCCGTATTCCACACGTGCCTCGCTTCGTAAGCCTTCTTGATGGAAAGGATAAGACAGTAGGTGTGCAACGTTTCACAAGTGCAGATACTCCGAAATAGACTCAAAAATTGTACGATGATAATATGTTTAGCAATGGAATGTTTTGTGCCTTTCTTTTCCAAAGGTTCGTTTTGCATGATAGATTAAAATGGTAACGAAATTAAGAACCTACTCGTAAAGTTCCAACCGGGTTCGATGATTACTGCAGGACCGAGGTGGAGTGGTTGCATTAAACATTTGCATTCCCGCCTTACCATTGCACCATTCATGTTGTATGCACAAGCCAGCAAGATATCGGTATGTGTGTGCGGAGGTTGCGATTGCCGTGACCTGATTAAGAGTGACTAAATGACAGTAGAGATATGGCGTAACGCTAAAATTGGAGTTCAAGATAATCTAAGAAAATGATCAGTATATTGATTTATCTCTTTTTACCACCTACTTATCAGCGAATTTTATACCACGTACCAAAACGTTAATCAAGTTTTTATCAGATCAAAATTTGTAATAGAAAGTGATTTGAATATCCTTCAAGTCGTGCAATGGTTTTTATTGAAAAATTAAAGTTGTTTCTCATTTTAACCTTGCTTGCTTTTATGGAATTTTAACTGTACAGAGTCAGTAGCAGTCAAATGGTGGTGAGGATATAAACATGGTTCAACGACAAGTCCGGCATGAGTTCAAATCTCGAATTGGTCTTACAATGCCTGTTATAGAATGTTGATGTGTTACTTTGAACTTTGAACAAGGAGCGCAGGTCTAAAGAAGAGTATTTAGTACAGAATCTTATAGGCAGTATTTCAGTACTGGGATGGCTCGAAAGTTATCCATAGTCTAGTCTATCGCCATTGTAATGGACGTTTGATTCCCAATTTTCACTCGGCCGGTATTTCCTCATGATCCCAAAGTCTTAGAATAAGCTGATGTAGCGTCAAGCTCCTTCGGCGCCATCTTGAACATTGAATCACTTACAACTGTTTGATGTTATTCATGTACAGTGACAAGCAACTAGTTCTGCGTTTTTAGCTATAGCGTTACTAATTAAGCAATGTTTGCCTACTAAAAATAACAACAACCAAAAACAGAGAAGAGTAATTTTAAAATGTCTTGTTGTTGAATCTTGCTTGTTGAGCAAATGCGGTGAATGCTAAGGTAACTCCGTTTGCTCCAGAAAGATACACGCTCTACAAACCATGTGTCTAATTTAAAGTCCACAATAATTTGGAGCTTAACGGGCAGATCAAACAATAACCCACAAACCTTGGGGGGAGAGTCCTTGGCAGAACAAACATATATACAACCCACACATACTGGAGAGAAATTGGATCGCTTGGTCGCAAATTACCGCAATTAAGCTATTATTGCGCGTCGTCTTAAAACAACGTCTTTCTCGTTAAGGGCGCCCTCCAGGGCGCAACCGATCCCGTGCGGGTTGGAGTTTCACCTGCGGAAACAATGGTGCCCCGAGCGGTCTCGCTTAAAAGCCCCTTCGTCAAATGTGATTTGTTCGTCGTATGTGTTGGAGGTGCTTGGAGGTTGTTCGGGTGGGTGTAAAAAGCTCATTCGCTTCCGGCCTGTGTTGACGAGAGCGATTAGTTTTGGTGGGCCGGTACGGGTATACAAATATGGAGGATTTGGTGTCGGCAAATGATGAAGATGTAGGTGGTGCAGGGTTAATCTTAAACGGTCGGGTTGACAGTTGTGTTTGGTTTGAGAAGGGGTTGAAATGCGCCATATCGTTTTGGGGCAAATTAATATCTCGTTTATCAGGTCCGGTGATGGTTCGTAATCCTGATGCTGGGGTTGTTTGAAGAAGGGAATAATTATGTTGAGGTGATCTGTACCTGTTTAAAAATTGTAAACGAAGCGGAACGAGCAGCGAGCAAACAGTGCAGTAAAATGTGCTGATTAATTCGTGTTTGAAATATTGTTTTGTTGTTGCGATTTTCTACCCTGCTTTCCGCAATGAATTAATTTACTAAATATTTCACCAACCACTGGGATGGATAAAATATTCTACCATACTGCTCCGTGAAATACTGCAGCGTGTACAAATGTGTGTTTGTTTGCGTTCGGTTCACAATTACTTTGGGGGTGAGCTGGTTGGGAATGTAACGTTCGTGACATCGGTGTAAATATTAGTCGATCGTGTTCCCTGTGTGCGCTGCCCGGCACACTGTGCAGTGATTGCGACACCGAGGACGTGCCGCTGGCTTAAACTGCTATGCCCACCGACCGTGTAAAATGGAAGTCGAATTTTCACATTTCCGCTGGATTGATATTTTGCTCTTCTTTTGGTGGAGTTTTTCACGCTTAATTGGTCGGCGGGGGAGGAACTTCGGCGCCTTGGTATCTCCGGCCGTACCACGGAGGAGCGCTCATTTACACGCCGAAAAAATGTGCGCCCAGAATGTTTCTGTCGGTTGCAAATTTACATGCAAAATACATACAAACACCACTACCATCTTCTCATTGCTGGGCCAATGCACAATGGGCACGGAACGGAATGAAATTCCAAAAATCAATTTGAACTTTAGAGTAAATGGCTATTGTTTTGGAAAACTACGATAAAAGTCGATAAAACATGTTTTAGTTTATGCCTCTTATTTTTGCTTTTGTAATTAAAATTAAAAATCTAAATTAAATGTAAATTTACATCTTATTTTAGAATTTTATCCAGCTTTCAGAAGATTTTTTATTAGTTTGTACTTCTTAGTTCTAAAATTATTCAACGAAATATGCAAAAGGGTATGGGATGCTCGTAAGAAAACTTAATTTGTTATGCTGCAAAAAAAAGCTCTCAATATCGCTAAGTTTGATCAATATTATTATGTAGCCTGACGTTTGCAAATATACAAGAACTCCCTTTGCGCTCTAAAGCCAACGTTCAGGCTCAAACTAGGAAATATAGATGATATTATTACCAACGTTCTAGTCCCAATAGTTTGCTTAGGATAAGCAACTACTTTTTATGTTTTTGTTTTGTTTTAGTTATAGAACTATTTATTACGACAGTTCGTCGTTTTGTCAACTCCAATTGAGCTGATTGATACAATGCTCCAAATCGTTTTCAACGTTATCTCATCGAAAAACAATTTAGTCCGATAATTGTTCGAAACTGCCCACTGTGCAAAGGGTCGATTTCGAAGCGCAAAGCAAAGTCAGTGTGTGATGAGACGAAAAAAAAGCGGGAAAAGCCTTCATCATGTTTTTCACACAAAGAGGGCTCGTTTAAGCGAGAAAGAGAAAGAATATGTGCGCGCATGCTGTGGTGAAGAAGATAACATGATTGTGGCGAGGGAAAACTTTTGCCGCCATAAAGAACATGAGCAGCATGACTGGAAAATTAGATTTTTTTTCCATCCCCTACAAAAATAAACTCATTTATCGCGGGTTCGAACAAGGACCAAACGATAAAGAAGCATCTCAGTCGAATTGGGTTTACAAAAAAAAATGATAAAGTTGGCTAATATACAAAAAAAACAAGTAAATTAGTGTATCAATATTTCACGTCAAGTGTAACATTTTTCCGAAAGGTTGAAAGAGTTTTCCCATGCTGGAAGCAGAAGTATCTGCATGTTTAATGATAAATCAAAACTGGACAAATGGTGGATTTTCCTTTTTCCCTCCTCGCTAGGGAAACAACACGCACAGTGTGTCGTCTCGCGAGAATTATGGCGGAAAAAAGTGGGGAAAATTTCCCACAAACCCTTTTTTTTGTGGTTGCGTGTGCCAGATTTTTTCCATTTTTTTAGCCACATTTTCACACTTACGGTTGAGCATGAATGGAAGAGAAATGTAAAAGTAGATGAGTTGGGTAGGGATAGGAGAAGGGGGGGGGGGGTGGTTGTTTTGGAGGCCAGGGATTTATTATTTTTTTGGGTTCTGTTTGCTCACTACCAGTAACATTGCGTGCGTTAGATTTTTCTATGGCAGTTTTCCTCCTCGTGCGTGTTCGTGTTTTCATTGGGCGGAAAATGGAGGTCCTTACCAGCCCAGATTCAATTTCAAGTTCGCGTTTCTTTTTCTACACGAAGCTTTTTTGCGTCCACAGATCAAAGATCGTAAATGAAGCGTGTCGGAAAGGCGTGAAGGTTGTTTAAGAATGGAGCAAATAGAGGGAGTCTGAAGCGAAAAAAAGCTAACCCACACGGCTCATTGGATGGTCTATCGTTAATTCTTGATTTATGACGCAACGCTAGGGGTGCTCTGGGTAATGGTCGGTTTCGACAAATATTTAATTCGTGTTATCACGTTCACATTACAACGCACAGCCACATTACGGATGGATTGGCTGATGTTATTTAACCAAACGTCAAATCAAATCAAATGTTTCATTTCGCTGCTTGTTGTTTCGTGTGTTTTTTTTATTCTCCTTCCCACTCTCGAGAACGTTTTCTGAATCCACAAGCCTACTATGCCTTGCCGGTGCTAGTAAATGGCATTAAATTTATGCTAATGAATTTTGTGTTTTATTTTCATTGCTGGCGAGTTTTCCATTCCAAACGGACGCGGAGTTGTGGTTGAAATGAGGCAGAAACTAGAATACTACTACTGCAAACAAAACTCGTACGGGCATTTCGAGTGCCAGCTTGTTGTTGATGTTGGGTTGTTTTTAGTATGGCGGAAATGAGTTTTGTGGAAGTGAAGTATTTTTTTTAATTATCAGATACGCTGGCTACCCGTGCTCTGTTTGTAATAAAATATATACCGCTTGGAGTTTTAACGATGTGGAAAAATTTTCCTAATGTTTATTTTATCTTTAATTTGCTCTTTTAATATTTCTCTTTTTATGTTAAAAGCATAATTAATTTCATTATCTATCGTGCAGCACTGCCATTCGTTACATTTGCTATAACCGATTGTTATTGTATTATAATTATAATTGCTATAATCTAATGATGCCACCAAACAAAAATTATTAATTTCTGCCAAAAACAGTTGAAATAAAAAATAAACCATAACATAGTGAACATAGTGCATTTTAGTTAAAAATTGCTTCAAGAGAGGTTATTACGAAGATCCCAACAATTGATAAAAATTCTATATTAGAAAGGCGTTGAACCATTAGGGAAACCTCAATAATTCTTTTATGGTTTACTGTTCAAACAGAAATCTTTATTTTTATTAAACTAAACATTTAACATGTAACACATGTTGACTCCCCGAATAATCGACGTTTCTCTGAAACTCAATAAATATATATAAAACTTAACTACGGCAATCATATCAATCTAATCTAATCGAGGCTTGTTGCTAATAGATTTTTATTGTGTTTGCGTTATGTTATATGGTCATAAAAAATTGAAAAAGGTCTCTTTTTGGGAAAGAAAGACATTTCCATAAAGAAAACATAGCATCAAAATTATTACAAATCGATACTTACGATGGCGTACGAAGTTTTTTCTGTTTTTAAGTTTCTTTTTTTCCATCGTTTTAGTGCCCATTCGGAAGCTCGCACTAATGAAAAGTTTGTCGAACGAACCATTCTCGGTTTCCGCTGTTTATTTGTTCCCCCCCGTTTTTTCTCCGGCAAATGAAACGCCATAAAGTTCAGTCAATTAAAGGAGCATTCTTATGACGGCGATGAAAAAGGAAAGAAACACATGCATTCCCCTCTTTCGATGCTACTGCTTTCTTCCCTCCTGTTAGGAGTTTCCCGTAGCAGTGGGAAAGTTTAGCGCCTAGCAAAGTCAAAGTTCGTAAAAGGTGGAAAAATTAGGTTAACATGAAGTTTTCCACCACCCCCCATTATGCTTTGTTTCGTTCGCTTTTTGCCATAATCGTGTGAGGCGTGCGTGTGATAGTGCCATCTTATCTGGGGTTTGGAATTATTTTTGACATGTATTTTTCCGCCTCGTTGCACTGGAACTTTCCTTCACCATTGCAGCTTGTCTGTTGCTTTGCTACCAAATGTGGCACAGATTTCGGTTGCACTTTTACACAACGATTTACACGATTTACACCAAAAAATCGCTACGAAACAGCTTTCAACTCACGACACTTGTTTATTCAGCATTCCGCTCGTCGGTGAACTTTTGCCTGCACCGGTTTTATTACATTTTCCGTAATTAATTTTCCACCGGTGGATTTATAGTTTGATTTGTATGTTTCGTTCTTCTTTGGTGGCTTTGCTATTTCTATGGTTCGTGACGAAAAATAAAACCAATGTAAAAGAAAATAAAAAGCTCCTGTAGCGGAATATATTTTCCTAACATTTGCTGGATTTTTTGTTAGTTGCTTTGTCTAGTGCCTCCTGCTGTGGTTGTGACAAAGTTTTAAGCGCAATTATAAGTTCTCTGCACAACTAAAAAAAGAGAGAGAGAAGGAGAGAGAGAAACGTGTTACAATAGGAAAAAAGGAAACAAATATGGAAACTCTAGACTTTTCGCGGTATTTTTGAGTGGGTTAAACGGCATCCTTCCCGGCCAGCTATAACTTCTGTGACTTATCGCGATGAAGGGAAAAACTTTCCACCGCTAGCAGGGGGGAAGGGAAACTGTAGAGCGGAAGGGCGGGAAAATGTGTTCCATCGTGGGAAAAGCACCGGATGGTTAGGAAACATTTTTCATAATGTGCGCATAAAATCTCGGCCAAGAAAACAACACATTGACTGGCGCTTCCTGCTTTTCCGAAGTGGACCGCGATCGTGATCGGGTTACATTTCGGAGTTGGTTGTTTGTTGGGTGGCATAAAGAAAAAAACAAAGCTCAGAAAAGAAAACTTCTCTTACTGGTGATAAGTAACAGTCTTGTCTGATTGTATGAAAGGGACAAACACAATTTATATTTTTAATATTGAAGGTAATGCTTTAGTTGGAATGTGACATTTCCAGGAAATAAATGAAGCTTGGAAGCTAGAAGAAAATGACGTAAATTTATTTATATTTTATTCAATAGTTTTATGTGTACACATGAAAAGGGATAGTCATCGTCTACGTTGATAGCAGATAATGCAATATTAAAAACCATTTCCCGGTTGAAAAACTCCATAAAAAGCTTGCCATTTGCTTTCCATTGTACTTTTCGTGCTCGTCCTGCCCCAACAATGTCCAGTGTCATTTCTTGCTATTCCGTCAACGGTTGCTCTACGTATCGTTCACGCCGTTCGTCCATTTTTCCCGGTGGCAAACTCATCAGCGATGGCAGATGGTGCACTCGTACCGGGCGGATATTGCATTTATTTTCTCTCGAGATGCATTTTATTGCCGTCTGCCACCGGTACGCTGCAGCTGTCGACGATACGACGCTGCGCGTGACACACGGCCATCTTATATTTCGCTTTTCGCCTCACCTATCATTAACAGCACAGCGCTCACTGACACGTTCGCTTTTTGCGTTTTATTTCCTCCCGCCACGAATTTTTGGACGGAAATTTGGTGCAACCATTGTGATGGGTGGAACGTTACGAAATCGAAAAGAAATTGTTGAAGCCTTACGGTTGTTTCGTATTGGGTTGTGTGCCACGTTTCGCCGGCAACAGGCACGAGAGCTGACAGATAGTGGGGAGCAACAAAAAATCGAAGGCGTTTGAAAGCTTTGACGTGTCGGCACAAAACCGATTGACAGATCTCTTGATTAGCGAATGGAAGTATTGCTCACTTCGAGACATTCACGGATGATGAATGTGTAGGTGAAGTTTCAGTTTTGGGTTATGTTGGAAGTTGAGTATCTACAGTTTTTTTTAAGGAGACAAGGAAAGGGAACGTAACTTGTGTAACGATTCCAATGTAATGTCTAAATTATGAAAAATCCCAAAAATTCCTAAAATATCTAAATTTTCTTTTTTCTTTTAAAATACTAAAAGTTATTATGAAGGACTTCCAATATTTCAGTTAGTTTTCCCTTTGAAAACAATCGTACGGAACTGGAAGAAAGCGTTACAAATCATTACATTTGAGTTGTCAAAAATTTCCTTTTTTTCCCGAACTCTGTTATTGGAGTTCAATGTATTCAACAGGCAAAATCTATCTGTCTGTAAATATTTTAATTTGATTTTTTTGATTTGGCATCCAAATTTTGATAATTGGCTTATACATAAGAAAATCAATTATTTATGTCCAATTAATCAACAAGAATTTCATATTTTAGTAATTATTGGATGTTTGTTGCATTCTCTTTTCCATGCCACTGCCATCTGCCACGGTAGAAAAGTAACGAATTTCATCAGTAAAATACCAATGGGAAACAGTCATACCAATCATCTGAAGCATTTTTCACGCTTTTTGAATTGTAAAATTGAGATACTAACAAGCAAGCAAAGATTAATAGCAAGTACCGGCACGAGGAAAAAACGAACTCCCGAATGGTACAGCATTCCTTGGCAATTCGAGCATACCTTTGCCCAATAACCTTTTTCTACTGCTTCCACGCTACCTTTGACAGAGATCCGTGCAAGATTGAACCTCTCGACCATCCGGCGGAATTTCGTCTCTGCAAGCAAATCACGTACCCCGGGAGTCGTCGGAAGGTTTTGCAATGGTTTCGAAAAAAGTGAGATGGAAAACCGGTTCATCTGTATCAAACTGCAGCAACCGAGGCGAAGAAAGTGAAACGAAAGTGCCTCAAAGGTGAACAGTCCGTAAACTGTTTCTCAGCACAGCGAAAAACCAACGCCATTGCTCGGAAATTGCTTCCTCAGCACCCGGGTGTGGGGCCAGGCAAGTTGAGGAGTGTGTTCTTCGTTTTTTTTTTTTCGTCAAACCAACCATAATCGACCTGGACAGACCTGAGCAGATTGGCAAAAGCAATGAGAGCGAAAGTGGGCACGCTAAGGAAGTTGCCGAAGCGTGAACTGGTTTTCCTTTCGGACTGCGGGATCACACCGTGGCTCCACCCGTGTGTTCTGCCAGCGCTTACTTAAGTGGCGTACAGATGTTGTTGCGTTCGAATTGATTTGGGCGCTGTCTTGGCCGTACTGGAAACAAGAGCAGTGCATGCATGAGTGTGGTTGTGTGTGTATGTGCGACAGCATTAACCGAAATGAGCGCAAATAAACCGGACCGCTGGAGACCGCGCACGTGTGGTGCGTTCGTTCAAAAATGTTCGTAATGGTCGATGGCGTTTTGGTGCTCCACAATTGCCAAGCTGATTGTAACGAGGAGAGAGAGAGAAAAAAACCAAGCCCCTAGACGGGAAAGCTTATTTCTTTGTTGTTGCATCCGGTTGAAAAGTTCGGTTTTACAAGACATTACGTTAGGAAGGTCATCAAGTTTGGTAAATTGGTCCTTGTTGCGCTGGGGTGGAAAGAATCCTTAGTCGCTTGATGTTAGCACGGGTCAGGAATGGAGACGAAACACTTGAACTTCTTGTCTACAATGGAAGTAACAAATTAGCTCTCAAGGAAAGTCGAACCGCAAATCGATTCACTTCAAACTTTCGTTGGACCTGCAAGAATGTTTTGTTCGTCATCGGGTCGCTCGAACTCAAAATACCCACAATAGTTAGCTGTATTGCTATTACATTTTGAGATAAATTGCTATAAAAAATATGTGCCAAATATAAAATTGATTTTATAGCAAATCATGACAACAAAATATATATATTTTTAATTTCTGTTTATTTCAGGACATTGTTTCTGTACAATAATGACATTTTACGAGAACGTTGAAAGTTATTGGAAAATATGACAATGACCCGTATGACGTGACACCTTCCAAGATCTGGAATCCAATATAGCTCAAATTTTATAGCATCGCTCGCTGTCATCCGATACGTGTACTTTGGCTTTGTGTGAAAACATGGCCACGAGTTAAGCTGAAAAATACACACAAAAGAATATGTCAATTTTATAGCAGATATTGTACATCAATATGATTTTGTCATAACGGTCTTTCTTTATAATTTTACCGTTTGTTGCAGTTAATTTGCTGTTAAAATTTTATTCAGTGTGCCAAGCTATTGAGCACAAATGTCAGAGATAAAATGAATGGTTGCGAATAGCTTTCCATTAAAACTTTTTTCCAATGAGTGCCCATGGACACCGGCACGATCGAATTAAAATATTCCTTGTAGTTATTTCGTTAATTTGTATTACACAAGCACACATTAAATGCATGTAGTTTGACTAAGAAAGTATGTCTTGTTTGGGAGATTATAAAAAAAAATCGCTACCCTTTTGTCAAACCATTTCTCTATCACACTTACTATCATATGCTCTCATCAGCTGTTAGCACGGTTTTTATCCTTTATAATTGATTTTTAACTACAATGATGCTTCCCCCACTTCCAGTTGTGCTATAAAAATCACACCCAATCAATCTCATTAACGAGTTGCCATTTTTTTTCTCTTGCCCATTTTGTCTGCATCTTGAAACATGTCAACGGAACGTGCCGAGGGGTACATTTTCTCGCCCGTTTTCAGGCAGCACCGCAATCACTGTCACGACGTTGGCAGCGCTACACGGTGCAAGATGCACCGATTTATCTCGGGCTCTTGTTATGTCTCTTATCATTTTCGTTTTAGCTCCCGGTTGAGACACGCGAAGAAAAGTCGGTCGATGGTTGCCCACTTGCACAACCGATTTTGAATCACACGAAGGTGTTTTTCTTAAGTTTTTTTTTCTCCTGTAGGTATATGTGTGTGTAATACACGTGGTTCAATGTTGCAGGTCGCTTCCAGCTAGGGGGTAGTTTATTTGAATGGTTCTGGCCGGGGACGCTATTCTTTCCCGTTCACGTGAGCAACAACTTGGCATCTTGCTTGGTCTAGTGCTGGTTAGACGCCGTCATCGTTGTCATCGTGGGCATTTTGCTGCGGCCATCTTTTAGGCATCTCTGCCATCTTCAGCCCCAGTGGCACTGCTTTCATATCGAATAGGGTGAGATAAATTATCCAGTGCATTCAGCGTCCCGCAAACTACAATGCACTTTATTGCTGCAGTTTTGGGTCGTCTGGTTCCGTGCCTACGTCGCTCAGAAGCTTACGACTTGGATAGAGGACGCTCGCCCGTGCATGAATCTTTGATAATGATCGGTACGAGAAGGGGCAACGTGGGGACACATTCTACGAAGATGCACTTGGCATTATGCAGCAGCCTGATGAAGGAACTCTCAGGCCGGTGGATGAGGTTCGTTTATGTGTTGTCTTTGGTCGGAAATCGTGACTTATGTCATCTATTTGCATGCCGCCCGCACTCGAACTACACGAACAGACATGATGAGGTCCTCCAGGGGCGGTGGGAAATGCTTTCACTTGAGCGGAAAGTTTTGTCATTTAGATAAAATCTGCACCGGTCCGTTGCAATTCGGCGGGACTGTTGGGTTTGGGTTGGCTGCAACGTGTTGTTCGGCGCTTTCTGCAGCAGTTTAGCCAAGGATTAGCATCTTCAAACGGAAGCTCCAAAGCACCCCACGATGTAGCGCCGGAACGCGTTAGCCGACCGAAATTCCTTGGCAGATAATCTTAAGCAGGTTTTTGGATGAGTATTTTGGTCGGAGGGGGCGAGAGTGATTTGATGGGCAAAGTTTTTGTCCCAACATTTCCTAAGCACCCGTCGACGGATGCGTTTTTAGCTGGATGTTTGTTTGGGAATGGGTGAAATTTCTATCCAGTAGATGCTGCTGGAATGCTTGGCGCAAATGTCAATTAAACTTCATAATACCGGATGGATTAAGCTTTGCTCAAAATCTCAGCCACACAATGTCAATTACTTAATTTGTGTTAAGCGATCTTTCCAGTGAGCTGTGTGTGGTTTTTAATTGAATTTAGGAGTAATTTAATTAATTTAACTTCTGATACAAATTGCACACTTTATGCTTCAGGGAAATCTCTCCCCTGGATACCTTCCTCCTCTAGTTTACAATGGCTTGCTTTATGAGCTGATTAAATAAATAATTATTCTCAAACGATCTTTCTAACGCAAGCGTTGTGAGTGCAAAACTTCAATAAAAAGACCAATTTTTATGTTATCTTAGAGGTGGTTGTTGTCTACAGCTGTTGAGGGCTACAGAGGTGTACTTTTGCTGAGGAAAGTAGGGACATTGTCAATCTTGTTCTATATATCTTTGTGATAAAAGTCGTTAGATGCAAAACAATTTGAAGATGTGAACAGTGGCAGCATTTGTTGACCGTCAGCCACCGCTCTAATGAAATTTAATTTCATCTCACTTATTAGCATTCCTGAATAGTGAGTACAAAGAGCACAATCGAAGAGAACCATAGATATTTTTCATTTCGAGTTTAATTCGCTAAACTCTAATGAAAACATGAATTATAAAGTCTGATAGTTGAAGTATGACAATTTGAATAGATGTCTCAAAAATTATTTGAAGAATGTATAGAAGGAGTCATTTGAGTATATGCTCTAAGGTTTTGACGATATCAGATTCTTCTTCTTCTTTGGCCTAACGACCTACTCGGTCATGCCTGCCATTTCTGGCTTACTAGACTTATTGATACCTCGTAGTTGGATAGTCAGTCCTCACTACGGCGGAACGGTCCAGATGGGATTTGAACCCCGGTCCTGCCGTATGAGACCGGCGCCGTTTATCTCCTCGGCCATCGGACCACCCCCGATATCAGATTATATTCCTGGAATCCTTGGAGAATTAAAATTCCATTCCTACTTACCAATTTCCAGGATGTTTCCTTGGATTTTTTTTTTCCAAGATTAAAAATACCTATTCTGTTTTGAGCACATGATTAAACATATATATTAATTTTTGATGAAATTGAAAAAAAACAATGCATTTATAATATTAATGTATTCTCTCTTGGTGCTACTCTAAGCATGTGAAAAAAATAACTAAAGCATGAGCGACACAGGTGCTCCGATTGGAGCTAATCACTTTGAAGGCTAATGTGCGATGTTTACGATCGGTAAGTTCATAAATTGCGCAATAAGCGAGAGGCAGATGCACTTCAAACTTTTCCTGCTCACAAGTAACGAGAAAGCTGAAATCAAAACAAAAAAACATCCACTAAAAAAGAGCAGTTTTGATCGAGATGCCATAATTTTCCTTTGTTGTGTCGTGCCTGCAACACGTGTGCACAAATTTGAACCACTGTTTGCTTATTGGCTTCTTCGTTTGCTTATTGCTTTAGCATGGAGTTTGGGAAGTTTGAACGAGAAGGTACCTCCAACGGAGCAGGATAATCTCGGAGAAAGGTAACCACTTTATCTTTGAAGTGTTTGTTGTTAGCTCAACCTTCCCGATGTGCGTTGAAAGTCCTGCAGGATAAAAAAAGACGCCAGCCTCGCTTTTGACCTCCTTTTTAGTGGATGTGTGTGTGTTCGTTTCTCGTGGGACCGATTTTGTTTCCACCTCGAGCCGCTCAAATGCCCATCATACGCAACACCCCCTTGGGTTGAATTATTTATAAATTATTGAAATTCCCAACCCGGAAGCGAACAATAATCTTCTGCCACTTCCGACGTTGTAATGGCGCGTTGGGAGGTTGTATTTTTTATATTCTGGGCTCTCAGCACCCGTCAGTGACTTAAGGGGCGAGAGAAAAGCCTTCCCGATGTTGCCCACCAAATGTGAATACGATAGAGTAAGAATGTGTTTCACTCAGAAGGTTTTGAATGCGAATGACAACGTTCGTGGCCGAGCCTAAAGTGACAATGAAGAAACAGGCGAATCCTTTTCCAAACAAACGTGAGCTCACCATACTCTTTCGCTTCTTCTTCAAGAATCCAGTCGGGAGGTTGAGTTTTTTTTTTCATCGTCAGTCAACTACCGAGGGAAAGATTTCCCTTTTCCCGAATATGGAACAAAGGCTTTCCACGTTTTTATTACTGAAAAAAAAAACAGGACAACACAGAAAGTATATTGCTCCATAGTTTTTCTAAGCATTAAAGACAAACACACTCCGGACCGTTGATACGCTGCAGCTGACACTTTGTGCTACTTTGTTTCGTTTCGTCAAACATATATTTCCGTTAAGGGGATTCCTTTTTTTCGGTCTGCACTCGTATTTCTTTTGCATCAGAAAGCGCCGAGAAAAAAAACATCGCACCTATGTTTACGGGTTTCTGTGTACGATGATGTTACATGTTTTTTGTATTATTCTGTGTACAAAAAGAATACAACTTCAACGAAAAGGGAAAAGGATTAAAGTATGGTGAGGTTAGGTAATCCTTAAACTGCCCCGGGTTGGCTTTTACTGCAAAGTTTTCTGCAAACCAGTTCGTTCTGAGCCCTACGCTTCTTGAAATATATGTTCCGAAAAGGGAACGATTGCGTAGGAGTTGTCACAGTGTCAAGTTGTTTCCTGCTACCCTTTAGGGGGCGGTGCAGAATTTCCCCGAAGAAAGATTTCGGTTGAACGGAGAAGCTTCGGGCGGCAAAGCGTTGAACGATTAATCATTTTGTGTGGAAGAAGTTCCACCACGATGTCACATAAGGAACTCTCGGAATCGGGTCGCTCCAAATGGTGAGGTTTGGGAACATATCTGGGAGGCTTAATTTTGTAGCGGTGGTTTTATCTGTGGCTACTTATGTGGGTGTTTAACCTGTGCGACGTTAGACGCAGGAGGAAACATTCAAAAGACGAAGATACCGCAATTATTCATTGTTGGAAAAATATGTCTGGAATTCCCGGAAGATAACAAGTACTGCCCCGAGGATGGGTTGAGGAGTTAAGGATTATTGGTAAATCTGATTTAATCTTGCTGTGGATGTATTTAGGTTGGTATAGGTTTATTTCGGAATACTTTCAAATGGTACTTTTAAAACGCTTTTTATTCCATTGAAAATTTAAAAACCGATAGAAAACCATTTCCTTGAAGTTAATGCTCAAGAATTGAATGTCACCCTGTAGAGTACTCACAGGAATTTGCGGGATATTTTTAGCCGTTACTGGTTGCACTTTTTCTGCGAAACCATTTACAATGAATAATACAAGAAGACACGAAAAACAGTAGTGGCACCCGGTCGGTTATGCATTTTCCAGTGGAATGAAAAATAGATATTGTACCTCGAAGTAACGGGCGGATTGGTGAAGCTTGGGTCCCTGTAACACGCGGAAACCCGGACGTCCAAATGTCAAGGCCTTCTGCCACTGTCAACGACAAACCCCTGACAGGGTTTTGTTTTTTTTTGCTCTTGCAAATCCTTGAAGCGCGGGTGATTTTGTTGCTGAATAAATTGTAAGACTATTGGAACTGGTTGCATAAAAGTGTCCTGGTGTCTCCGTTTCGGAAAAACGAAAGATGACAGCTCATCTTCCTCGAGTTTGTTGTAATTTGTTGCATTGAGCTCGTTCAGCTCATCATTGTCGGTTCTCTTTGGACAGTGTTTTACTTCTCGTCTATATCTGTGAACGTACTATCACGAAACACCTGCAAATGCGATGCAGTTGACACGAGAAATAATCCTCTGCTCGCAAAATGGACACCTTGTTGGGAGTTTAATTCGCTACCAGGATTCACAACTTTGGTGTACATGAGTTGATCAGCGTTTTATTGCAATGGTGCCATTTTGTTTTGTAGCTGCTCTGTGTCCTTCGTCCATTGCTGCAGATGATGATGATGATGATGGGAAAAAGGATGCTTTAGTCGTAATTCGAGCAGCGTGATTGTTTTATATTATCCAGTTAAGGAAATAACAAGTAAAATGCGTCTCGTGTGCTCTTTCACTCTCTCTCTCTCAGACGACGAGTTTGTGTTTTTTTTTTTGAAGCAGGATCTCAAAGTCTTAAAGGACCATGACCGAGGCATTCCGACCTGGGAGTAATTTATTATACGCGCGTCGCATCCGGCACAAGGGGATTAAGCGTTGAAGTAGGGGATCCGGCAGTGTAAGTGCCCAATGCCGGAAAGCTCGTTGCCGCCGGCTTTGACGTAATGAAAAATATGCCAATCAACGGAAAAGGACACTTTGGAAAAACGGACAATAAAGCGAGTTTCGGTGTTGACCGTTCGGTGTCGTGAACTTGAAGTGAGAAATTAATTAAAATCTATTCCAGTTTCGGTCGGGGGAGTTCCCCGCGGGGAAATGTTGGAAACGCCATTCACCACCATTTTGTCTAGGATATTTCTTTCGGGAGATGTGTCGGTTTGGAGAGATCGTTTTTGCATGAAAAGATCTGTGGAAGGGTAGCGTTCCAAGCAACAGGTCACCGACAATGAAGGATGATTCCTTTCTTCCTTTCACGGGACCACAAGCATGTTGTGAACGTTGTGCGAGCATTTATTTGCCGAACCAACTCCCTATCCAGGTGCACGCCAATTAGGATCATCAAGGATTAAGGAGCCCCAAATTAGCATCGAATTAATTGTGTCCTTTCATTTTGCGTGGAAGCGCGCGGGACCGGGACGATACTTGCCGGGAGGGTGGAAAAGTATGTTTGATAAACATCCGTGTAATTCTGGAAAACTTAACTTCGCAGCAGCGTACAACCCGGTACGGACGAACAAATCGTTCGTCGGCTCGGAAAAGGTTTCGAGAAGTCGAACTTCAAACTTGATTTGAAAACATGTTGAAGGGTTTGTGCGGAAAATTGTGCGTCCTCTCTGTACTTGTTTTTGTTGTTTGGTCCACTTCACCTCTCACTCAAAACCGTTCGTTCGTTTTCCAAGTCATCCAAGTGGTGTGGGGATGATCGAAAACGGAGGGGATCTGTTTTTCCAGTAAACACTATGCCTGTGACTTATGTACCAA
Source organism: Anopheles minimus (assembly GCA_000349025.1). NCBI lineage: Eukaryota > Metazoa > Arthropoda > Insecta > Diptera > Culicidae > Anopheles > Anopheles minimus. The sequence continues at coordinate 476,817 of KB663943.1, read as the reverse complement.
GACGATTCGACGTTGACGGTGCGAACGAATTGAAATTTGTTTTGAAGATAAACACCACCGAACGAACCGGTGTGTTGGCTTATTCGGAAGTAATAAAGCCAAAGAAGGAGCCGAGCAGGAAAAGCTGTTTTTGAATTAATTTTGCAAGTATTCATTACGCCGGCGATGTGGGCGCTCGTTCATTTCGACGTCGGTTATGGAGCGCAGGGGTTTTCAGGGTGTTTGCATGGATGTGCTTAATTTTCATACATTTTATAATCCAAACCGTGGAACATAGAAAAGGGAAATTATTTATGAAAAATGATCAAAATTAGGAATGAACGGAAAATTATAAAAACAATCTTCCAAGATGTTTGTTTTGCTAGTATCCTTAAATATTTGAATTTATTATCTTAAGGAATTCAAAAATATTAAAAAATTTCTTTCCCCATATTTTTACCATTGTGCGAAAATGTTTCAAACTGTTTTTTTTTCCTCGCATTTAATTTTATTCATCGCATGCAAATTACGCATTCACACCTAATTAAAAAATATGAAACATTTTTGACAAAACACCATCAGTTGAACAAAAACAGAAGTTCTAAAGCGCTGAACCCCAACGCTAACCAGTAATAGAAGTTTGGAAAAGTTATTCCAACTTTTTTTTTTACATCCATTTGTTTATGCTCGCGGAACGACGTGGAACAATGTAAAACTTTTCCCACTAGTGCGTCGCAAGATTTCCATAGTTTTGCTTTTACCCAACTTGTGGATTTCACTGCAACAGGACAACTTCATCCCGGCGAATGGTTGTCATTCACTGGTGCTGTGTGGCGAATTAAAGTTTCGATTCCGCGAAAAACCGTAAGGTACCACCGAAGATGTTGGAAATAAAAACAATAAAACAACGGAAAGGATGGGGTAGGGAGGAAGCCATTTTAAAACAATCGCAACGGAAAAGTGCTCTGCATAACTTGCCACCCGCTAATGTATTCAAAGCTTTTTAAGTGTAGTTCTGCGTTGAAAGTAAAACATTACAGTGCCATTGCTACTTTCGAACCAGATTTTGTGTGTGAATGGTTTTTTTTGTTGTTTGGGAAACTATTCCAACGAACCCTTTTACGATTGTTTCTCGCGTGGTCGTATGACAAGATTACTCCGGTGCTGTTGAAGGGTAGTCGAACTCTAGTACTTATTGACGGAACAAATCACCGTCTGAATAATGAAATTTATTCTGAAAGTGTTTTAATAAGGTAGTTAGTGTTTGATTAACGTTGGATTATAATAAATTTTTAGCATTTTAAACTCCCAAAGGTATTTTCGGGAGATTGTTTAGTTAGGGAAATAGAGAGATGAAACTGTTAATCTTTTCTAAGGATTTTCTCATACCGGTTTATCAATCTATACATCCTTCAGAACATGTAAAACAATCCTAATAAACGCATCGCAAACAAGCTTTTCAAACAATTTAAAACTGTTCTGCGTGTTATTTAAAATTGTAAAATAATTCTTCAAGGGGGCCACTAACGGTCTGTTGAATTTAATAAATAATAATAATAATAAATAAGCTGACAGTCAACAGCATGGAAGAAAGGGTAACTTTGGGAATTTAGTGTATAAAATGCAACTTTGAGGGATCCATCTCCGGGTGCTTTATATTCCAGAATGACAAAAAATATATCGAAATTGTGCAACTTAGGGACTGATGTCTTTGGGAGCTTTCACCGTTTCTGCATAAATGAATGAACTTTCCCGCATTGAAAATATTGGTAATCAAGCGTAATGTAATAAAAGAATTTTAGACTATTGAGGCATCTCCAGTAACTAATTCGTCATGCTTTCTCCCTCTGCCTAACTTACGATCAAAAATGCTAAATTGAGGAAACATGACGGTTCTGTTAATAAGGATTTGTTCTTAATTTGTTAAGACAAGGACCAATTTCTGATGAATAGAAAATGAATAAAGAATGTCTCTGTTCATGAATATTCTTTTAAATAGCTGACGTAGTGGTGTCTGATACATCCATTTTGAAGTGTAAATAAAAACCCTGCATTTTTTTTGTTTGGTTGATGGAATTCCGATGGTCAATTTTTTACACCAATTTGAACCCATCAACAAAAAATTGATGATGCGGTGATGCGAATTGTAATTGATAAAATGTAGAAATATGATGCTGTGTTGGTTTTCCCAAACCAAGGGTGGCAATTTTCCAGATACATTTTTTACTATTATTATTGTTCGCCCTATATAGCTGGAAACACGTTTGTCATGGTTCATCGATGATGTTTTCTGCTGACCGAAGGCTATTAGTTAGCTCCCCCCAACACGCCCAGGACGGAAATTTTGATTTTCAACTAGAAAAATCCTACCAATACTGCTGACGCACTCCCACCGACAAGAAATGTGCAGCTGGAGCTGGGTGAACTTTTCCTCCCAACATACCGGTTGGTTAGCGCTTTGTGGTTAATCGTCATCCATAATCACTATTTGAACGTTTCTTAATCTGCCTCGTAACCGCAACGCAGCTTCTACACACACACCCACACCCACATGTGGATTCCAGTTTTATGGACCAAAATCGATCGTGCACAGGGTGAGGAAAACGCGTTTGCCCAAAAATTCGCTGACATACAGTATCGGAAAAGCCAAATTTTTGTGGCCGATCAACCGGCGGCCATTCGATTGCTTCTTGGATTCGTTTTGTTTTCCGGGTGGAAGCTGCGTTGAGATCCCTGGTGCGGTCGTTACAGTGCTGACCTGCGGCGGGAATTTTCCTGATCCTCACCGTCTCACATTCGCCCCCGGCACAGAGGTTCGATAGACATTAGATGAATAAACGGAAAATGTGTTTTTCATCGACACACCCATCCGCTGTTTTCCGGCCAGGTTCGGATGCGGCCTAGTTTTCTGTTACAATTTACCCTTCTTCCTGTGCTTCTGTACTCCTGACATGGATTGATAATGACAGTTAGTGCGGTACGAGTCATCCCTTTCGGCAGGAGGAAAAAGTAATCAAAAATGGTGTTCGACTCGATTGAGTTCATTTTATGGCGTATTCCTGTTGGGGAATTGTCCGACTGTCGGTGGTAGTTAGTGGTTAACGCAAGCTTTACTGCGTAGCATTTCGCTTGAGGGACAATCTTACTGGGACGAAAATGTGGTATATTTGTACAATTATTTTTCTTTAGAAGAATACCATTGTTGGGAGTTCGTTCGCCTGTTGTGAAGGGAAGCTTCTATGTGGGGCCGGAACCTCTGCCATTCCAGAACATTGCCCGAAATTAATCCGATATGAAATTCATGAAAATGTGCCTGTAACCAACATTCGACAAGGCGACGAAAGTATCCCCCGAGAACGACGAGGTGTTGTGCTGTATTTGTTTTTCATCTTGTAATTGATCGTTTGAAGTTAGGCTCTTAGGACACACCGTGCGAGGAAATACCAGCGGCGAAGGCGGTCAGTTAAGCCGGGCAAGCCCTTCTTGACGCTTATTTTAAATAATTCATTACCTCGCGCACAGGTTCGCGTTGGTTTCTGGGAGGGGCGAGAAATTAATTTTCCTTCGCGCTCTGGTGAACTGCTGCTGAAAATCGGTGGTGTTGTTTTTACTGTAAATAATAGAATATAATTAAAGCTCCGGTGCTTTCGCCTCCGAATGGCAGTTGGTTTGCATCCCAGAAGATGAAAACAGTGCTCATTCTTTCGCTCACTCCCTCGGAGCTTCCTTTCATCAAGCTCTGCTGGTCTAGGTGTCTTTTGCGTAGACGGTTTTTGCCGAAGGGGTTTCTGCGGTTACCACGTCAGCTTTGATAAGATTTGTTTTGCCTCCGATGAAGCGTGGCTGTGTGTTGGAAGCATCTATTTACCGCTGGAACGCTCCCGGTAGAATATGTTTCATTCTTCTTGCAGCAGCAACAAACATTTGCATTCATTATTCATCCTGGCTCTCTGTCTGAGCTACAATAGCGAAGATTCTACCGGAGGTTGCTTGTTGCTGTTGTGATTGGACAACAATTGTTTGTAGTTATGGTGGTTCTTGGTTAAAATTAAACTTGAGTTCATGTTAAAAACAAATGTTTTTCGGACAAGAGTTTGTAAGGAAACATATTGGCTTGATTAAATATTTTATAGCAGCCGTTCCTTTTGCTTTCGTCCAGATATAGTTGGAATAATTATTTGCTTCTGCTTATTAATTTTTCGAAACAAGAGCTTCATCAGAAGATTAGGCTGTGTCATTTTTTAATCAATTTTTAATTTTGAGTTCCGAAAAGAATTTGGTTGGCATGCGAGAAGCTGATGTCATTACTACTAAACTATCGGGTAGTCCTGTTTGTGATACTGAAGAAAGGATTATATTTACCGTAGAGATGTGTAGGTACTAAAATGTTGGTCTAAAAACCCGTTGTATTGGATAAGATTCTTGAATCAAAATAAATTTTTGAGGTGAATGAATTACTCTGAATCGCTTTAATGAAGGATACAAAATTTCTGAAAGTTCTATCATTCCTAATGGATATAAATTTGATGTCCCAATTTATGCTAGGTTTCGATTGCAGGAAGTTTAAAGAGAAGTTTAAATATTTAACTTGAAAATACTTGGATTATTTGATCTATATAAAAAGTTTTATTGTAGAGTCATAAATCTTTTAAAAGTTTACTCGAATTTTGAAATGTTCTGATGAATGTCTAAATTTAAAAAAAAGTCAAACGGACTAGTGTCCGTTTTGATTTATTTTTACTTCTAAACTTGCTAGTAGGTGTCCGTTAAGCTCTTTTAAATTATCTCTCTCTTCTAATTATATTTTACATAGCTGTATAGTGATATTTGTTTCTAGGATCTCCATATTGGACTTGAACACGTTTAATCTATTTACGGGTGGATTTACATGTCTGCTCAATGTTATGTTTTTCAACTGAGCAAACTTTCGAAGATCTTCATTCGAAATCTATACTTCCTTGAGTGGAGGCACGTGTCTGTTACATTCTTCTGGCTCCTTAAAACCATTAACAGAAACCGTCTAGGCTCTCTTAGACGTACAGAAAAATGCTCCAAAAACCAATGCCTCATAAATTAGTCGGACGTATTCGTTTTAGCCGGTTTATTGCCGACTAACTCATGTGCTGTTACTTAACTTGAATTTCCATTGCTCTCACTCTCCCTGTTCCTCCGCGCACCACTAGTGGCGTAATTTTAGACTCCACGGAAAACAAACTGGTTCCCCCCGGTTAGTGGGCAAACAGCTGGCTTTCTCTCCTGCGACGTCGAAAACCGTCGATCATGACGTGCATGCATCTTGTTTGTTTTATTCTCCACGGTTCATGGATAAAATTCTTAAAACCAAGCAATTACCCGATTTGTGGAACTGCTTCCGAGCTGTTAGCTGCTTCATTACCCTGTCGAGATTGGTGATGTGGAGACGGATTTTCCTCTTGCGGAGCTGCTTCGGGGCTGAGTGCCGAGTCGAAGTTCGTTTTGCGAGTTTTGGTATTGATTTTTCCCAGTGTTCTCCGTCACCACATCGGCGTCATCATCAGCAGAATCTAGCTGTGTGTGTGTGTTTGTACGTGTATGGACGAACACTCCATGCATCGGGGAGAAAACGGGTGATTTAAAAATAAATTACACATTTGGACGATAGTTAAATTCGTACTAAACACGGTTCGGCATGGGCGCGTATAAATAAACGATGCGATTCTCTTTTCTACCTCCATTACGATCTATAATACCCTCTCTCTTTCTCTCTCTCTTTCGCTCTGTTATTTGCTATCTGCTTTGGTTGGAGTTTTTGGGAGGAACGTGTTTCGTACACGTGTTCCTGATCAAGCATGGGTGAAAAACGGCACATACCGATCCGTCATTTATTTGGAGTGGAAATTTAGGCAGGAATCGTATTTCATAACAAACGAAGAAGAAAATTCGTTCACAACTTTTTCTTCCCCCCCCCCCCCTTCCTTTCATTCGCTCCTATACCCTTTTCCGTGTGGGCTGATTAATTACGTCTATTTAATTTAATGAGTGGAATGTATCCTCATTTGAGCAGAAAGCCAGGGCAAAAAAAAATCCTGAATTTTACTAATTATGCACTGTCGTTTCTATTTGTCATTGCAGAACAATAACAACAACATCAACGTCACAGACGAACCACGCCGGAAGCGTGACGTTGCGACACGCCCCAACCATATCCTGCTGTTCACGATCCTGAACCCGATCTATCCGATCACAGTGGTGAGTAGCGACATTCGACCTTTGCGGAATGGCACCGGACAAACTATTTCATGTTTCATATTAAACCCAACCCTGCCGTTTCAATCAAACCTTAAAAGAGAAAAAGAATCCATGTATCAATTTCGTTTTGACCCTCTTTTTTTTCTTCCTTCGTTCGGTCAAAATTGTTGTCAGCTGTGAGATCCTTTGTAGCTCGGTCACATATTTTCCTGAACCCTTTTGAATTTTCTGCCCAACCCCAAGGCAGGTTGAAAGTGCGGTTCGAAACCACAACACCGGGTTTCAGTTATCAATCGTGGAAAAGGGTTTTCGGGTGCGGGAAAACTCACAGCCGAGAATGGGGGTTTTCGCAAAAAATGGAAGAAGAAAAAAGATTATTGGAATTTTACCCTATTCCCGGGTCTCCATTTAATCAGCTGAGTTTAAATAACGGCCAGCCCCGGAGGCAGATTGTTTGATCGTGGGATAATCATGTACGGGACGCATCGTCAGGAGGACTCCGAACAAGGATGACATAATTTCTAGAAACCACATAACGATGCACGGTATGACTTTTCCTGCTAAATGTGTACTATTCTTTATCTTGCTGGAAAACCTTCCTCTCCAGCACACTGAACCACTTGCCTGCAAGTTAAACAACGCGATTAGAGTGTAATAGGTTCCGTGGAATAGGATGAAAACCCCGCCGGGCGTGTTTCAGGAAGCGGCAAACGCAGAAAGCCATCCATCCCGGACGATATTAATAATGCATTCCATTAAACTCACCGATAAATGGTTGTCGTCAAAAGGGAATCCCCCAGCCCGTTCGGGTTTTTTTTTGTTTGCCACGTACCGACACCGGGTGACCCATTTTAATTGGCCTCATTTAAACGGTGCCTGAACCCCTTTGACTAGTGAGAGTTTTCTTTTGCTTTCTCTCCCCGTTTGCCACTTCTCCTATATCACCTCACCGGAGGAAATTGTGACCCTTTTCTTTCTCGAGACGCTGAAGTAGTCACTCCCTGCCGCTCCGGATGTCGTGAGTTTTCCCATAATTGCAGGGTTTTTCGATGCACGAGTTCTGATCGTAATAGGGATGTCATAGCTGGCGGATGTGTGCCGCCACATGCCCGGGTTGACAGAAGGCATCGGCAGGGAGATATCGTTCAGCGAACGCATTAATCTTGGTGAGGTGACCTACAATGCACCGGGAATGGAGGATAATTAGTCTCGTGGTGGAGATGGGGGAAATGGTGGTGCTCAGGTTGATCGATGCGTTTGTTGGACGGGATGAAGATGAGCTATTAACTGTGAGAGGTATTATTGCGAAGGGAGTAGGAAATCATATTGCTTTAATTCCAGATATCAAAAGTAAGTTGGAGTTACCGGAGTTATGTAATAGATTTTGTGGATTTTGCTGTTTTGGCCAAAAATCATTTAGTTAGCTCATTGCTTGATATTATCCAGAATTTATGAAGAATTATTATTTCTAATATAAGATAATTAAGTTAAAGTTTATTGAGTGCCACTTTGGCTAATAGTATATACGGAAACATTGAAGAATTTGATTTCAATTAACTACGCATGAACTACACTTCTTTTACTTGCTTTGGCATAACGACCTGTCAGGTCATGCCGGCCACGTAATGACTGGCTAGACTTATAGATACCATGTAGTTGGATAGTCTGTCTTCACTACGGGAAACCATCCGGGAGATTTGATCCCTTGTCCTGCAGTTTGAAGAATTGCGCTGATATCGAGTCGACTGCCGAATCACCCCAAATGAACTACAAGAGTTGATAAATTAACAGCTCCAAATAGTAGACCATCTGAGGGACATCAGGATCAGCAAGCGAAGAATACTTCTCGCGATCAGTGATCAGTAAAAAATTCTTCAAAGTTACTCATAATATGTTATTAAAATTTACTATTATTTCAATTTCATAACGAATTTCAAACAATTGACTTGGAGTCCTCAGACACACGTAGAATCATTACCCTACCAAGGCAACACGTGCGCGGTCAACTTGAAACGTTGCCTCCTGTGAATTGACGATTGTGGCCACCTGTGGTCCTTTAGTCAGCGACGGGTCTCAGACATGAATCATTCTTCTTGCGGCTCGTGCAAAGAAGATTTTTGCAATGGACTAAAATGTCATTTTTGCACCACGATCCACCCCCCCCCCCCCCCCCCCCCTCGTACCTTCATCCCGTGTCCGGGGGACCTGGTTGCTCATTAATATTCTACCACCAGAGTCACACCGTTGCCAAAGAAATGAAACGTATGTCCGTTCGCGATCGTCAATGACGATGATGCTGATGCACGGGCGGAGTGTTCTTCGAGATTGATGAGCGTAGTGGAGGCTAGTGGTCAGTCTGGTAGCCGCCGAGAGCAGCAGTACGCTGTAATTAATTGCGGCATGTTCCGGCGGGTACCGCTTACCACGATCTGATGCATGATCAAATTATTCTAGGTGGTATGTGATGTCGATTTAAATTTACTCCTATGTATTCTTCATCCTCGAAACCCACCCTACCCGGTGCAATTTCCACCACATTTCGGGACATGTTTTTTCCCCGACGTAAAGGGAGTGCATCCATTTTGTGTGGACGTACGATAATTGATGCTCGGCAAGAGCATCGGGATGACAAATGGATTGACGAGGTGGTGTACTCCGTACGGCGAGCGTTGATGGCATTCAGAAGCGTTTAGAGACGTCGTCCATTATGGCCGCACAAAATGGTGCATATCGAACCGAATCACGCCGCCCATTACTGCGCCATTTGGCTCGTTGCATCTACTTTGGCAACGCGAGATGATGGTGTATTGAATTACTTGTACATTTCCTTTATCTCGCGCACCTCTTCGTTTATGTGCTACAATGTGGTCGCAATACCCGCCTGTTTGGACTACTCGCCACGAGCGGTTATCATTAGTTATCGTGTGAATCTGACTGGTAGTGCGGTACTGATATGGTGTACGTATATATTTACCGTGTATCTCGCAATGAATGATGTTCGATTGTACGTGGGTTGGGGCCTGGCGTGATGGTATACCTTTGGTCGCGTTGGTAGCGACCCAGCGAGGTACATCAATCTTCTCTCGTTTCACAATGATGTCGTCGTCCCTCGGGAGATCCGATCAGGCGTTGAGGAAACACGAGAAAACAGAGTATCGCACATGTGATCTGCCTGTACTGTAGTTCCACACTCCAATCGGAGCATTGTATCAGGTGGGAAAAATGAACTACCTCTAATGTATGGCTCTGTGAGTTTGCACTTCCAACGAGTTCGACGTATGCGATACTCAATGTGGTTATCAGGAGGTTTTTTTTTTGCTTCTCCTGCTTCCATTAAGCTTCCAGCAAAATGTCACCCGAGGGTAGGGACAGTAATGGAGTGGAGTAGAAAATTTTCGGTTGGTCGCATGCTGTTCGACATGAGTTATGACACACGCCTTTCTGCGTGGGAAAGAAACCCTACTGTCCGTACTGATAACTTGAGATGGAGCAAGCATTTTCAATCCCATACAGAGCAGGTGTTGGAGCAGTTTTGAGGCTATAAAAGTCGACAAATGTACGGTGATCGAAACAGAGAACCTGAGTTCTCAGAGATCGGAGTTGGTTAATAATTAATTGCAAGCAGCTTTGAACTTTCCTGCCAAGTTCCAGCAATCCATCACTTCTTCATTCACGGGTAGCAGAAATGGATGTTTCTGCATTGGTTGTGCACTTAATCGTGTAATCCTGTCGACGAGATTACACACCTGCGTGTGTCTGCATGTGTCCATTTTATCATGTACTGCCGAAGTGTGTTGTAATGTGTCGTTAATCTGCAGAGGAAAACTTAATGGGAGATTCCAGTGATAATATTCAGAAAGACATTATTAATGAGATCACTGTCTTTGGGCGACTTATACCACGTCAAAGTGATGAGATCTTCAAGAAGACGTTCTTAACTGAATGAAGTATGTCCAAAGATTTGGACATTCATTGTAATTATATCCAGTTGCTCCTTCTGTAATATGCTTTTCAGATATTAGAAATCTCGGATTTCCCGAAAAATTAAAAAAATCCTGGATGGATATTTACCTGTGGTTTATCTCCAGGTAATGGTGTTGCTCACTCTTCGGGATATTCCTTCCGTTTTTGTTATCATCTCTTCCTTTTGATTTTTTTACCCAGTTTCAACTGTCAAAACACTGCAATTTCTATAGTCTAGCAGTCTGTCTGTATTCAAACCCAGCAATTTTTATAGTTTAATAAACTTATCGTTTTTGTGAGTTCTAGAACTATTTTCTGTTGTAATGCCACATGTCGGTTTTGTCTTTCCCAGTACAAACCATTCCGTTTGATGAGTATCCTTATCTTCAGAGATTCATTCCAAACGAATGGATACGGTCCAATCGTATCACACGGACGATTCGGAAGCTGTCATTACGTATGCTATCGTTATATCGCGGTTATCTGCCCATCCAACCCGGAAAGGGTGGACCGATCGACCCGGTACGTGATTCCGAGGGCATCACTTTGGAGATAAATGAACCACCGCCGGCAATGGCATTGCTAATCCCGTGCCGTACCGAGGATTGAAATTGATTCGGTCCTTTTCGATTATCCCAATGTGTACCGAGTGCTTCATCGATGCTGTAATGGACACGCGTTATGGGCCCGAACGAAACCGTTTCATGCTGCAAACCCGTGCATGGCTTTTAATTACTTAGGAGACGTGCCGGCGTGACCACATCCAGCTCCTGCGACTTGGGTCCTGGTGCGATAGCGATGATTTTAATATTTTTGATTTTTTTTGCTTTTCTCCGGTAAACTCATCAAACTACCAGTCCAAAGTTGAAAAAAACGCCTAACAAACGCTCTCTGTGTGCGATGGTGCCGTGTTTGTACCGTGTTGGAGAAGGTAACGAACTGGAAGATGAAAGGAAACGTGGCCATGTGATGATATGCCGGGGGAAGGATTTTTTTTTATGTCCCCCAAAACATTATCCACGCTCATATCCCGAGCCAGTCGGTGCGTTGTGTTGTGATAAAATATTAACCCAAAAACCTGGCCCGGATTCGTGCCGCAGCCGAAAAGGACAATATTTTTTATGGGTCGCACTTGTTTGGCTTTTTGTTTTTACCGCTGTGGAACTTTGCTGGCGGCTTTCACTTCACAGTTGTGTAGTATCTATGGGATTTTATGAGCCTTCCACAGTGGTGGGGGTTGTTGGGATGTAGTATCCGCTGCACGAGCTTGTGATTTTATGTTCCAGTACATACAGTGGGGAAAGGGGACGACAAGTGGTGGCGAAAAGCAAAATAAAAGATTCGCGAAATTATTGCCCGTAGGGGTTGGGGCAGATCGGATGAATTGAAGGTGGGTTTATCGTAAAAATAAAATCCTTTGTGTGATGTGCGGGTACGATGCGTCGGTGATGATAAGCGTTCCACAACGGTTCCGTTTACGCGTCTGGGTGGGCTTGACACGGCTACGTACACTGCCTGCGTTGGTATGCGTGGATGCGTTCCGTGCGAAATTTCCCAACGGGCGGAACACGCTGGCTCAGTGCCAGGGCGAGCAGACGATTGTTTCCTTTGGAGTGCAAGAGGTAGTGGGCTATTTGTAACGGAAACCGTTTTCCGTAAACACGCTTCCGGAGCGGTACACGATCAAGATCAAAGAGCAATAAATATGTTGTTTAGCCTCGGTTGCGAGGGTTGATTGGCTGCGACTGTCATCGTTGTAGGTGTTTGCCGCGCGCTGGAGTCCACGAGTCTGTGTGCGCTTGCTAGTGATGGGTGTTAACACAGGACATTTGATGCCATAAAGCCGTAACTTGTGTATGAGCTCCGTCAGATCTACCCATTTTCGATGGAAGAGGAAATGCGCGCTACTTAGACATAATCGCATCTTTGTTGAATGTTTGAGATTAGGTCTCAACATGGGCTCAACAATTCACTGAGATATCTAGCACATAGAAAATGTTACAGAGGTCAGTTGATAAAGTATAGTTGGTTTTAAAATGGGACTAAAAATCACTCAGAAAGACATTTTTGACATTTGTTTCTTAAAAAGTAACACTCCATAACGCTCTTCTTCCAATAAGCCGTAAAATTTAAATAATCTGATTATTTGACCATAACCATTTTGGATGTCACTTTTTAGTCTCGATTTATTTGTAAATGTCCCTTAGTAGATTTCTTCTGGAACCGTCACAATAAAAGTGACAGAACTGACAGCATGTAACCACTATCCATAATTGACAGGTTAACGCTCCAGTTTATAGCATCGTATCGAATTCTCATCATCCGAAAATATTCAATAGAGGCTTCGTAGAGGAACAAACAGTGAAGCAATTATTTCAGGGTGGGGGATGTAATTTTCCAAAATCCGTTCTATTATCCGAATCGCTCGTGCCAGACGACAGTAACATCCATTCCGTCGATAATGTGGAACTTCCGGCGATAAGCAATTGGAGAAAGCTGCCATGAATAAAGCCGCTGTCTAGCAGTATTCCGGACTACGGTAGCATCTATGTTTCTGTTGCTTCTGCTAGTCTTGGAAAATGTAGACAAACCCCTTCGACACCATTCCGCTGCAAAGGAATGGTCGGCTGATGTGTAATTTAATGTCTGTGGGTTGCAGATAATGGGATAATTGTCGCACTACGCCTTTAACGTGACAGTGAAGCGACGACGGCACATCGATAATTGAATGATCCTGTATATGAGCAATTGCATCCAGAAGTGGTTTGGAAAGTGGTGCGTCCTTATAATCGGATGTGGAGTTGTCGATGGAAAAGATGTCGATATAGACCAGCGGGACATTTTCGCCGCATTGTTTCGATAGACCACACCGGAGTGGGCGATTTGTGGTCAGTTACATCACCTTAAATGCAGCAACATTGTAGCGTGGCTGTCACTTAACGCTCTGCTTGAACTTTGCAGTCACATTCAATCTCGTATCCAATGTTTCCCCCGAGAGGCAACACGTCCTACTTGATTCTTTTCTGCTTCGTTGCTCCGCACCATTGACACTGACCCCCGTAGCAAAGACAACTCTTGTAACTGTTTCTACCGCCCATCGTAAATCACACGAGATTCTTTTTTTTGTTTCGTACATACGTGCCTGTTTTGCTAGCCGCCGTCGTAGCATGTCGTCATGACAAAAAGTTTCCGTCTCGGTTCGAATTACGCCGCCTTCTGCCGATGGGAAACTTTGCTCATAACCTTTCCAGTGGTCACTGTTGGGCGAAGATTTTGACCTATGCTCGCGCTGGTGCTAGGATACAAAACCGGAAGTTAATCTCTTGACCGTTTACACGCTGAAGAAGCTGCAAAGTTGATCTACGAGAGTTTTTTTTAATATTCTTGGAATAGTTTCTTCCAACTAAAGGGAATATTTGAATATATTACTCGAGCTTTGGGGTTTGTCATCTAAAATATCTTAACGTGTCTTATTTGTGAATGTGCTAAAGCCAAGCCTGTTTCGAGTGTTCCAAATTAATCAAAAATGAAATCAATTGAAATACTTTTTACCGTAAAGCTACTACCTTTCACAATCTGACGCGTTCCAATGTCGTACGACAAATTGGGTTTAAGCTCCATAAACCCGTATAGTCCTGTAAGTAAAAACAGAATCGCCCATGTTTGCTTTGGTGTGGGAGTGTCTCTTTGTTTCGTTGTATGTTACAGTTTAACGATGATTGGATATTGTCATGGTTTTATTTTCCAGTGGACACGGACTCGGTGTCATTAAAAGTGCAGATTTGAAGTTTTGATGAAACGCTTCATGTCCATCTGGCGATTTGCTGCCGTAACTATGGTGATCTCCAAACCGGCCAACAGCCTTCATTTCGCTCGCTTCGAATAGCATCCAGCTGGCGTTTTATTTGACTGTACAAATTGACAATTCCCGAGCTGATTGGCTCGGTTATTCGATTCCATGGTCACGATCGGTGGTGTACCTAAGGGAAGTGGCGATAAATTTATAGCCGCCCTGGTTTCTCTATCCTTCAGGGCTAACTATGTTTCCCCCGGGTGTATGATGAATAGCTGTAAAGCATCTATTTTGCATTTTAAATAACATCTCGAGCGGTGCAATGCACTATGATTATCGGTAATTAGTCAATTACCCAACCATCCTCTCGTAAGACGATCGATTCTTTACCGTCGATACTGGAAAAAAGGGGTTGGCGTTTTGTTTTACTTTCTAGTGAAAGTTGGTGTAATATCTCTGCCACCATCGCGCCGTGCGATTAAACTGTTTTCCATCTTATCCCTTCAGCTGCACGAGTTTTCCAATATCGATCGTACGGGAGGGTGGGTTTGTTCATGTTTGGTTCGTTTTGCTGTGATTTTCTCCCTGTTGGAGGTAAGGTTCGCTTACGACATAATTGTATGCATTTTACCTTCGATCGCTCATCGAGAAGCATTTGATTAGCCTGCAGTAAAATAGTGATTGGCTAAGGGCTCTGTGAAGAACTCGGGCAAGTCGTTCTATTGAAAGTCATTCTCGATTCATTACTCCTTCAGGAGCTTCCAATGAATTACGTTGTAGGGCTGCATTTTCAGATTCTTTTGAAAAATGTATAATGTTAAGGGATTTTATTTTTCATTCAGTACGTACTTAGGTAACTGGTCAGGATGGAAAAGCGTTATTAATTAAAAATTAATATCCTCTTCCAAGAATCTAAGTTTAAATCATACCTCTAGTGTGATTATTCATTTGTTACTATTTTTCTAACTTTTTAGTATACTCTGACGTTTCAAAGAGCTTTAGAAAATGCTTAGATTTGATATTTATTAGATTTGATCGATCAAACCAAATTCTTAGAACTGTTTTATTAAACTTACTGAAACTTCAGTGAGTCCTTGGGATCTTTACGATGTCTGATGTTGCAGTTAATTTAGACTTGGGTCGTGCTAAAACATGCTATAAACTTTTCATAAACAGACGTTGCGAGTTGAGTAATTTTAACATATAATTTAAACTGAGATAAACATAATTATTTTGCCTTCGAACTTCTGTCCCTTGGCTCGTTCGTCCAAGAAATGTTTCGACAACTGCCTTGCATTAAATAGATTGGGTGGAAATTACAAAAGGTACGTGTCCTTATACTTATATCCATCAGTGTAAATCCGCTTGGGAAGTTGCACAGCCTTCCTTCGTTTTGTAGCTTATTAGGCCCTATTAAAACCAACATAAATTTAAATTAACTCCTAACGGCAAATGCACTATTTCATGCGTTTCCACTCTCACTCTATCACTCTCTACCCGGGACGTTTATGAGTTACTCTCGAATGCATATAATTTATTGCCAATTTATTGCGGTCGCTGTGTGCAGCGTGCTCTATTTTCTGCGGATTTCGTTAGTTGGAATATGAAATGAAATTCTTCTATTAGTATAAAAAGTTATTTTACTATTTTTTTATACCATTTTATAGTATATATTATTTTTATAGCAAAAAAATGTTTCCGTTGAACTATTTTTTGCATATTTATGCAAAAAACACAGATATGGATTAAATAACGTACAATTCTTAGGAAAGTCGCGGTACCGGTATGCATTCCGATACATATCCAACCCAATGCATTGCTGCACCAGCTCACGTACATTAATCTTAATCGAAGTCGAATACTAATGAAGCCGATGGGACGTAACGCTGGCGATACAAAACCACCGGTTGCTTGCCGATTTGCAGCAATGTGTCACATTTAGTGATCTTGGTCCGGGTCGGAAAACGCTGCAACAGGCAGGCAAACGATCCAAGTTCTTAGTGGAGGGAGCTTCCCAGTACGACGGAGTGCAACAAAAAACCCTGCTCACACATAAATAATAATTAATCATTCCACGTTGCGGTTGCAAGATGCATCTAAGCCGACGGGATGCACTGTAGGGCGCCGGGCCATGAGGACCCGAAGGTGGCTTATCAATTCAACGGGAGCGCGCTGTCGACGGATGCTGCTGCACAAGTGCTTCCATGGTTCGGTTCACCTGCGAACGACACAATGGCGGGAACGTTGGCGACAACACGCAAGCCGTGCGGATGGGTTTGCGAAATGGGAGTGTTTTAATGAATAAATTTACTTTCTCTCTAGCCCGGGCTTACTGTTGAGGGATCGCGTACAAGTGTGCTGCGATGCAGTCGTTCACGGTTGGTATGGCATCGCTGTCGTCTTTTCCGGCCCCTCGCAGAGCGTGTCAGTAGTGTGCGACACACTTGGAAACACATGCAATAATCGTGTCACGGTTGTGATGGGAAAGCATGACGATATTTTTTTTTTCTCTACTCGGCTTATGAGTAAAGAGGGAAAACAAATTCATCCGAAGGTGAAATGTGTGGAACGATTTAAATTACTCTGCGAATGAATAATGGTAAATCACTTTCTTTCGAGCCAGACGATGGAACAAGCAGAGTAATGGCTCTTCTTCAATTTATAGCAAGAAGTTCGTTTAAGGAAAACATGGTTTAATAGATTTGAATGAAGATATTATCAAAACATTATATTTTTCAGAAATTCTCAATGCTTCGTCAAAGAAAGCCCATAGTGTGTGGACACACATAAAGTTGCACTCGTGAGTATGCATTCTATACTTAATGCATCTGTCGTCTTCCACCGGTCGTATCGTCCATTCCAGGAGCATCTTCCTCAAGAGAACAATTTCATCGTTCTACAGGTGGCTCCGGTTTCAAGGTGGTGAGTTGAACGTTATCATTCTCCACTTTTTCGGTCGTTTAAGTGCATTCGTGTCTTGCTGAATAGTGAACCCTTTACCAGGATGGTAGTTGAGCGTTACAGAAGTGTTCCCGCAACGGAAGGACTTTTCCGGGTGAATGGCAATTTGCATATTTTTATAATTTCTCACCCAAAAAAACCTTGGAGCAGTGCACTCACGACATGGCCCCCGTTGAAGGATGCAATTGAGTGTGAATGGTGATGCCAGAAAAGAAACCTGTTAGATTTTCCCCTTCACTGTTGTGTGCACCGTGTTGGTCAGCAAAAATGACTCTACCAAGCGCGACATACTGCGGGTCAGTTTCGTTTCGCTGGTTAACTGGCCATAGATTATAATGGGCGATATTTGTCCACGTTCACGAGCCACTCAGCTAGCAATCCGATGCGAGACGAGTAATTTTTCTTCATTTTCCGTACGCTCGTCTATTGTTGGGAGGTGACTAGACCACTGCCACGCCACCGGCAGCAGGATTGGATGGTCGTGTCATCAGGATCCGGACCACCGGATCCTTGGCCCGACGGTATTTGTCGGCGTTGCGTTGGTCGAGCATTAGCAGCACCGAAGGTATTTCATTCTGGAATGACAGCGTGGGATAGCAAAATGGAGCAATAAATTTTCCTCAAGATAAGCAATGGCAGGTTCTTGGCTGAAGAACAGGAATGCGTCTGCCGATTCCGAGTGCGATCCGTTTACTGTTTCACCTTTTACGCTTTCGCCATTTTGCCGTTCCATCGGTTAACGTTAACCGAGCTTCGGGCTCGGTCTACTTGTATGTGGTAGTTAAGAAAATTATTGCCACCATGGGATTAGTTTTCAAAATGAAGAAATTATTGTACATTCGGTGAAGATTTACAGATGCGTACACACGTACATGCGGTTGGTTTTGTCTGTTTTTTTTTCTCTTCTGTGGTTGATTGTTGCGGTTGTGCCTTGTAAAAAGTGCTCGTTCTTTATTTATCGTCTCCGTTCGCCTGGTCTCACTATTCCGTTGAAGTATCACGACCGGGCGCAAGACCTGATGGAATGTTTTATATCAACAATAGTGTCCTTGATTCGTGCGGCGATAGGGATGAAAATGTGACGCTTTTTACTTCGAGTTGACTGTCGCAATGTCTGTAATTTGTTGCTTTACTTCTGCTTCAGTATCGTTTATTGCTTTTCAGGAGCAACGGCAGAATCGGTACTGTCAGTACCACGTAAGTAAAAAGATGTTGAAGGAAAACATGCAAATTATTCGTTGATCTGTTTCTGAGCTTGATGCAAGGGTGTGGAGGTGTCTTCCAACGTTGTAGAATTATATTTTTATTCAACCCGGGAAATTCTAGCAATTTCTTCTTCTATTATGGCACTACCGCTTTCAGAGATATCCCATTTGTGGTGGCTTCTTTCATCTGTTCCGGATGGGATTTTAGATCAGTTCTGTCGTTTACTAGACATTTACTATAGTTGTTAGAGTTTAAGCACTCTATTGTTTTAAATTACTTCCAAAATATTAGAGGAAGAATTACTAAAGGTTCGGTCTGCTTAATTCGGGGTTTGGGATCCAAATTCATCATTTTATAGGTTATTCTATCTCAATACGAAGTTTGTCGAACTAACAGGATTATATTTGAATCATGGAGGCTCTGAAGCGTCTGACAAAATTCAGACGTTTGCCATTTTAACAAAATGAATCCTATTCAGTCGATTCAGAGTTTTTCAACACATGTCGGGAGTACAAAATTTCCGAAAGTATGGTTCTGAATCGTCAGAAAAAATGACATTTGATATTTAAAAACAATGACCCTTTTATGAAATCATGCGCCTTTGTCCAATCAGTAATTCAGTAATCTAGTAATTTAATTTACTTATCAAAAATTGATTCAAAAATGGAACTACAGGAAAAACGTAGTGATTACAATCATATCACATATTTATATACAGAATCTGCCACTTTGACATAATTTTAACCAATAACTAACATATTATGAAAGCTTTTTTCACTTAGAACATTTATTGTTATTGACAACAACTGTTGTCTAAATATTTAAATGATTTATAGAACTCTTATTGTTAATTAATCTATTTTATTTGTTTGATTTTGAGTCATTGAAATTAGACAGAAATTTTCAAGTCAAAAACAATAACTCTCTCGCGAGTTGAAGAATGCTTAGTACTAAAATGTCAAACGTCTGATTTTTTTTATCAGACCTTTGAGAACGATAACATGCTTTTACAAATTGATTTCTTTCTGCAAATTTCATGCTCATGTTTGCCCAATTCAATGTGCTTTATCACGGTTCGAAAGGTTTTCCACCTTTTTCCGGCATTTCTAAACCTGGTAGCTAATGATGATGCACTTATCCGCCGCAGTGCATCTGCAAGTGTCTCGTTGGTGTCATGCAGCGTACCGAATGACGATGCACATTCCAATCAGTGAGTGCACTCTCTTCAGGCATTAAGATTGCTGCACACCTTCCAGGCTTGTTGCCGAGAGCTTGACGGTTCACTCGTTTGCCTAATTCACATAATAACCCAAAACCCTCTCCCAACGTAGATCCGGTCGTTCGGTACTGCAAAACATCCGCCACAGCTTTTGGCAGTACCTGGTGGGATCGGTGGGAACTGTCACGTCACCTGCGTGTCCATCCGGATTTGACGAAAAGCGCCTGCACACGGTCGACCGGTGGTCGTTCCAGGTGTTTGGAGTCGAACTTCGCACTAAATTTAATTGCCTTTATTCGTTTTGCGAACTTCCCCGGCCCGGGAAAATGACCATGTCCCGTTGCACTTTCCAGTCGATTATGACTGGACAAATACGTCGATCAAGAAGTGGACGGATAAAGTGCACTTGAGGTTTTGTCGGACAGAATAAAAGAAATCAAAATGGAGAAGGTTTTGCAATCGAGTTTTCCACCATTCGTTGTGGTGTACATTTATTCTCCGTTGCATTGTGGAAAATTGGTTAGACGACTGTCACCAGTGAGTGACACAGGAATGGCTTTCGTCGAATTTTTGGCCGAATTGTCGTCAACCGTATGACGGCTACTGGGGGAACTACAGGAAGAGCAGTTCCCGGGGAACGGTGATGCATTGCAATGTGCATCAGTGCATGAATATTGCACGCTTGCTTTGCATAAGTAAACATCCCGAATTATGAATGCAGCCCTCCGGACGGTAGGCGGCATCGTTTGTCCTTGTATTTCCTGAAACGGTAGACGAAAGATGCGTGTGGAATGATGGTGGAGATGTGCTGTGAGGGTGGGCTAGCCTTTTGTTTGCACAGTCGTGTATGACACTGCGCATGCAAAACGGCGAAGGAACGCAGCAGAGAATGCATCGTCAGCACCTGGGTTGTGTGCAATTTCCAGTTCCGGCTACTATGATGGCCGCGACAGTTGATGCTTTGCGTGTGTTTGTGGCACGGTTTTGACATGACTGCGGGTGAAACATCAACATAAGGTTAGGAGAGCTAGACCAACAGAATCGTGTAGTTGAGGCGTTTTGCAACGCTAAATTTGAACAATATCTGCGGATAATGGTTGTGGGAAAAGGGCCATAAAGGGTATTTTAAGTAGTTGCTATAATGCTATAATTATAGTATATGTTACTATAATGCTATAATTATAGCGTATGTTTAGTAATGCAATTATTTATTCCATGAAAAGCTTAAACATTTATTCTCTTTGCTCTCTCATTCATGATTTTCCTTTCAGTTAGTTGTTCGCGGTTGACACTCCACGAATGCGTAGCCAGTCTTCTGCACGTGCGTCAGTCGTTTACAACTGGTGGCATTAAGTTTCCTTTGCTCCACCACTTGCCGTGCGTTGATAACTGTCCCGTTTCGGTTCGCTTTCTTTAGTTGAACATTTTTAAACATAGCTTAACAATGAATTGCAGTTATCATTGTGCTAAGCTTTCCCCGCACAACCGGCGTAACAGGTGAAAAGGTACAATTTTTCTGCCCACAAAAGAAAAGGCTTCAGGGCATGGGCTTCGTCCGTAGGTGGCATGTAATGATGACGTTTTTGCCCAGTTTGTCCCTTTGTGCAAAACGGTTCAAATTATGCTGACGCAACGGTTGTGTGTTGCTGCAACAGGGAGCACATTAGTTTTTACCCCAACTAATGCGAAAATGGCCGCCTTTTCGAGAGGTTTTCACTGCTGTTTGTGATCGGAATTGAAAAATGGAGAATGGCTCGCAATCGTCTGTTTGTAATAAAATGAAAAGCATAAATTTAACAAACACACCACACCACATACGAGATGCGAAATAATCCCGGTTCGTTTGTTAAAGCTTCTGGCAACAACAAACGATCCATAAATGTTAGAATGATGCTCCTGCACCGGGAAGCGAACCAATCCATCGGGGATGACGCATTTATGGCGATTTTATTGTTTAAATTTTATGGCACCCGTTGCCTGTTTATGTTGTGGAAGCACAATTGATTTCTAGGAAATGTGCGAATGTGTGTGTGTGTGTACTTCGATTTCGGAACACTTTCTTTGTTCTTCCGAAGCATTGAATGCGAGTGAACTTTTCCGATACGGTAGCAAATCATCTTTGTTTGATTGTTCCTTACCACGCTTCGAATGCAATGTTCACATTTCACGGAGGATGTCGGGGTTCTGCCCCGAGAAAGGGTTATAGGCAATAAAAATATCGCCGGAGGAAGGTCAACAATCGGTAACTCTCTTTTCATGATGAATGATGTTTATTCATCTAATAATTCAATATTGACAAAGAATGGGTAATATTTTTCGCATGGCTACTCTTAAAAATGTAATATTGGTTTAAACCTTTAAATATAAAAATGTTGATCGATTTCAACTCTAATGCTAGTGTCCAATCATGGAAGTGTGCCCGGTGTTCATGTGCACTTATTTGTGTTCATTTTCCCAATTAATTGGTGCTGATTTAAAAAAAATGTAACTTTATTTAAGATTTTCAATAATTTGAACTGTCCATCCATCCCTTTTTATGGTAAACTAATCTAAAACCCGTTTATGCTGCAGATCCGAACTAACATTAATTTTGTTTAATGTTTCTTTCAAATGAAATTTTAATTCAGATGCTAAGATAATTTAATTTTTATGAAGATGCAAATTGAAAATACGAGCGAATAGATCAAATTACATATCACGCTATAAATTGCTATAATGCGTTTGTGCTGGTAAAAATCAACACCAAACTACTAATCTGAGCTGTTGTAAAACAATCTCTGCTGGTATTGATGCGTTGGAACAGTAATTTCCACCACCACACGATGTGTTTGCGGTTGCATGTACTTCCTTCAGGAATTCTTTTTCCGCCTGCCCGGTTTTAACGATATCTCTCGCATGCCATAAGTTTATTGCCCTACCGAAAAACCACCACCCAGTACATCAGGTGGGTGGTGTATGTATGTTGTGAAAGAAAATTCCGGTTTTCCGAACGCCCCGGGGCTGTGGTTTTTCGGTGCTGGTAACTGGATGTATGAATAAATGTTTTCTCTATTTGCTTACCACAAAACCATCTTGTTCAACAAACAAAACGCGGTACCGACCGACGCCGGACCCGATGCCAGGGGATGACACTGAAGAAAGCAACAGAAGGAAAAGTGAGAGAGAGAGTGCGAGAGAGAATACAAGCGGAACAGATGGTACACAGGGGGCACGTGTCAAACATGACGAATCATAAATCCATGAATGAAAACACAAATCGCCCAACCTGCCGTTCACGAATTGCGTTAAACACGTACAGCCGGTTGTCCCGTGGCTAGCATCTATGGATGACTTTTCGCCCATCTTTGCCACGGTTGCTTGCGGCTAGAGGATTACCAACACAGCTTTATTTAGTAGCGCTACACCAGAAGACAGGGAAAAAAACACCCCGAAATCCGAAGCGAAATGGAAAAGCGTCGCTTAAACAGAAATTAAAATCCAACAGATGTTTCATCGCTCGTGCTACTGAACGAGAGGCGCTCGTGTGATGTTATGGAGTAAATTGACGGAAAACAAATACGCGTGTGAACGGGGGGGCGTGTGTATGTGCGATTGGCCAATATCAGGGAAGAAGCAGGAAAATGATATCGTAAAAATCACATAACCGCATAAATATGTCAACGAGCTACTTCTGGTGCGTTCTGATGGAATGCAGAAAACACCTAAACGACGAAAACACCGATAATCTAAGGGCCTGGGGCGTGTGAGACAAATGGCAAAAATGGCGCAAAGAAATGTGACGGATGTAAGAAATTTGAAGTTTTTATGGCATAATTTGTAGCCTCAATAGATTTTTTAAGGTGTATTTTTTTTAATTCTGACAGTTTCAGTTATATTTATCTAAAATATTTAGATTTTTTTTGGATCGGAGAAATCCGGGTTCAAACTCATATCTTGGAACTTCTGGATCCCATATCCAGGTTTTGATTCTTCGGAATATGGATGTTACATGGTAAGATTTTAGGATCTTATCAAGAATTTAGATAATAACTGTGCAGGAATCGGATTTGTAATGGATTAGAATGTATCTGAATTTATCTGACATTTGAAACAAGTTGAAATAGAGTGAGTTTATATCGGTTAGACCTAAACCAACTTGAGAGTGGGTTCTCCCTCATAACTTATTGTATTGCCTATATTTTTTTTAATAATCAAACTTTTATTATAAAACAATATAAAATAACTTCTTCTCGGTCAAAACATTTCTGGCCTACTGGACCCTATTGAAAATACCACGGAGTTGAATAGTCAAAGTCAGCTCTCACTAAGGGGGAACGGGTTCCGGATGGGAATCGATCCCCGGTTCTTCCGTTTACGACCGGCGTCGCTTTCTTATCGGCTATCGGACCGCCCTCAGACCTGATCGGTTAAAACAATATAGTATTAGCATTATTTTATAATTTTTAAAACAAATGTATTTTGAATGGTGATGAACCGGTTTTTATTTTTTAAAACAAATCTTCAATCCTCAAATGACCTTTTAGACCTTTTTTCAACACCAATGTTCATCCTAATCTAAGCACACATCATTACCAATGCTTATTGTTTTCATCAAATTATGCCGATTTTTCATGTCCCGGTGTGTTGCCGCGGACGGATAGATGGTTGTTTTACAAAAATCTATACAAATGTTCTCTTAATCTCTCTGCATCCCAACATGTCAACCGATTCATCATTGCGGCGCGGTGTTGCGTTTTTGTTTACAACCAGCAGAACGATGCAGTAGCTTAAAGCAGTGAACCAATCGACTTGATTACATGGGCGACGCATGTTAACTAGCGTGTGCTATTAGTCCGGCTCGTTGATGTTTGTTTAGGGTGAAAAGCAAGATTTTCCACCGTAGAACGCCAGCATTATTTTGATGGAAAAGAAATGTTGAAAAATCGGTCACCATCGGTAAAACAGAAAACACACAGACACACAAAAAAAGTGTGTGTTCGATTGATGTTTACCATGTTCCGAATCCGATCACATTTGTGTTTGCTTGTTTGTTCGGACTGGTTAGAAAGGAAAAGTTTGTAACGGCGTGCAAGAATTTTTCCGGACTTAGACCAGTTTAAAATATGTTTTCCGCTGTTTGATTCCGACGTAACGGAACGGTAAAGCAAAAAGGTACTAAATGATTAGAAGGAAGAAAAAAAAAACGAAAAGACGAGTGAAAACGAGGATTAAATGGGTTTTGGACGCGTGAAAAGGCGAATGCCAAGTGAGGAAAACTTTGTGTGCCGGGAAGCATACATTCTCTAATCTTCAACCGATCGGTAGTGTTTTGGTGTGCGGCCCAGAGTGAGGTTAGATAAAAGAGGTGTGGATAAAGAAGAGCAGCAGAGAGAGAAGAAGAAAAAAACTATAAACCCCTTGTCTGTCTGTTGGGTCCGTTTGCGCGTCACGCGCAACACGCGAAACATGTGTTCGCTCATCAATCATTCACGGCTGCGAAGGGAAAAATAAGACGTCGACCCCGGGAAATTCGGCAGGAAAAAATAAAGAAGTCGCGTAAGGAAGTTTGAGGTTGAAATATAGCGCAGCTAAGTAAAGAAAAACAAACACAAGATTTTAACGGACGAGTAAACCACACACACACACACATACATGATGATGTGGAAAAATTCTTCTTGTACGTCTTGTTCTTTCTCCTCAGTTAGAGGAAAATGAGTTGTCAAGAGCGGAACTCTACACAACCAAGGATAGGCAAGAAGAATGGCATTCAACGAGCGTCAAGCACAATGTCTGTCACGTCGAAGATGGAAAATATGTGTCTGGTGGGGAGCAGAAGAACCGCGAAAGGTTGAGGAAGGTGCGGAAAATCGTCGAAGAGAAAAAAAAAATGCCCAAAACAAGAGGAAAACAAGAACAAGTATCTTCCCAATTCCGGTGACGAACCGGGAGGTACGCGGAATGTTTCGACGTTTCCCTCCTAATTAGATCACTTTCGATCATGTAACCGAGTTGCCGTTGTGGTTCCGGCCTTTCAGGAACCGCAACACAGCAGGAACGTGGAGCAGGACGTGCACCTAATTTCCTTGCAAAGTGTTCTGCATCTTCGGATCCCCCACCCGGGGCGTCGTTCAGCGTTAAGGAAAACTCCATCTTTCCCATTTCGGCCGTTGATGATGATGACGCGCGGGAAAAATTTGCTGAAAGATGATCAAATTTTCCGGGGGCTCAGTTTCGGTACCGAGTTCTGCATTAGCGGGCTTGTTTTTCAATGGGCCCGTTGCTTTTGTTTTCAGCGAAAGGCAGTACGAGCGGGGAAAGTGGGAAAAGTGAAAATTGTGTTGCTACACGGATGTGCAATGAAGTGGACCGGGTGCCATTGGATAATCATCACATTGCGTCATTGCGTGCCGTCTTTTTTTCCCGTGCTCGATGTGAAGAAGGTGAGGATTGGGAATTATAGGATTTTAGGGCATGTTTTGGGGCCGAGATGTACTGATGATTTATCTTGCTTGCTTGGAGGTCAATGAAGCGTAATGTCTAGTGCTAGGGGGGTTATTTTCACAAAAAAAAACTTTGTCCCTTTTCTCGCGTCATTAGCTCGTTTTCGTGCCGGGTGTCATCCACTTGTACGCGACTAATCTAAGAGATTTTATCACATTGTAGAAGATGATATAGGAGCTTCGTCGATTGAATACTTTTTTCCAAGGTTTACGTATATTGAGAATTGAGAGAATAAGTCGTACCACATTATAAAGGAAAAAAAGAACCCTTTGGTATATGTCTGTACATGATGTTCGATGATTAAACATTTACATATTTTAACCATACATAATTAATTCTTACGCCATTAACTTGTGGAAGATTTTACCGAAAAATATCGTAAAATATGCTGTTTGAACAATTGAAAATAAAATCGCAAAAAATGCTTATTGTAGGTTTTTTTTTAAATGTCTAGAATTGAAGAATGAGCTAACCAAGTGCTCGAAATTAATTTTCTAATTTCAGACTCCAATGTGCACAAGCCCACTATAAAATGTGCCATCGTTTTTGTTTCAAAACGAACATCCACTTTGTATTGATATTTGTCGAACAAGTGCTCGAATTTAGTTTCAAAATATTGAGGAACCAACCTTCAAACATAAAAACACATAAACGAAAAATTGGCTTAAGTCATGGTAGACTTCAAACCTCAGTATATTTCCATAACAGAAGGTTCGTTTAGAAACCCAATTACTTTGGATAATGTTCAACATCAATGCATCCAAAACAAGGCAAAACGTTTCATTGTGCCGTTCGATCCAATTACCTTGTCCATTGGTCAGCCGGTCCTATGTGCGCGCGCTCTTCGAATGCAACAATAATCTTTCTCGAATTATCTCCCATACACAATATTACTTCACTAAACGATGACTCGAGAGCGAGCCAGTAATACCTTCGGTTGCCTTTACCTTCTAAACGGTGTGATGTGGGTGGTCATTAAAAGCAGCGATGCGTTTTATCGTGCGCCTGTAACAACGCGCATATATGTACAACCCAAGCCCGGCAAATGCTTTCGATTGCCGATGTGTACCATGGGTCCACTTTTTCCGGGGCCGGGGCGCATGGAAAACGTATGCTTTCACAATAATCTACCGCACCGAAGGCTTATTACGCAACCGAATTGCTTACGGCCGTGCTCGAGTTTTGCCGAGATGGAGACTATTTAAAATAATTACGAGCAGGACAATTTGCAGAGAAGCAAATTAGCTTGATCGAGCGCACTGTCGATGAGAGGTGCAGCTGGAGAGAGAAAGCAAGAACGCGCGTTTCCGTATTGGATCTTTGTAGTAAACCGCTGTATTTGCTCTCGTCCAAATCCGGATAGGAAAATGACCGTTTTATGATGGAAAATTTTGCCTCCATTGCGTTGCTGCATTATGAGTGAGAACAGTTGTGGGTGCGTTGCGATAGGCAACAATAAATCTACAAATGCATTAGCTTCACGATGCATTTTAGCCGAACAGGTTTTGATGTGTTTTGAAGCGGGAGAAATTCGTCTGCTGCTTGTTTCTCATCTACAAGAAGAAACTTTGGCACATTCACGATGTGAAAATGTGTGTTTTTCCTTCGCTCAATGTAGGTTATCGGGATACCAGCTGATACTGTGCGTGCGTGTATTCCTTTTCTATTGCACATGCGATGGAAAAGTTATCCGAACAAAAGGGTGGAACTACCAACATGCACCGTGTGTTAGTTTTGCCAAGCAAATAATTGCACACTCCACCAACAACGGACGGCGAGGAAACCCCCCATTTTTCCGACCTGGAATCGGAAAACTCGGACACGCACACGCACGTTACGCATTGTTCTCGGATGCAACCGAAACGTGTTTTTCTTTCGGTTTGACTGTGTAAAGTTTTTCCAATAGCTCATACGGTTGGAAAATGGGGTTGGAAAAGAAAAGCAGCACCGGTGCAAATTTCACACGCTTGTTCATATGGTTGCCACCGCAACCCCCTACTAGTGTTTTTCATTACCCGGTAAATATTGCACAAAGTGAGCAGATTTTCCGTGCTTTTCTTCTCTTGCTTTCCGTGCCGAAGAAACATAAAATCCCACAAACAAAATGTTCATACTTTTCTTGTGCAGTTGTGACCTACCTTTGCCGCTTCGTAAAGGTGTAAATTGCATCAACGGAAACTGGAAAAGATGGAAGAGCGAACAAAAAAAAAAAGATCTCATAAGTGCATCGGACAATTCTGCAATGGTGCAGCTGTGTCGCTAATAGCAAAGTGCTGCGGAGAAAATTCACGGTACCGCGTGAATTCGTGGGAAAAGTTTTCACTTTTCTTTGGCAGTACGTGCGCTTTTCTTCGTGTTGGCTGAGACGGTGAAAGTGCACTCAATTATGAGAAGCAAAAAAAAAAATTCTCAACTGTAAAAAGGGGAAAATAATTTCCACTACACGATATGGAAAGATGCCACGGAGAATGTATTGTTTTACTTGCGCTGATGCATAATGTCACGATGTATGTTTATGAGCAATGTTTATGGGTTATTTTTTTCCTATGGGGATGGGCAAACGGCTCCAGGTGTGGTTATGCTTCGAACAGGTTTTTTTTTTGCATGTGAACTCATACATTTCGTGCTGATGGATCGCATCGTTTATTTATATGGTTTTTGTGTAAACAATTAATAAAGCAAGGGTCTTATGACTATTTTAAAAAATGATATCAATTTTAAGGTTTGATTGAAGGTTCGTGTTGGCCGGGAATCGGTTAAGAACGATCAGAAATGTTTTGATTTTTTTTAGAATCTGGACCAAATCATTTCTGGCTTTTTTAATGGCTAAAATACCTTCCGTGCTTAAACAATAACGACGAAAACAGTGACCATTCATCACAAAAAAGAAAACAATTCAATTCAATTCCTTTTTTATATTATTTTACATATTATTTTATATTCCTGTTTTAACTCAAACGTTTAATCATGAACATTTGCTTTCGAGAAAGCATAAAAGATTAAAAAAATAATTTAAAATTAATTATTCAACCCATTTAAAATCAAAGAAATTATATTTTAAATAAAATAAGCATAACATGACTAACATCTTTTATTTATTTCACTTCTCGTTTCAGGTAAGTCTTTGTTGACCTTCAAAACGCTATGATGGTTCGTCTTTTAAAATCTCTGTGTTCTGCCAATCATCGGTCAGAAGGTACCCACTGTTATTAAGCTGCTTAAACACGCCTCAAAACAATTCAAGCCCAACATTAGCTGGACGCTGGTTAAAGAAACGGGCAATAATTTTATTTGCCATCCAAATCGTGTGTTCTTAGTCACGGTCACACGCAACGAGCAGTCAATATTTACGTATTATCGTTTCGTGTGGATTAACGTGTTTCAAATGTAAAGGTGTGTGCTTGTGTTTTTTTTTTGTAGTCGAGAATTAAATTTCTTGGGCACTTTTGGCACACGTGATCAGTCAAAATCTGACCCTTCTTCTGACAACGAGAACGTTGAATGTCAAGTTTCTTGTGATCGATCAAAATCATGATCTTATTATATGAGGCCCCTTGAGGAGGTCTTTCTTTGTAATTTTATTTATTTTTCATCGTTCAAATCTTGCGTTATTTGATAACGTACATATCAGTGTGTGTAAATCCTGATACCAGCTGTCAGAAACATTCACTTATGCGTTTTTTTAATTGGTTGTGACTTGGGCATAAAAATGGAATATGATCATCGAATTCTAATCATATTCGAAAATGAAATGCAAATTAATGCACCCGAGCAAAAGCGTCCATTTCGGTTGCATTGATTCCGTTCGGATGCGTGTAAATTGAATCACTTAGAACCAGGTGAGTGGAGGTTGTGTTTTTTTTGCTCACGCAATGATTTGCCAGCAGCGCACATCATTCTCAACTGCTTCCAACCGGAAAGAAACTATGCAATTTATCCATCCTGCCGAGCCATCGGTTAGGAAATGAAATCGAAAACACAAAGCACAGGAAAAAGGACGTAACGGGAATGAACTTAAGTTCATTTGCATTTTAACTCGACCGGAGGTTGATTTGAAATTCGATCAGCAGTTAGCTCTCCCTGGCACTACGCTGCTTTGGAAATGGGCAAATCGGCAAGAAAGTGCAGGAAAAAAAGTTTTGTTCGCTTCAAACACAAACATCTCACCAGTGGTAGAAAGATGGCAGCACGGCACGTTGCTTTATATTCGCACAAACGTCAATATGGATGCTGTCGAATGGTAGAAACCTTTAAAAAAAACCCATTCACAACAAAACAAAAACATCATGAAGATGGAAATCGAATTGTGATAATTGAATCGATTGTTGTTATAGCGCATTTTTATTCCGGAAACGCAAGACAGAAAAAAGTTTTGATTTTTGTTTACCTTTTTATCAGCGGTGTGTTTCGATCCGTTCGATTAGAATAACGTATATTAAAGAGTCGAATTTTCCTTTAAATTACCTTACCAAAGATTTTGAATTTTATTAATTTTTTATGGCATTTTGTCACACTGTCGAAGATCAATCAATAATGCAGTATCTTTATAAAGATATCTGATATCTTTGAAACTTTGACTGATTGAGAAAATCTTTAAACATTAACTTCCATGTTTTGAGAATCTTTTTCCACCAGTTCGTTTGACACATTTTATGTTTCTTTCTCTCAATCACGTTTATTAAACATATACGAAGCATTTCTTGCAAAAGTTCAGTGAACCTTTTAGTAAGCGGTGAAGCAGCCATCCAATGCTAGTTGTGTTCTTTTGTTCGCTGCCCTAAAAACGACCCCGGGCAGGTCGTAAAAGTGGATGGATTTTCCTCAGGCGAGCATTTGTTTAATGAAGTGTTTTTCCTGCGTATGGAGAAAGGAAAACATCTTCACTTGAGTTTGCTAGAATTGCGTCCAACCGCCGGGGCCACCCGGAGGAGATAGTATGAGCCAGGGCAAAATGCGTCCGACGATAACGATTTCTCTGTAAGCGAACGCTGGACTGGATCGGGCAGAGCATTACTATAAACATGTCGGCACATACCGTCTGGCTGCAAGCCGGGAAAATCGGGTTGGTTTGAAACCAGCGTCCAGGGAAGTTTATGGCCACTGCAGCAACACAGTAGTTCATCGTGATGATGAGAAGCACTAAATAAATATGATATAAGAAGGAGGTTGTTCGGTACTGGAGAACGAGCCAGCCAGAGAAAAGAATGCAATTTGAAATATTAAACGTTTCATAGCGAGACAACTGCAGCCCTTGTGGAGGGCTATCACAATTGGTGGTTATCAAATTTAGACGAATGTATGCAAACGAGCTTACCGAAAATAAGAGCGTGTGCGTCTGCGATGGGTAATCGTTTCCCATCTTACCCAAAAAATGCTACCAGACGGTTTGCTGTAATCGGAAACACAAGCTCGCACAAACCAACATGTCCATGTCCCGCTCGATGTAATCAGCTAAAGTCGGTGTGCCGTACGTCCAAATGGTTGGTGGTGGCGATCCGCAAAGAACCTCCAAAAACCTTGTCAACATGAGTCCTCCTCCTTCGGTATGCATGAAATTTGAATAAATAATTCAACATGTACGGTGCGCGTAAAACCTTCACCGCGCGCCCCAATGCGCGCCACCGTGCAAAGATGTTTCCCGCGTGGCGCCATCTGGTGGATGACACACGGAGCGAGTCCAGCCTCTGACGCCTCTGTTGGGCATTATTTCGGATGTGGCGTGTAGTTTGCAGTGGTCGCATTTTCGTTTGTAGAATATTTAAAATGCACTTGCTCATATAGGTCGCTCCGCTACGGTTCACAAATCATCATCATCATCCTCGGGGTTGGGTTTGGTGTTGTTCTGGAGGTATGGACTAATCCTCCCCAGCTGGAGACACGTTTTGCGGTCTTTGACCAGCGAACAGAGAGAAAAAAAAACTACTCTGGATGTTCGGAAATGGAGGTTTTATTGGATTTTAAAAATGTAGCAGCTTGTAGTGGAATATTCCCATGCACTAACCGCTGTATTGGATGTGTTTCCAAAAACCCCACGGATGAGGTGAATGAGCCGTGCTACGAGGACACATCACAACGGTAAGAGCACGGTGGAATACACTGTTCGAAACAGTTTGAAATGATGGGCTTGGCTGTGTGTAGATTTGTAGTATCTGGATTATCAAACCCCGTAACATGGTGCTCATTTTGTATGCTTTACAGGAGTTTATGACCATTCTTCTCTTTTTTTTCTGTACATCTAGGTACAGAATGTCCAGAATCGCCATCTGGCGTCGAGGATTCCCGTGCACGCGTGCAATAAATGAATGACTTTGGGATTTCTGGAACCGTTACAGCAGTTTGACAGTGCGAAATGAAAGGCCATTTAAGGGTTGTAATATTTCGTAACATCTTGCGGTTACTGGACTGGAAAAAATGACCTCCCGTTGGTAGTAGCGGTAGTAGCTCCAGGTAGCGATGACTCCATTTTAGACCTGAAGTCGGGCTGGTTCGGAACACATAAAATGAAATGTGGTGAATTAATAATCAGCGACGTGTAGGGAGATGGAGAACTTCAGGGGGGAAGGTGTTAGCTCATCATCATGTAGGTTGTTACTAACCGGATTACCTTTACCGGGGGGAAACTTGGTACGGGAATACGCCTTTTTCGGGTGCAGTTATATTTCACTTGGGGCGGGAGATAGAAAGAGAGATGCGTTCGTAATATCCGGAACAGTAGCTTCATCCGGGTCGGATGATATGGTTCGTTTGGTTTTACTTTCCGAACCGAACGGGTGTAACGAGCGTTCTGGACATCCGGCGGTGTTGAGCTTCAACCTGGTACTCCGGAAGGTATCAGCGCCGTATGAGAGGTAGGTGACTTTTGCGATGGAGGATGGACTACTGCATATGCAAAACCTACCGAGAGGAATTAAACATGAGAAGAAGGGATTGGTTTTTTTTACGTTCCCCATCTGAAGATTCCTTCCGAGACTGCAGATGTCCCGGAATCATTTTTTACATGGAAGCTTAAAAAGAGGTAATAATAGCAAGAGGGCCAGCAGCTAGTGTGTGTTTATTCCATTGGTTGTATAATGAAACAAAAGTTCAGCAAAATCTCCAGAGAAATGAAGAGTGTTCAGCGTTTTAGTAACAGTAGCATCCTTCCTGCTTGGGTTACAATGCTCAAGAAACACTGCATTATGCTGTGATAAGAAAAGAAGAGCGTTTTCAAACGAATCATATCTGTAAAGCAGGATATGTTTTAAACCATTTGTTCTTTCCGGCGGGCTAGTGGCCCAAGAGGTCAATTTCCCTTCTTATTTTGGTTCTTCAGGGTACTTCTGTGAGCAAATTACTTCCAACGCAAAACCTCAGAATGTCATCAATTCATTAGCCTAACGACCGGAAATACTCATTCAAGCACGGACAAGACAGGAACGCAAAAAAGGGAATTTTAAAATTCTGCTTTCCATTTCATAACCATAAAAGAGGGTTGTTTTTTTCTGTGTGTGATATAAGCCAGAGAAAAAACCCCCTGAAGAAATAGCTGCTTGTACTCTGTTGGGTTTCGTGGTGAAGGAAAGGAAAAGGTCTCGACCACGAAGATAACGATTTTCTGCGCTATATTTATAAGCATGCAACACTGGACGCTCGTTCCGTGCAGGGACGGTCGTTTGTGTCGTATCGTTGAAAAATCCGGTGCTTAAGGAGTTGGTTGAATCAATCGCGCATCATGGGTTCCGTGCAACGCAGCTAAGCACACCATTACGAACCCCGTCGCGAAGAGCTTTTCATCGTTTGCCTTCCTTTTTTTTTTGGTTGTTGAAAATGTAGAAGTAGTGGAACAGTTTTAGCGCCGAAGGGAGGTCGGACGGATGTCCATCATAATTCTTTGCCTCTTCACGGCTGGTGGCACGGGAGCAGCTTGCCCCGGAGATTGTGGTTAAGCGTACATAATCTATATTAGTGTCCTTAAATAGTTCTCGCTCGGCGTGGCAGTGGAACATTGCTTTTTCTTTCATAATTTACCTTCATCAGGTGTTGTTGGGCTTAGTAGTGATCAGAATTCTTAGTACCACCTTCTCTTGCGAAGCACATAAATTCGATAATTTTATTGACACATACTAAAGATAGTGGCGATAGCACTGAGCTGCTGGGAACCCGAGTGCTTGGGGTTTTGGTAAATGAACAATACTTTCGCATTGTGCGTTTCGATGGGTTCCATTCAATTAAGGCGCAGAATAAAATACGAGCTCGTCGGCCTGGTTGCGTGCTACTACTGTGAGTGTTTAATCAAGCCGCCAGCCCTTTTACAAGAGACACCGTACCCGGGCACGTTTCCGATCCGAAAAGCGTAAATAATCCCGATGGACAAAGGGGGAAAAGCTTCCTTCGTTAGATAATAGACCGGGCAAGATGGCGGGCCCGTTCGCTTCCTCAATATACCTTTGCTACACAACTATCAATGTGTGGTTTATGGTGGATTACTCGCATTATCCTGTTGGCTTGTGTGTGTGTGGTTGGGTGGCCTGTTCAACTCGGCACCCACGCCCCAACTGCTGGATAGAATTTATTCCAACTTGTGCACTGAGATTTCCATAAATTCCAGCCCTTTTCCTTTCACGAGCAACTGTCAATATTATGAAAAGCTTCATTAGCACCTCGGCCATTATTTGCGTTCAAGCCCGGCAAGGTCATAAGGGAGCGGGCGAGTAAATACTTCGTGAGAGTGTGCTGTGCCTGGAGTTTTTGGAGGACCGAATGAAAGTTTTATGGTGGTTTGTTTTATTGACAAAACTATTTTATGGCTTTTCCCAACACGGGTGGGTAAACATGATAGCTCACCGAGAGCATGTTAACGTGTTGATAGTGAATATCTTGAAGTGATTTCGTTGTATAATTTCATAAAATTTCCTTAAACACGATATTTTAATTAATATTTTATGTACAGAAAGCCGTTTAGTTTATGATGGGTATTGCATACTACTCCTATCCATGTCCTATTGAATTCTTTTTATTGGGAGATAGAGTGCCTATCATTGAAATGCTCCATGGTCTTGTACTAAGTTGTTCGGTCTTAAACACCGAAGATGGTAGTTCAAATCTCATCTGGGTATCAGTTGCTCTTTCACAAGAAATTGATTTTGCTATGACGTAGTATAACTTAGATTTCATAAAATCACATCAAACGACTACTGACCCCAAACCCCTAGTTATTTAGAAGGTCTTCAAGCCCGAAAAAAAATCCAAAACACAATAACAAAAATAACTGAAATATCAAACTCAAACTTTACCATTTTTCATCAACCAAAGCAAAAAAAGACTAGTTTTTGGTACCTAGCCCTTTACTACGTGTGACATTGGTGAAATGCATGAGGTTTGTGGAATGATGCCCGAAGCGAGAACGATGTTGTATGGTGGCGCTGATGAAAAGTTTATTTTATGTGTTCGTACCCCATCCAGGAGGAGTCACACCGTACTGCTCCTGATCACATCGGGCCAGTTGAGCTTTGGACTTTTCGGAGGCGAACTGATCCTGAAGTCACCGGGAACAGTTTTATAAACACCACCCATGCTAAAAGCGGGAAGGACTGAAAAAGCAGGTTAATGAGTAGCTTCCATAAACCGGTAATTTTGAGTGTGGTCCGTAAAACGAACGGGGGAGAGAAGAGATACGCCGCCAAAATGTTACCTTCGCTCACCGAATCGACTCGTCGATGTCGCCGAGATTTTGCAATGAAAATGCTCGATGAAAAGGTGCCACAGGGACATGGGGGGGGAGTACCTTGTGAAAGGATTTTTATGCAAAATTAAAACCACTTCTAACAGGGCCCATCCTCCATGGGCCGACACCGGTGAAATGGGAATTAAAAATTCAAATGAAATGATAACACTATTAAATTTCATCTGCCGCTTCCAACCGGTACTACAAAACCCGTGCGGAACATGTTTCGAATTTCCCGCACGTCCGAAGCTTTATTTGCTTGCCTCCACTTATTATTTGGTCAAATGGGGGGGTGGTGGGCGCTGAAAGCTTGTAGCAGCGTGTACGGTACCCGGGGAGGTTCGGGACGTATTGTGCATGTGAAGTGGTCCTTTGGGCGATGAAAGCCTACTCCACACGTGCTGTGTTTTTATTTTATGTTGTACGTCTGGCTGTCTTTTTTCCCACTTAACCGACGATGGCATTGAGCTGTTCTGCTTCAGTGGGTAAGCATTGAGTTTTCCAATCGTTTCGGAAATATTTGTTTTCTGTTGGAGTTTTTGTTGTTTGCTTTTCTGTGGCGATCTGCACAGTGGAATGTATGCCGGGAGTTTATTTTAAAAGCGTACGTTTGATTAATCCTCAAATTAAACCCCATTGGAAGCAAAATGTTACATGAATATTCATTTTATTTATTTATTTTGTTCTTTTACACCTTTTTTTTCTATGTAATATTGACAATTGGTTTTATTATTTCGAATCATGTTTAATTTAGGGTTTTAATCATTTTTATGACTTTCATTCCATCATTTTTTATATTTTTATTTTATGGTACGAACACAATAATGTTTGTGTTTGTGTATAGCCTTTTAGTTGACGTGCTAAAGTCAGATAGGGCATTTTATTCGCCTGAAATGAATTGAAAAGCTTAATCCGAATATTCATATTGGAAGCTATACAAATTCAGTAAAGGATGAATGATTTTTTTTTCCCCATTCGAAAATAAATGATTGCACTCAAAGGATAATGAAACATATTAATTAATTGAACAGAAACCATCAAACAATAAGCTTATCCGTTTTACATTCGAAATGGTGTGTATATGTACATGAATACTCGGAAATCACCATTTTTATGTTATTGGTTGATTGCTTCGAAACGAGAAAAAAAAACATAATGATGAAGTTAACGCATTTCGGCATGGGTTAAAAGGGGTTGAAGTAAACTTTTTCCATCATCCGTTCATCGTTATCCCTTTTTGTTTTTTTTCTCGGCTAACATAATGGAAAATGTGCAAAACAAAAGGCGGGGAGTCGGTTGCCTATGTTTATATTGCGCCTAAGCTCCACTTCTGGGCATCGAATCAATTCCCCACACAATCGGCACGGCATTAAATCGGTTTACCACAATTAGTTTAGTCCGTAAGGGTGTGTGTGTATGAGTGCGTGAGTGCGTTCCTGAATTCATCGAACCGATATTGGAATGGGAATGATTTTGGACCGTACTTGAAATGTGTGCCCTTTATTTGGTTATTTAATTTAGAATCGCCCTAATGATAACCTGTTGCAGGGCTTAAAGTGTCCTTTAAGCCAAACCGTTTTGTTCAAGCAGGCACTTAGTTTAAATTGTTGTCTAATGGATTGTCCATTTTAACTTTTTTTTAGATTCCCCGATAAACAATGTTTTATTGTAAATTTTTGTTTGTACCATGGATATGACTTATGAAATTGCTTGTTTTTTTTACTTAAAGTAATAGTAAAGTTCAAATATATTTATTTCAAGCAACACTTGTCTTATTCATATGTTATGAATGTAGTAAAAATTTAAATTTATGTAGTTGACTTCTTCTAACATTGCATATCAATATTCCAAAACGCCCACCCTAACCAGTATCATATGGCCTGAACTGCAAGTGCAATCGATGGATCACTTGAGCACGAAATCTAGCATGAACCGTAAAATGCGGTGACATTTGATGTTTGATCCTTCTATTCAGGTTACAGGTCGAGCAATGAAGTGACTGATTGGTTGTTAAATTTCATCCCCTTCCGTGATCCACCCGTTCCCAGCAACCACACCCATTGCCGGCACCCAATCGATTATGCGTTGCGATTTGCGTGATGCTTTTGATCCATCACCGTACCAGGAATCGAACTGCTGCAAGTTATGGGCGCGCGTAATCTGCCAACACTGCTTGACAGATGACAGGCCCAAGAGTTCACAAATTACGGGAGCCCAGTGTGGGCGAGAACGGTGTGTGACGGGTGAGCATGAAATTAACGTAAACAAACAAACACACTCTCGGCGCGTATCGGAAGAGATTCCACTTAATTCTCGCTCATTTGCGCCATTTGTCCTACCCCCCCAGAGGTGGTTTTTCGTTTGGAAGATAAAGGCAGAACTGTTGAAACATGGCGCAAAAGGGATGAAGGGTGATGGTTTAGCAGTATGGGGTAGTTTGGGCGGTGGGAAAGAAGTAAATTTTATTATAAATGACCATTTGTCTTTCGTTCGCCGTGCACTTAATAGGTTCGCCATTTATTGTTGTGTGTTGGTGCCTTCGTTCGCCTGTGCGGTTGTTATTTTATTTCGCCGTCTGTCGCATTTGCCCTAAGTGAGCGTAGATGATTTGTCTTCAGATTACAAAGCTTCGAAGGGAGTTCTCTATTTGGTTTGTTTCGAAAATATCGTTTTACAACATGTATTATTATTATTATAATTAAAATATTATTTTCATGCACTTGGATTTTTTTGTAAATATCTTGCTAAAATGCATTCGTTTAATACAGTTTGATTATTTCACAAATAAATGTTTATCTTGGTATATTTAAAATATATCGATAGGAAACCATACTACTTAGATTACAGTATGCTTGTCATGAACATAAGTGAAATAATATAATTATCTTACTAAATTAAACAATAATTAATATTAGCTTTAATATTCATTTTCAAATATGAATTCAACACTGGTTCAAAATATATTTTTTGAGTTTGTTTTTCAATTTCATTATATATCCTATCAAAATACTAATACTGTCACATTATCCTTTTCATTTTCTTGTAAATAAATGAATGTTTATCACAAGTAACATGTGATGCATATTTCTTAATATCAAATAATCGCCAATTAAGAAAAAAATTATTTACGAAATTAGTTTGAAACTGTCTTTTAAGAAGAAAAATAAAAATATGTACATTACATTACAGAAAAACATTTCAACAGCAAAAGCTAGGCTTAGACAATTTTTAAAGCTTTGCGAATAAAATCGTTGCTTTATAATCTTCAAAAAATAGATAACACCCTTCTGCAACACCCACGAGTGTTCATCTCATCATCGTTGCCTCTTGAGTTGGTGAGCTCGCGTTCTTCGCTTCCGCGGGTGCACCTTACCTCCTGATACGTATCGCGATCTGTCTTATGTTTGCCGAGACAAACAACGTTCATATTTCTACCGTGTGCGCCACTGCCAAAATCATCGTTGGCACACCTGTGTTCGCAGCAGCACCAGCATCATCGTTAGTCGAGGGTTTCCATCCAACGGGAGTGGAACCGAGAGTCCGCGATGGTAGTTTAATAATGATTTAGGACGATGGAGACACAAGCCCCTGGGTTGATAAAACGCAGCAGTGCGGTAAAACACAAGAAACAAAAAATCGAACACAAACGCTAAGACGAAAAACATAACACATCCAGCTAGGGAGCGTGGGATCGGATAGTGATGTCTTTTGCGCTAAACGTGAAATGGTTATGGTTTTTAGCGCTACCAATTGGGATGATTCTGCCAGCCTGGCTGGCGAATGAACCAGGTCGCTGAAAGATGAATGAACGTTTTGGTTAAATAAACTTATTTGACAAGTTTACCGCTGCGGTGCTCACACTCGCCGCTCTGATGGTGATGATGATATTGGTGTGTAAGAAAATTGGATCCGAAAGTGGAAGTTGAGATTTTCCTGGTGATGAAAAAAACGAAACCACCTGTGTAGGGATGAGTTTCGATGGAACGCTGTGGTCGGATTAGCATCTGTTTTGTGCTACTAAGAAGCGGTTGTTTTTGTGTGGCAAGCGTCAAACGAATTGGTTAAGTACGTTTGATGTTTTGTGCTGTTGTTATCTTGTTTGGTAAAGTGGTCGATTACCTTTTCTCTTCCCAGAAATTGTCACGCTTATACTTGTGGTTTTATTAGTTGTATTTTGCATAGTTCATCATACTTATAAATTTCATATTCTTGTTTTTGTTTGGCATTCTTTAAATTAGAATTTTTCAGTTTTCAATTTTAAGTTGTCTTTTAAGTTAATTTATCATGATTTTTTTCATGGTTTTGCACTTTTCTTATGAAATACTTTTGGTATTTTGTTTTTTTATTGTTGCTAGTTTTAAATTTAGTATTTGCAGTGTTTATTGATGCATGAGCTTGTACTTTAAGTTCTGATTTAATTATGATATTTTGCATGGTTCATAATTTTATTTATTTCATACTTTTTTCATTTGTTATTTTTCTTTTTATTTCGCAAGCTTCAATTCAACATTCAGGTTTTTGGATTTCAGATTTCTAACAATATTGTTGTTGTTAGTTGAAGTTCTGTTTTTTATGATGTTTTGCATGGTTAATTATTTTCCTTATTTAATATTTATTAATTTAGTATTTTGCTTTTTGTATTGTAAGTTTTAAATATCTTTTCTTCAGAATTTAATTAAATAGTTTAAATATTTCTTCGAAGTTTTCGTTTTGTTTTATGATTTGTTGCATGGTTTATTATTTTCCTAATCGATTAGTTATAAATGGGGATTTTTTGTTTTTATTTTGCTAGTTTTAAATTAAAAATTTTCAGTCATCATTATAATAGCTTTTCTCAGTGCTTGAAATCTGAGCTTAATGGATGAATTTCATCACACAAAGATCAAATTTTCGGAGAATTCGTAACAGACCATGTAAAAATAAATCACATTTGTTCGACCATTGGAAAACCTTTCCATTCCATTCTTAATGCAACCGGTAGAACTTTTCCTATATTTCACTGCTGGCCGTATCCGTACAATTCGGTACGAAGAATTTCCTTCAGCTCGGCACACTGGAAGACGAATGAAATTCCACCAGGAGTGAATGTGGATGAAATAGTTGGTGCCCCAGATTGACGACGATCCGTTGCTAATCATTCGTAATGATTCTTTCGTCCGAAATTTGCCATCAACAAAGCAGCAGCAGCAGCAGCAGCAGCAAATGGTTTGTGAAATAAAATTTAAGATCGGAGCGGTAGATAGAGCGAAATGAACGAAAAGTGTAGAATCTTTTTTTTTTTCGCTCCCCCTAGCTTTTGTTTGGTATACGCCCAAAAATCCACCGCTGGCCGATGAACCTGTTGGGACGTTCTCTGACCGGGTGGCCGGGTTCCTTCAACGTGTATCATGTTGAAATTCAATTCTAGTTGCTCGTCCGTTTGATGATGTGTATCTGCTGTTGGTGTTTTTTTCCCTTTGCCTTTGCCATTTATTTTCTCGTGTGCCATATCTTGCTCTAAAATATGATAGTCACCTTTCGTCCGGCTGAGCATACGGGCGGAGCCGTTTAAAGCGTCCATTCCTTCTATCGTCCGAGCGCTGTCTAACGTCCAGTGTTCCAGATCGTCTATCGTGTAGAAAATCATTCAATATCCTCCCCACATGCACCGCATTATCCGTACGAAAAGACAGTGTGGGTGATGGTAGCTTTTCGATTTAAGGGATTTTCTTTTTCTTTTTGCTCCTCCCGCCATCTTTCATTTTTGCTACGATCTGTTAGGTTAGTTTTTGTTTGCCTGCGGAAAGTGGTCGAGTGAAGAGGTTTTCCATTAAAATCTCGGTTCTTTCCCACCGGGCTTCGTTGTGCTTACTTTTCTCCCTCTCGATATCTTGTGCGCTTTATCTTCTCTTGGAAGCGTTTAAATCGAGTTGAACATGGATAATGACAGGATGGTAGGGAGGTGGGACGGTTGCTGTGTATCGATATGAGTGGAAATTGATCTAAATTCCTCAATTCCTTGCAAGGATATCTTATGACTGAGCACATGACGGTATGCGTTTCGTTCTTTGACATGGTGCTGTACCGTGCTATAGAAACGCTTTTAAGCCAAGGTGATCTTTTGATCAATGGACTTTTTTTCGTACACCAAAAGCACACGAGTAAATGACCAGGCGTCAGCTTGGGTGAAATTATTTCATTTTATTTTTTCTGTAAAATAGAGTGGTGTAGATTTTAATTTCATTATTATGCAACGATTTATTTTTTTTTATTTATATTATTATATAACAAAATATACTCAATTTTCAAAATTGAGCTTTTTGCATTTTTTTTCACAATAACTAATTTTGGTACTTACGATTCCATTTTCGCACAACAAATTGTGGTTGTTGGGTTAAATAATGCGCCCCTCCTGGAATCGTGATCGAAGACGTTCTCCCTCCTGTGCGATCGTTTCGTGCGAGATGATGCGAATTTAATAGAATTTTGATGGTTATGAGCTCCGTCGGTGGCACATCATAATGGCGCATCCGCGCGCGGATGTTCCACAGGAAAAAGGGAAGCGTGTGAGTGTGAGGGAATTGAAAAATTGATTTTCCTTGTAGATTTTCCCCTCGCGGCCTCGGGAACCTGTGGTTTCGAACGCACTGACGATGGCGTGTAGCTAGGAAACTGATTCCAGATACATATAGAAGAGGGAAAAAAAAGCCGTGGCTTCTCTAGGAAAGATTGTTGCTTGCCGCCAGTTCGTTCGAATAGTAGCGCCTGGACGTGTCATTAAATTGGATAAATTAAATCACACTCCACGGTTTGCTAGTGTGCGCCTTCAATCGTTAGTCGCGGTTGTGTTACCGAATTTAATAACTTCCAAATCATGTTAAAAAGATTTTCAACCAACAAAAGAGGGATGCTTGGATGAAAATCGTGGGATACATTTATTGGCATATAAAAAGACCAACCTAATCCGTTTACAGTGCTTTAAATGGTTATATGTACTCCTTTTTGTGTGTAACTTCTATTGTGTAAAATGTGTGAATTTTATAAATCTTATTAAAGTCTTTTAAAACATTTCTTGTGCATAAAAAATACGGTGCTATTCCTTTTTGGTCGAAACAATCATTCAAAACCAAACACGTTCAAACCAAAAGCTTCAAACTTCACTATCTTGAAAGAACCATTCTTAAATAGTAAAAGTACAAAAATATTTATTCATCAACTGATAAAAACGAACCTTAGCGAATTTGTTACAGAAAAGATATACATAAAAATAGGTACGAAAAAGAATTCTGGCGGTAGGTCGTCAAATTCGTTTGATGGATTACTTGCATGGGCAAATTCCGCTACCCAAAAGAGCCTTAACTTTGTGGGGTTATTTCAGTTTTGAAGATGTAAAGCGATGTCAAAATTTAGACGAAGCGTGCATCGCAATCTTGACATGACAGTAAATCTGCTTCCAAGATACAGTTCCAGTACGGCATTGACTTTGCTCTGTTTGTTTGTTGCTTTGTGTAGAATGTACGGCTTTGTGTCGGTGCCGTATCAAAAGAAGCTGGAAAGTTGCTTAAAGCTCTCGCTTATTTATTAATAATTATGCTGTCTGCCTTTCCCGGCACGGGGAGCAATATCATTACTCAAACCAGAAGCTTTCCAAGTCCCTGCATCCTTTATCATTTTTTTTTTTGGCCAGCACCAAACCATAATGGGTGGAAATTAATCTTTCACTTGTTGAAATTAAATTATCGCCCATTTTTCATTAAACACCGTCCATTGCGCACACCCGTCGGGGAAAAGTGGGGTGAATGTGGGGTGACTTTCAACAAACTTTTCGCTTTGCACTGTACGAAAATGGTCGATGGCAAAACTAATCACCATGTTTTGGGTGGGGGGAGGGTTTTCCCCGGGAGATTTTCTCCCTCGAAAAAGAAGCCCACCAAAGTGTGGGGGAGTTTTCCGTATGATGGAGGATAGAAGAAAAAAAAATCTTAACCTAAACCAAGTCCCGACTGTGTCGTGCAGTGGGGGAGAATTGTTAATTTCTTCGAAATAAAAATCAGAACACGAAAAGATGGCCGGTTCGGTGCTTGTTCAATCTCCCAAAGCCCAGCGTGAGTTGTTGTTGGCCGGAGTCAGGAAACAAAAAAAAAAAAATACAAATCACGACGGGGCATTTCTAGACCTGAACATTGCATTAGCCGCCTGCAGCGTGAATAATTTGATATGATTTGCATAATTTTTGCTCCAGCATGGAAAATGGTCCCGATGCGCTTTGAAGGGATGAGAATTTTTAAGTAATTTTTTGTACAATAGTTTTAACCCGATGTACAACATTGTTAATTGCAGTTGAAAAGGGACTTTTTTGTGGTTTGATGAAAAATTGTATCTTGCGATGAGATAAA
This sequence comes from Anopheles minimus, assembly GCA_000349025.1. Taxonomy (NCBI): domain Eukaryota; kingdom Metazoa; phylum Arthropoda; class Insecta; order Diptera; family Culicidae; genus Anopheles; species Anopheles minimus. The sequence goes on along the minus strand of KB663943.1, from coordinate 432,910 downwards.
AAAAACATTCCCAAGATAAAACTCGATTTTATGATATTTTTTTAAATAGTCAAAGTCCCCATAGAATTTTATTTCTTTAAAAAAAACGGTTAAATTAAAGCAACAGATTTTTTTTAAATAGGAATATAAAGAAACCACTAGAATCTATCGTTTGTGCTCCAGTGATTTCAGCTGGTTTTTCGAGCAAAATTTCCGGCAGCTGGGTTCACAAAATCATAAATTTCAATCAATGCTGCATTAAACTGCAGTGGGATGCACCAGCATCGTTTCGATGTAGATCGTTTGTTTTCGCCGCATATTCTACCGGGTCACCAAGTGGCGCAAACTTGGGTACTCTTTTTTTTATTGGCACCCATTTTTTGTTGAATAATTTTCACATAAAATCATGTTCTTCGCTGTCGAAAAGCTGCGACCGCCGTAAGTCTCGTTGCGTTGGCAGGAGATTGTGCACTGCGAAGAGATGATAAATTTATAGCTAAAGGTGCAGCTGGATAGAGTGTTTAAAAACGGGAAAAAACACCTCATGCCACCCTTATCGATTGACGCTACTTATGATTTTTCCAAACCACACCGGAAGCTTAGGCGATGATGGGAAAAAATATAATTTTCAATTTTGAATATTAAACCCACCGTTCCGGTGCCGCCGTAAAACAATCGATATTAAAAGGTTTTTTTCTCTCCCTCGAAGACGGACTCTTTTGAGGATTTTCGACCGAGAGGATTTATGCTTTTCCGTTCCGCTTCGCATAAATCGGCCAGATTGACAGGTTATTTACGTGCTGCTGACCAAGCGATGGGGAAAAGAACAACAGAATGCTTCTCCACCGAGGCATGTCATCCAAAGATAATCCAACGTATCCAGCATCCCTCGTCTACGGGGCTGGCGAGCTGGACCAAACCCCTGCAGTACCGACCCTTAACGGATTCGTTACGGGATAAGCTCGAACAACTGTTGATGGGTTCTTTGGGCTCTTCCAATTTCAAGTTCTCACCAGGCATGGAGTCGGGTTTCCATGCCACACCGTAGGTTAAAGTCTGCCCTCATGATTATTCATGAGTCTCGCCCGTTCAGATTTGTAGAGCCTCGCTCTCTCGCTTCCATATAGTTTGGTCCAACGTCATCGAACGATCCTTTTTCCCCGAATCGATCTGGATGTGGATGTGTTTGTTCGGCAAAATTTTGGAGTAAACAAACACTGATTGTCCCCCAAGGTGGAGTTTGTCCCAGCATCGCTTGTTCCGGCGGCACGTGGTTATGCAGAGAAAATGAGTTGAGAAGCAAAATGCTCAACACGCATATCAGGGTTGAAGATGGGTGAAATGGGAAAAAATCTTTTGTAATAAGAAATTACGTACCCTGGACAGGCAGAAAGAAAATGCACTTTCTCTGAACATGTTAGACAGTTGGAAAATGTAGTTTATTGGCATTTGGACATGCAGCTCGATAATAACCCTGGTTCGTTTTACTTTCCTGAATCATCTCGTGCGTCACCTAGTGTCCGAATGTGGTACTAGAAAATGGCTTGTAATAAAGCACCGGAGGAATTCGTCCGAAGGTCAATTATGTGATAGGACTTCATCTAGAAAAGCATGTCAGCAAAACAAACCTTCCAGCAATTGGCAACTCCCTCAGAGGAATGTCTCTTTTCGAAGACATCACGCAAGATGTGACAAAAATTAACCAAGTCGTGTTGTGGGGCTGTCGGTGATAAAAATATTCTCAGTATAGGGAAGTTGCACGCCGTTTCGAGAACATCAGGGACGCGTCGGTATACGAGTTCCAACAGAGGTGGGATTGATTTATGACGGCACATAATAAAAGCCACTTCCAGCCCATCAAACACATCCACGCAGACTTCACTGTTTTGTGATGTGCAGCCACGTGAGACATGCGGTGGAATGCGTACGATCGTTGTATTGTTCGAGATATGACTGTGCCATTGCATACAGTGCACTAGTTTTGCTTTTTTTGCCTTTCGTTTACCGATGTGCTATTGTCACCTCATTGCACTGACTGTCGTTACTTCCGCCGTTAGTCAGGGAAAATGATTGTCAGCAATTGGATTAGATTTACTTAAGGGCGGGTGGAGCCATTCTGTGCAACGAGTTGGCGCCATCTACTGCATTCTTTCGTAAGCTGATGAAGGTGAATATAGTTTACATTTTGTGTGTTTATATGTGTACAAACATACAAGAAGATGCCCACACATCAATCAAATTGAAACAGTTCGTCCTCCTGCACCAATAATGAAAGACGCAACGCTTCTCAATTGATTCGTCCAAGTGTGTCCTCAGCGATTACTTAGCCCCAATGACCGAACGGTAACATCGACACTTAATTGAAACCGAACTCCGAACGGAAACTTTCTACACCACTATTTACATACAACTCCCTTCGACAGCACGCTAAGACTGTGAAGTTCAACCTTGATTCCATTTATTTATCATCAATTTTACTCCGGGTAGTCGATTGCCGCCCCCAAAAAACTGCTTGCTCCAGACTGTCACGTACCGTGTTTTTATTTGCGCAGCTTTTTGGTTGGCCATTTTGGATTTATGGCACTACTTCTTCGAAACACCGACAGCAAATCATGCTTACTGTCAGCTAATTGGATTAGCATGAAGTAGCGGATATTTCCTGGTTGTAACAATTTTCCTGCTCACTGTGTCATTAACAACCATCATGTTCGTACCTCTGGAAGCGTTCCAATGTTCGCTTGTTTTTTGTGTACCAGCAACAGCCAGCCGAAACATTAGTCAATTTCGAGGGGGCCCAATTGCGTTTGCTTTTTGTTGTTATTGATGTTCTACTTGACCACCATGAAACCAGCGAATCGAAGTTTTTGTCCCTTCGGATGAAGAGGGAGCGCTAATCTTCCTAATCATCAGCTGTCCACAAGTTGATTTCTTATAAGGAGGGAGATCTCGATTACGTTCTGATTTTTGTAAGGCCGGCTTTAATGGATCTATGGGTGAATTTATCCGGCTCTCCCGAAACGGAGGGACTGAAATGTTTGCCCGACAACTAAAGTGGAAAAAAGACCAAAACGAAACAATGACATGCGATTCATTTATTTATTTTTTGTTCGTTACTCAAACGGAACAAACGTTCGGGAGCTGTTTCTGAATCAGATTGAAAGGTTTTGTTTGAATGTTTCAGGAAAAAAATATAATCAGTTTCAAGATGTTCGCTTGTGACGGTTCGAACTCATTAAATGGTTTATAGCACTTTGATGAGAGTGAAGATTATGGTGGTCGGTGATTAGTGCGGGTCATTTGCGTGTCTTCCTTTCAACGATGCTCCCTAGTGGGAAAATGTTGAATTATATCGTTCTCTTACTGAATCGTTATTCGTTCACAGTCACTAAGCTCGTTGAGATTTGTTTGACGTATCATTATTTTGGACATCATAATAATTCATAATTTAACAAGCTCATTTCTTTCAATTCCAAAATATTCACCAAGAATTTCCTTGACAGAAAAACACACCAAAGCCAGAATTGCTAACGCTTCCAAGAAATTAAGGACAATTGTGTTATATACATATAGACGTAGTATGCCGGCTGCTTGTCTCAGGAGATTATAAACAGCTTTTTGAGTAAAATGCATCAAACAGATTGATTCAACTGAGCCATGACTACCGGGAAAATGTCTTCTTGGAGCCGGTATTGTTGCTTTCACAAAGGAAGGCACTGAAACAAGTGCCTAGACATGGCGATGAGTTTTGGGAGTTGAAAAGAGCATCTGAATTGTTGTAAACAGGTTTTCGTAGAAGCGTGTAAAATTGAGTTACTCTAATGTAAAACACAAACCGTAGGCGCGTACTGAAAATGCTTTAAAAGTTTCTCTGTTGCGTAACTCCAATAACAATCAAAATTGGAATCTAGAGCCGAAAGGGTCTACATTTCTCAGTAACGCTTGAACGATTGTTATAACATGTTGCGTTGCTTCGCAAGGGTTTTGTCGGTAAAGCCGTGGTCTGTGGTTTGATTTATAGTGCGATCTATAACATTCCAACGAATCGTTTAATTTGTGCCTTTGCGGGTATTCGGTTGGTCAGTCACCACCACCGCGGACACTGAGCTGGAACGACTGACCAGTGACCGATTTGTTACTTCCATCCTAACAGTACCGGGACGTGTGAGTGTTAGTGTTAGAAGTTGTGTGGAATTAATAGCACCCGTTTACCAGGATGTCCTTTCTAAGGTTGAGTGGACAGAAGGGAAATATAGAAGCATTGCCATTCACCACAAAAGCTGTAAAGATAAGGCACCCGGAACTAGCTTTTCGTTTATCTTTCTCGTTCCGTTTATAGCCTCAGAACGCATACACGTTGGCGACAAACAGTGTACACCAACAACGTCTCCAGTGGAACTTGCAAATGAAGAGTGAACCATACGGTTTGCCATTTCCTTTCCACTCTTATCCTTTGCAGAGTTACCAAGTTTTCCTTGGAACTCCAAACTTGTCCGACCGGCCAAGTTGTAAATGATCCGTCCAAAGCCGGACGTCAGTAGCACTTCGTCAACCCAGTCCCGTAGGAAGGAAGGAAGCTTCAGTGCCTAAATAATGTATTCATTTGCGTCCCGCGTCCGTAGGCTGCTAAGTGCGCGGACCTGGCATCTTCATGTGGATACCAGCGGGGTCTGGTGGTAACGGTGTGACATTTTAATTGAGTGCACGTGCTTCCAATTTGTTCCCGATTCCGGGAAGCTCTGGTAAGCTGATGTCGTGATGCTATTCCCAAAATTGCACCTTACTACCGTGACATTAAGACTTTGGCACCGATAGAGAAACGGACCACGGAACTGTCATATGAAATTGAAATTGGTTGACCGTTCAGTGTGAGAGTGAAGAGCATTTTCGGTGATTCGTGCGACGTTTGGTGGAAGTAATGAGTCCTCGACAGTGGCAGTGTTATATATGGTGCTTGCAAAAGCTCTAAAACCGTGACCTGAGAGCCATTAGCGAAGATGTAGCTCTTGTAATTTACCGTGCTTTTGATTTTGACTCAACTTAGGTAACTTGTCTGTTTTAAAGTTTCTTGGTAACTTCAACATTCACTCTGAAGATGAGAGAAGTATTGGAATTTATAGTACCCCTTAAGAAATTGGACTTTGTCATTCTCGGAATCATGATAGAGGCGTGCGTTTGTGATGAAAACTTTTCTAATTAAAACTGTTGGTATCGTTTTTTTTTTAATTTGAGTTGTTGCAGAGATTGGATGATACTTTAAAATTGGCAACTGTTGTTTGAAATCTTTTGTGTCTATTGCTCTCATTGTACCGATACTAATAGTGTTACATAAAAGTAATGTAAAGTACTAATGTTTATTTCTCTTTTCTCTTCTCTTTTAGGACGTACTGCACACGATCTGTCAACCAAATGGCCAAGTGCAACGCATCGTGATATTCAAGAAGAATGGCGTCCAAGCAATGGTCGAATATCCTTTTCCAAATGATGTCTTACCATGTTACCATGTTTCAGTGCGTAATCCTTATCAGTGGAAGCTTGATTTGTTTGCTATTGCTATAACCATCAACGCCAGCATGGCAAGGATCAAAAGACACGTGGGATGAGAAAATTGAATGAATTTAGTGCACGATAAATCGCTCGGCCTGGGAATGGCCTATGTGCTCTCCGAACTAGTAGCAGCAGCAGCAGCAGCAGGACTTCGTAACGATACATTCTGCGCACCGACCGTTGGAGGGCTCGTAATTTGCGCTCGTTTAATGCCAACCGCCGTTTATTTGTTGACGGAAATTACGCTCTACCATGCCACGCTGCGCGTTGTACGCCGCCGGACAAAGTACCGAGCGGCAAGGAAATTAAGTAGCATGCAAAAAAAAGGGGCCAAAACAAAAACAACAGCTCCTCCTTCGTGTGGGAAGACGCACGCGATAAATTTTCCCACGTTCACATTTACTTGCACGGTTGTTACGCACCGTTTCGCACCTCGTTGAATAGATTTTCTCGTCGCCAATCGTGTTAGCTTTTCCCGTTGGTGATCGCGGGAAGGGAAATGGAAAAAGAAGGCGGAAAACAAATTTATTCCGCTCGGTCGGTTATAATCGGCACACGCCATCTGGCGGTCGGAGGTGTAAATGCAGTTTGGATCGTTTCAATTCGCGTAGAATCACGGGGCACGTGGGAGGGCAGGGCATGGAAAAATAATTTGGTACAAGAAAATTGTCACTCAAAATTAATTGTCACGAGGTGATATATATTTTTCGATGAGGCAAAGGTGGTTAATTTAGTTTTTTTTTCGCGCTTTTGTTCCTCGCCGGCATTAAGACGATGTTGGGCGCGCGCGCCATATCGGGAACATGCATCTGTGTGCAAAAAATTAGCCATTGCTGAGACGACGAGGACGAGAAATCATTACCATCCTTCCCCTCAGTAGCCCACCATTTTGAATCTTCCACCGTGCATTGCTATAATCGTTTAATGTGAATTTCGATCGGCGATGTAGGGTAGTTGCGGTGGGAAAACCTGCGTTCCAGTAGCAGGTTACCACCTGGAGGAGTTCTACGCAGCGGAGTTCATTTAATCGCTGTCGTTCACTTTCTCGTGCAGGGTGCCCCCGCGCACAGGAAGATTTGTAGCCCGAAGGCAACATTGTCGTTTAGTCGGATGTAACAACACGCTTTCGGTTTGCTGAAGGTGTCGTTTTCCGCCGAGGCTGTGGAATTGGTTATGATCGCAGTATTTTGCGGTCGCACGTGATGCTGGTAGCGACATTTTATGATCGTAAGCGTAGTAATTAGAATTTATGCTTGGGTATGGCAAAAAGTTTCGTAGACGTGGTGTGTGTCTGCCCCGGTTTGTGGGGGAGCATTTTGATGGAACGTTACGTAAAGTTTTAAAGTATTAATTATACATTTAATTGAATTGGATGTCCAAGTACAGTGGGACTTATTTGAAAAAGCATAATTTATTTTTCTGACCGTTTGGTGATTATTGTGGTGTTATTAGTTTTACTTTCAATAAGCTCTTTTATTAGATCTTTATTTTGTCTAGACCTTGTCTTTCAATGGTTTACACAATGTGTTGACAGATGTCCTTATAAATTTTAAGCTTGTTATCATAAACCATTTTATTGATATAATGATCAGAATAACAGAATAGCATAACAATTTACCATTGCGTATTATTGATTTTATTCCTATTTCGATTTTTTGAAGGAAGTTTTTGTATTTTCAAATCCATTCAGTTTGAAATATATGCCTTAAATTCAATAGAACGTAATATTCCCCTCAACCTTCACTTATCATGCTGTTTTATATTTCAATTTTATTTAACTTCCATCATCGCATCATCCATCCATTCGATGAGAATGAATCACTAAAGAGCCTCATTATCCGCAACGATAATACTGATTGAAATTCTTCTGTCCCTAAATATCCAATCATGGCGGCACAAACAAAACCACCAGGAAGAAAAAATGGCACCATCCTTGGATGATACTATACACCTCCGTCTTATCCTTATCCTTCGGAAAGGATGGCGCTGAATATCCTCTTATCATTATCGCTGATGATCAATTAACTCAAATGAGCATTGGCCTCGATGGTAGCGCGGGTGTAACGCGGCAAAGGATAATGCTACCCGTCCCCGTCCGGCATCGGGGAGAAGTTTCTTTTTGTAATGTGCAACAACAACAACAACAACAAAAAACAAACAACAAAATGAATGAATTCAACCGAAGGCAGCAAATGGATACGAGCCAATTCATTTAGCTTCATCGTTACTTTCCCCGTTAGCGTTCTAAGTTTTTCCCCGTTGTCCTTGGTGGAAAAATTAACGCTTAATGGACGCAGAGCGGGAGGGAGAAATGAATTCGTCCAGCAACACAAAGCTCTAGTAACAAACTCTCCGTGTCATCCAGGATTGCAAATGGGGAGTGAGCAACACGAAAAAACAAACGCAAATGGCCGGTGACAAACCGTGCTGCTCGTGCTGCTATGTCCAGTGTGGTGTCCTTTTGTTTCAGCACTTCCAGCAGCTCCTTCCCATCTGTGATACGCTAATTGGTGGCTCATTAGTTGGCCAAATCCACCCGGCGCTCGGTCGGCCGCTCGGTCGCTCGCGCATTCGTGCACGGTGAGCAAATGTGCTCGAGCTGTCCACCCGGGGACTGGTCGGTCTGTGTTTTGCAGTAATAAATGATAATTGAGCCCATCTCTCTTCCGCTGGGAGTGTGTAACAGTGTGTTGGTGTGTTCGGTGATGGTTTTTTCGTTGTTGCTTGTCCTGTTTTTTTTATCATTCTTTTTTTTTGTTTTAGCTCTGCTCGGATAGGTAGAACTGTTTATTTCCATCCAAGGCACCAGTCAGCCGCTGCCTCTGACACTAATCTCAATAGTTCCGAGCATTAGGACATCGTTGCTTCCGTGATGCTTCTTCCGGCAGGTTGCTCTCGTCGTTAGTGTCATCCGTGCTACTTGAAACACACACAGAACGGAAGCAATAAAAGCAATGCGGCGCAGGACATTGCACGAACGTCGCGCAAAACCTTAATAACACTCTTGCTCCCAGCGCTTACGCTTTAATCAGTGATAAATTCTGATCATTTTTAAGGCCACGTTGGTTGTTGTGTTGCGTTTTGGTTTTTGTTTCGTTACTCGCGTTCCGCCTGTGTGAACGGTCTGATAATGAGGGCAGTAAAGTATCGTCTTAAGCGTTACTGCAGCGCGCTTCGTTTCCACTTTATCACACCGCGATTCCGCCTTCTTTCCCTTTCCGTTTCGAGTCCCAGGCGTATTAAATGGTGAACAGGTGGGATTTTAATTTTTCACAGGTGAACACATTTTCCACTGCCACAATGCTCCAAAGGAAGATGGCGCATCGCGTAGTGCTTTAGCATAAAATAAAAATGTGTTAAACACACACCAACACAGTCTGGGTTGGAGCCCGGGATGCATTCGGCACCTGTAGACTTCGTTCGATTCGATACGCTTGTAACCTTATGGGTCCCTGTTGCTTGCCGTACGAATTTTACGATGTAATCATCTTCAAATGTATGCCCCAATGCACCAACGAATATCGCGACGGTTCGCCCGTTTGCAACAAAATCCTCGAGTAAAACCCCGTTCCTATTCGATACACGGCCGGCATTGGTTAGCGTTGTTTTTACCAGCAAAAGTCATTACGTTGGATAATCCTCGATAGCGAAACATGAAAAAAGTTGTACCACCTACATGCAATGTTTTGGTTGTTCTTTTTTTCCTGTGTGCCAGCCATTTGTACATTTTGCATCGCCTGAAGTGACTTTAATTTTAATTACAAACATATCTTTCTTTGAAATTCCGTGTTATGGTTTTGTTCGCGTTAGCAATAGCATTACTAGTGCATTCGAATGCTTTTTGTAATTGTTTTTTTTAGAATTTTTGTGTTGCGTTTATTTCAACCACAACACTCCAAAACCGTCGTTTACAGTGGAATTTTCGTGGGGATTTTAGATTAAAATGCCACAATCATGTGCTTTATGTATCTAGCCATTCTATTCGCAGTGCGCAATTCTATGAAAATCTCATGCAAAATGAACATCATTAGCCGAGGTTTTTTAATAATCGAATTTCTTGGAAACCATATCCCCACACAGAACGGGAATTCATTCTTGCCTGGAAGGTGTTTCCTAGAAGGATTTATTTTGGTAGAATTGAATATGCTTGCATGGATGTGAGAATTAGCAATCATTGTATATAAAAGCTGGCACCGACAGAAATAAGTTCTTGACTAGTTTGCCAAATTTTTAAATTAGTTTTGATAGCATTCCCATTTTCTATTGTGTATAGGATGTGTATCTATACTTAAAGTTTACATTTTATTCAACAATTTAAGAATATCCTTTCTAAAAACTACTTGAAAAACTTTTTATTTTATTCTTATAATAAAACAAATTAAACAAAACTTATATAGAAAACGGGAAAAATATTTAAAAATATTAGTTCGAAGAAGGTGTCAAGTGCTGAACCACTATTAATGATATCATACAATTTTTGCCGTCAGAGATTAACTCATAAATTTTCCAGGATACCTCAGTTTAGAGCAACTACTGAGCAACTGAAGCTTGTTTGAACAACATGCCCTTCTTGAGTACTTTCCCACATCCCTACAACAAACATGCCCCATTTTGAGATTTAGGACCTCATAAACCAAGTTGTCATTCGTTATTGATGAATCCTCGCAGACCCTCGTCATGGTGCGTACGTGTGTGAAAGATGTACAAACCCCCAACAGTAGCTGGTGGAAAATAAGTAGATGGGTCGTAAAAATGTGGAAATTTTCCCTAAACTAAATTATCATTTTCGCGCATGATGTGCGTGTCGGTTTTTTGTGTGTGTGTGTTCTAATCCTTTAAAGAGTAAAGTTCGGCAAAATGTATATAAGAGGGAGTACACAGCGTATCACCGGAACTCCGGAAGTACTGATGGATGGGCTGTCCTTTTTAAATTCTTGATGCGCTGGTGTGGGTTGAGTTTTTTGTCATCTATCTTCAACATACAACTACTAGCTCAATTCTGTTGAGATTAACTTTACGACGACAGTTGTGTGAATATATTGCAAATTGTTTGATAAAAAATTAATGATCCAACGGATGTGGAAAGATTTTGCCCGTGTTTTTACCATACGCATGAGCTGGATCGGGTTGAAAGGAGGCTTAATTTTCACATGCTAAACTTTGAATTCTTCGCCCAGAGAATTTATTGTTATTGGAATCATTAAGTTTGTAAAATACTCATTTACTCTCTGGTGATACTAGTAGAAGGAAGATTACAGTTGTTTTCTTTTCTTTGAGAGAAAGAATTCTTCTTACTCTTCCCTGAAAATGGCCATCGAAGTCATTGGACCCGGTAATGTGTCATCATCAGTGTTAATTATGTGCAAAGTTATCGTAAGACACTACCTTCCCCCCGAAATACACGATCACAAAACTAAATTAGTGACCCCGTTCCATAAAGGGGCAAACTGCAAAAGTGCTGACAACTGTGTCCGCAAAATCTGCGACGATCTTTAGCATCGAACGAGCTACGGCTAACTTCTTAAAACGCCCCAAAAGTCAAAAGTTTGCCCACGAACGAACAAAAGGTTGGGAACGCGCGTGTATGTGTCAAGAACTTTTGGATGCCCCCTTTCCAATGACGCACGCCATCCTGCGGCGGCCTGGTGGAGAATGGAACCCTGGAACCGGCGCTAAGGAACTGCAGCCTGTTGTTCGGTGGATTGTTTCTAAAAGGCTGTTCGGGTGTAAGCATGGTCAAAAGATGGCGTCCCGAAGATATTTGAACGCTCGTTTAATTTTACTATACGCAGCGGTTGAGCGGTTGCGATATTTGGCGACTTTGATCTTTGTTGGCTAAATCTGTGGCTCACCGCCCGTGTTCCATCTTTTCCGGGCAATATAGTTCGGTCAGAGACATTAATATGCTTCGTTCCGGCGGACCAGTATACACTTCCTAGTACGGGGTGGTCCTCCCCAGGTGGTTACGAAAACGTTGTTGTGCTACGGTCGTTCAAAAATTGCCGATTAAGCTGTTCTCATTTTCCGCTCGAACAAGCGAAAGAAGGGTCTTGTATGTCGGGTCGGTACGTCCTTGTGGAAGTGTTTGGGCGTTCATCAAGGAAATCATCCATGAAACCTCACGGCCACTCCCGGGGAATGGTTTAATTCGGAAACAATTTCCTTAAGCCCCATGGGCTCGTCCAATTCCCTAGGCTTTGCCGTGCGCATGAGTGGGACATGGTGGAACTATTATAGAGTTTGCTAAGAGCCTGGAATGGTCTGATTTGCATCCTGCCTTCTGTTAGCCTGGGGTTTGGGGGTGGGGTTTTAACTTTTTGATGTTCTACGCCTTTTGGCGTCTCTGGACCGTTTTGTTGTTGAGGAGATCCTCAAGGATTCTGAGCGCGCTGCTGTACGCTGTGGCGAACATTTAACACCATGAGCTTCTTGTGTAGATTGGTACCGGGTAGAAGTAGCGCGAAAGTGTTAAACATTAGCAGCCAACAAGGAGAATTAAATGGGTAGTAGAGAGAAATAGGAAGACTTCAAAAGGTTTTAAGTTTTTCTTCGTCTTAGTGGCAGTCCTTATCTCAAGTGATGCTCGGTTGAGTGATTTTTCAAGACGTATTGTGTTTTCAAAGCCAAGAAAGGTGGCTATTATTGCTGAACCCAGAAAAATACATAACATCATAGAAACAGAATTCGCCGAAATAAGGTCGTATCTTCGTATACGTTAGATCAGCTTAATCAGGCGTATAATATCAAAATAAGCAAGTTGTTGATGTGCTAGAAATATGTTGATATGCATTTTTTGTTTTTTACACTTTTATGAAAGCTACTTCCAACATAGTAGAACAATATTTAGTTCATAAAAATGAACGAAAGTTTATCATTCTAGGATCTCTTAAATTAAAGCATTGATCTGATTCCAAAGCAAAAATTAAATGTGTTTTTCCTTAACCAAGATACATTTTTGCTCCGACACGTTCGACAGCATAGAGTCAGCGACTCGTGCCAAAGACAGCCTGAACGGTTGCGACATCTACTCCGGCTGCTGCACATTGAAGATCGACTACGCAAAGGTAATTAAGCCTACGCCTCCCGAAACTCGCCCCGTCTCCTCTTCTCAGCTCCCTCCCCACTGTCCCCTTAGAAACCGCCAACCCCCAAAAGAGCTAGTTTACCGTCTATCCTCCCACCTTCCATCTGGCTGTACTTGTCCATTTCTTTCTTTGCTCTTCTTTGCTTCGAGTTTCTCGCCCTTTTTCCACCTCTTGAAACCCGTTGCCCCCCACCCTCTCACCAAAAAACTCCATTCCATTGTTGTTTTCCTATCGTTTTGTTTACTCTCCAGTTATAGTCACGATAAGGACAAAAAAAAGCGAATATTCGTTCCCTCTTTTTATCTCTTCTTCTTTTAAAAAAACAACCTTAAATAAATAAAAAAAACTCTACCCCTTCAACCGCTCGTTCGTGTGTTTTGATTCGTTTGTTCTTATTTTCTTTCCTTTCTTTTCATTAATTCTCAATCCAAATAAAATTGATAAACATGCTACAGAACTACAGATAAAACGTACGAATACTTTTTTACTACCTTCGCCCCCCTCTCTTCTGCTATATAACGCCACAGAAATAAAGCAAAACAGAAACAGCATCAAAAATGTATCAATTTTCACCCATGACTCCAAGTGGGCAGTACTCTTGCACCCCAAATAAAATATTTCGGTACAAAAACTAAAAAAAAAAACAATTACAAAATAAGGTGCGACTTTTATGTATTTCATTATTTATTTTTATTTTGATTACTTTTCTCTTCATGCATCTGTTTCTCTTTCTTTCATCTTTTTTGATTACCCTGCTGATGAACGCTGTGTAATGTGTAAACTATCTATTTTCCGTAAGAAGCTCTTGAGTGACACTTGTAAACGTAAAAAATAGTATTGTAAAAAGTAAAGCAAGAACAAAAAACATCATTCCTTTGTGGTTTAGTTGTTATATACTAGTTTAAATAAATCATTACTAGATGTTCCATTCATTGTAGAGTAAATGCCAGATAAAAGCTCACGTGTAATGATGTATTGAACCACTGCAGCAATAGTTTGTCAGCAAGTAGCTGAGCAACCCTGATGTTCGTTTGCATTTTTGTTTACTTTTCTCCTAAATTTTCCTATCAAATCATGTATCAACGTTATTTCCCTCCTTCACTTTATGTACACTGCTCCAATAGTATGTTTCGTTTACACCTCTTCGCTGTGGCTGTGTCGCATTTATGCTCGTCATTCTGAACCGAATTTCTGAGAGATGAGAAAAAAAAAACCGGCAATAAGCGAGTTGTACCTGCAGAAAGGAATTTTCTTTCCTACCTCCCGAAGCCCACTGTTCCCGGTATCCATTGTTTTCTACTTGTGCTCCTATTCCTTTCTATATTCTACAATACCGTTTAGACATAACCACATAAAAAAGCAGATCGAACCAAAAATATTTATTTTTCCATTGTTTTGTCCATTTTATTGTCTTTCTTTTCTTTCCGAATCTGTCGCAAAAATACATCAAAACAACCAACAACATCAACATCAACTACAAAACTACATCGCTCTATCTCTCTCTCTCTATTTTCTCTCTCGCTCTATCCTATTCCACTGTTCCTAAATTCTTTTTCCGAACGTACAATCTTCTGTACAATCTTTTATCTCCCTCCGCTCCTCCATTCTACCCAAAAAAAAACCCCTCTGCCATCAACAATGAACTCTAATACAACAACTCTTACTTCTTCTACCACCATCATATACCACCACCACCACCACATGAAACAACATCCAACATTGGCAACACAATCAACAACACGGATTCGAATCGTTCCTTCTTCCTTTCGGTCTTTTCGGGATACATTTCGGCGCCAATCACACCTGCTAAACAAACCTGATACCTGTACTGGTTGCGGCAACAACAACAACAACAACAACATCAACAACAAAACAATATATCTATCGCCTAAATAAAAAAAAAACAACTACCTCCAACCTTCCAACAACAAACATCAACAACAATCTCATCAACCTCAAAACTCGCAACATTTGCCAAATAAAAAAAAATGCACCCGCATTATATACAACAACTACAACTCCAACTACATCAACATCAACAGCCAGAAAAACTCAATGTTTACAAAAACGACAGTGACTCCAGTTGGGACTACACGCTGGGTAAGGATGTTTTCTTCCTTTACTTTGTTCAAGTTTCTTTTTCCTTTTTGAATATTCTCACATTTATTCCTCCAAACTTTCCTCATCTTTTTCTAAAAATAAAAAAAAAAACGTTAAACTTAAAACAAATATATTATTCAACTACTAAACTACTACTTACTTCTCACCCTCTACCTTCAAGCGCGATTTGAAGAATTATTTTCTCGTTTCGAAGAAATGTTTTCTTTCGGTCGTACTTGGTTTCCGTTTCAACCAAAAAACCCTGCCCCGCCCCGCCCCACGCCACCCCCTAGTTCCCCTCTCTGTTTACATCGTGCTCATATCGTGCCTTTCGTAACGATCGAGTTTGTTGTTTTTACACCGTACATTTTTTGTGGTTTTTTTTATTGTTTCACTCCCTATGATTTAGTTCATTAAACGCTATGTTTTCATTCGTGTCGTATGATTCACTGAGTTACTGTCACTCTCATTTGGTCTCAAGTTTGGTCGAAACTTGTGAGCTTTTTGTTGCGTTCCGTTTCTTTTTGCATCTGGTTTTTTTTTTCTATGCACGTTCATGCCATTATTGCTAGCTACTTTACTGTACCGTATTGTTATCGGCCACTGTGTTACTGTTCCACCTCCATTGCCTGTTTTCCAGCAGCGATGGCGTGCGTTTTCAATATGTTTATAATTATTTACTGGTGTGAATACCACAGTTGTAATGTGTTTAATTTTGTTTCGTTTTAAAGTTACTTGTTATTATAGAATAACCGACAGTTAAAGTTGATCTATTTTACCTCTGCTAGTTGAAGTACATTAAATAAATGATAGAAAAGGTCGTTGTAAAGGTTAGTTAACGATAAAGGAAAAGATTTGTATGACAGAATATTTACCATGTTAGCAAGTGTTCTTCGTTTAGGGTCTCATCTACAGCACCTTATGTTACAGGTTGATTGTCACGCTCATCGTTACCATGTACGGTACATCTTTACTACCTTTATTAATAAGATCCTATTTTAGCACTTGAAAATTTGGCACATAAATCCTATCTTTGTCAATCCGGGCCGGGCCGGGTGCTTTGTGCAAACTTGACCAAATACCGAACTGACAGCGCCCGTTTCGTGTTTCAATTAAAATGCTTCTCCGACGAGTGCTTTATTGATTTAATTTGCCACGGTACGAACGTCACAGCGGGGACGCGGCCATCCATATGCGCAGCTGGTACGACGCTGGTGCGTACGCCCGCTAGCCGTTCAATTAATGGTGATTCAAGTCTGCTAGAATTTGATGCACATCCCAGCCACCCCAGCGTACACACACAACATGATGGCGTTCGGCGAAATTCGATCTTGATTGAGCAATTAATATCCTGTGCATCGTGTGCGCAATCGAGCTGGATTGTTTTTCGGCCTGTACGGCTCCGGGTTTTGCAAGCGGAACGTGCCGCTGCTTAAAAATAAATGTTACCGTCCGTAACGCCACAACGCGGACGCCATGTTTACGTAACCGGGTGCGCACTTTGGCCCCCGCCCTGCGGGTTGAAAGGCGGGACAGCGTGGAGGTGGGGACACCCAACCGCAGCAGAATAATCGGTAGAATAACAAACAAATATTTCACTGAATAATTTCCCACGGTGTCATGAGAAAGCGCCGCCGAATGGGCCAGGGTGATGCAGTTTGGTTGCAATCGGATACTAGGTGGATGGATGTGCATTTTTGTTGAATTAATTGCCGTCGTGTGTTCGATGGTAAAATGAAATGCAGAAAGTTTTCCCGAACGAAGTTATACCCATAGGCGGTCTCTGATTGATGAGTGGAAGGCGAAAAAAAAACGAACATTTCCAATCCAATGCAATTTGTGCATATTTAGTGGCGCAAACCGCTCACATATCAATTTGTCTATTCGAACCGGTTCGTGATCGTTTCGTTTCCAATTACGCTCCATTTATGGCACATTTATAGCTGTTGCTGCCGCCTGACAGCTGTCAAACACACAGTGGAATGCTTATGAAGTTTGCCAACAGATGGCGCATATTACTAAGCGCTGCATGCCAAATGATCGTACGAAATAATGCACTCAAAACGCACTCGAAACGGTTTATCCGTGGGTTTGTAACAATATCGTCCGCTTTTAAATAGCCGGCACAGCGAAGGTTCGGACCAGTATGGTGCGGGAAACCTTCACCATTCAGCTGTCAGCAGTCAACCGATGCTGCTACCGTTTACCGTGTACCTTTGATCGCCAACTGATGACAGCTTGAATGACGAAGTCATCGTAAAAGAGATTGATGTGGGTGATATTTTCGGGGCAGCCAACCCCTTTCGGTTGTGCCGGTTTTGTGTTTGCCCAGCACAATCTGCAACTTCATTTTCGTCTGCAAGAAAATTCCATTCTTTGCCACACAAGGGTTTGACACGTTTCGCTGACGGAATGTCCCCGCCGGTTCGCGTCGTCCTTGAAGTGAGTCCGCGACCGAACCGAAGCGCACTCTGGAAAAGCATAACCTCAAAACTCGTGCCGGAAGTCATGTACGCCCATTGGCATTGACGTAACCGAGTCACAAGCGTACAACACCACACGATCAAACACACACACACACACACACACACACACACACACACACACACACACACACACACACACTGACAATCCGCTCGGTGGTTGGTGGTCCGCAGGGAAATTTGCTTTTATGGTTAGTTCGGTTTTGTGTGTCTTCCTACATCTCTCGTGCGACGTCATGTTTCGCTGTGACGCTACATTGTACCACTCATTACGGCTTCGGGATGGATGTCGTCCGGGCGAGTTGTCAATGATGATTAATCTCACAGGTCCTTCCGAAATGAGCGCACATCATCACGATTTGTCTCGTCTTCCTTGTTTCGAAGCCGTTGCGCCTACCACCAAGACAACTTTATCGTATCAATGTCTTTTGCCGGATAGATTGCCATATCGAGAGCAGCGACATTCATCCAAGGGTTATGTTTCTTAAGGTTTTTGCCACACAGCACTTTTTTTTTTGGATCGACACGAGCAAAGTGGTAACGAGGTGCCGGTTCAGAAGGCACGAATTTTGACCCAGCTTGGAATTCAATTAGGGCGCAACGCAAACGTGACGGGATCGGTTGGAATTTGATTAAAAAGTCGGATGAAAAGCGTTGGTCTGTTATGCGTGCGTGGCTCACACAATCAAACCATGTATTGTTTATTATGTTGCAGAGCTGTATTTTGATACAGCTATTGGGATTTTATTGATAAAGTTTGTTTCATCACTTTAACACATTACTGTGATATATTTTAAATGAATAACTAATACTTATTACCGTAATCAGTGTTGTATCAAATTCCTAAGAAAGTGGGGACTATCTATCCAACTAAATGGTAATCAATGCATCTAATATGCCATCATATGTCAGGCATGATCAAACAGGTAATTGAGCAAAGAAGATATAAATTTCTAATGCAATAATTCATGTTAAAATATACTAAGGGGTATTATAAATATTTGTAGCGATTCTATGACAATTTGAATGTCATTTTTCACGTCGAATCTTTACAATCGTTTTAAAAACATGTACCCAAATAAAAGTTGCATTGGAACTATATTACTGATTACTAAGAATAGTAGTAGAAACTCCACAGGATGATAAAATTTTCTTGATTATTTCCAATATATGAACATCAGCTAAAGTTTAGGAGTGGCGGAAATACACGCAACAGTTATTATTTTAGTGGACATTTTCGAATCAAATACTCAATATACTCCGATTTTCAACACATTGTTCTAATAACAAACAAATGAAAATAATGAAATTGTTACTGTTTTTATAAAAATAATTTTTTTTTTCAATTACAATAAAGTAGAGCAAATTTAACATGCTTTTTCCTGAAAATACAGGGACATTTCATTCCTTAACACATAAAACTGGTAAATACTTTTTTTTTGGTTTGGTAAAAAACTATGCTACATAATTAATTATCAACACCGCATTCAGTCGATTCGTCGGCCCAGTTCCATTGACCGTAATTAGCGATTCTAGTATGCTCTACTACCAAAAATAAATCGGTCGTTCACCCCCGCTGTTGATGAGCTACACAACAGAAAACCGCACACTCGAACGCTCGAACAAGCGAAATTGTGCACTTGCTTATTGAATGCAATTGCACAATTGCGAATGGATCAGGTTACGTGCGAAACACGAGCTGTGAGTGTCCTTTATTGCCCAAGCGTTTCATTAAACACTCAAAAAAAAAAAAAACAAAAACAAAGCACACACCAGTGTGTGAACATGATGCGGACTTGTTCCGCCCCATGAGCGGGTGGTATTTGAAATATTCAGAACAAACATTCCACCAGTTGTGTAGTGCGATAGGGGTGAAGGAAAAAAAACAAACAAACCTCGAAGTGATTGTGGTGACGGTGAAACTGTACGCAATTTGTGGGTTGCGCGCGTTCTCCTTAAAATAGGATTTGACACGGTCCGTGAAGAACCATCGGATTCCTTTGGTCAGGCAACAGGTACGCGTTAAAGGGTGGTACTGTCACCGTGCGGCCTGATAACACGGGTGAATGACGGGTACCGATTGTAACTTGCGACCTGGTCTGCGCAGGTCCAAACAAGATAAATATCGTCGTTGTAAAGTTAAATACAAAATCCGGTCCTAGTTTTATAAAAGTGTAGTTCACGCGAAAGCACCTTCATGAAATGTAACTTTTCTACTCGGAAAGCTAACCGAAAGTTACATACGTTGCAATAAAACTTGTAACATATTTTTTCAAGAAGCGGTTGTTGTAGTGTACGGAACTCGCAACCAAGCAAAAGTAACGCTTCGATTGACAATGTTCGTAAGTGTTTCTACGGGTTTACACAACGAAAAAAAAATCACTGGAACTAATTTTCACAAAGAAGTGTCCTCATACCGTGAGAAAACTTTTCCCGCTTGTGTAGCACTTCTAGTGGTGTTGTAATAAGCTATTGCAAGTTTGATTGCAGTTCAGTGGTTCGATGCAGCGCAACGTAGCATGCTTGCGAGATCCGGTTCAATTTATATTATTCAAGTTTCCATCCCGAAGATATTTACTCAGAATGACGAAAGAAAGTGGAAGTATTGTAAGTAAAAATATATCATCGAACCACCGATGGAGACGCCTGGTTGTTGGTAACCATCATGCTACACTGAATGTTCCGAAGCAACGCATCATGGATAGAAGATTGGCTATTTTGACAACAAACATTAACAACAGCAATCCAAAATGGGTTTGCTATTTTAGTCGCCTTCTCAGAAGACAGTTCGCCGTGAGAGCATTTTCTGAGAAACATTTCGCCATTTTGTGTGACTCCATTTAGTTATGCCATTTAGAAAAGGGAGAGAAAGGATGGGAAAGATTTCATAAATTTATGACCGTAATTGACTTTCGGCACTTGCGTTTTGCTTACGCTAGCAATGACGCCATAAAGTGTCACCCTAAATCAAACGGAAGGATCGTGACAATAGTGGAAAATGGGCAGTTTGTGTTGCTGTTTTATGTTATTTTTTGTTTTCCTGTATGGTGTGGAAAATGTTTGACATTTGCTCGATTTGCCTGTGGTAGAAAATTTCCTCCCTTAAGTTAGTTATGTGTGCGTGTGTGTAGGAGTATCGAACCCGATGGCGTAGGGTCTCTTTATATTGATTCAATTTTGCACCATTATCAGCACCAATGCAGCGTGGACTTTCATGCCCGCCATGCCGTCCAGTGGCGGTAACGAGCGAACAAGTTTAAATGTGTTCCCTTTGTGTGCCGACGATAGCAGCAAACGCACCCCGCTGGGACAGTGATCGGGCGTGCCGGTTGGTGTGAGACTGGCGCTAAAATTAAGTGTAAATCTGATTACCTGAAACCTTTTTTATGGCGTACGATAGCGTTCGGGTTACACCAGTGACGGGGCACGGTTGATAAGCGGCATGCTGTGGTAGATTGCGGAAAGCAACAACGCTCTCCAAGCTGAAATAGGTCGTGGGGGAATTAAATAAACTAAAGGGATATTACGCTTGTCCCGCTGGATGGGATTAGTGTTTATTTGTTGTTTATTTAATCGTACAATAATCTCGCGCGTAGTGTAAAAGCAGCTTTAAGAAATTATGTTTATGCAAATTATTCTTACGACTATATAAAACGCTCATAGAAACATTTTTAAATTTCAAAAGAATTTAAATGAGAAAAGAATATTTGTTAATGTTCCGACACAATGATTTGCTACTCATATCACATTTACTAACAGTGAATGATTTGTGTCTGTGCTGAACAAATCAGTACATGCCTTTCTGTGTGCCACATTTTGAACTCAGTGTCTACGTGTGTGTGTGTGTTTTCTATTTATCATACCATTTTTTTCTTCATCATCACAATTACAATTTTCCATCGCATCTTTCGGTGAAAAATTGCAACCAGCTTTACTTGCTTTTATGCTGCACAAATCGCACACAAACCACAAATTGTCACTGCGGCACTGCACACGCTCAAGCAAACATCTTCGTCAGTTGTTTATGTTTCTTCTCCGCCGGCTGTAATCAGTGATGCTGAATCAACGAACAAACAAACCAAAAAACCATCAGTTCAATCTGTAAGTTCATGTTCACCCACGGGAAAACTAAACGTAAAAATGATGGGGAGGTGTAAAAAAACGCTTCAAAATGATTTCTTTTTGGTAAAGCAACACGTCAAAATTTCCGCAAAATAAATTTGTAAACTTTCGCTTGCAATCAGTTCGTTTCATCAGGGGCGTCGTGTTTTGCAGGGGGGAAAAAATCACATCTAACTACATAACGACGGTTTGCTACTTTGATTATCTGTAGCTTTTTTTCCTTCGCTTTTTCGGTTTTGTTTTCTTCTCTTTTGTGAGTTATATTTTGTTTTACAATTTTTTTTTAGTTTCTGTTTATGTAATCATTTCATGTAGATTATATATGTTTGTTATGTTGTTCTTTTTTATTTGTGTTTCTTTTAGTTAGTGATTATAGAAAATGAAATTATTATTAGACATTATTTTAGGTGTTTATGTTTTTTTTCATTTATAAATTTTGTAGTATATCATTCACGTTGTACTAGAAAAATGGTAAATTCAGGTTCTGTCATACATGTCTTTCTCTTGTTTGATCTGTTTCTATCAGTATTATTTATGTCTTCCGTTACAAGTTAGCATATTGCTAATTTTTTTTTCGCCGTTTCTATTATAAGTTTTTCAAAACTGGCAGTTGCATTTCAAAACTTTTTTCACTTTCTCTCTGTTTTTATTTTTCACAAAACATGTTTTAATCTGTGTCTGTCTATTTGTCTGCCTATCTGTCTGTCTGTCTGTCTGTCTGTCTGTCTATCTGTTTATCTTTCTTTCTCATTTTGACCGTTCTCACAATCACCGCAAACTACTCTTCTTTCCCGTTCATCATCTCCAGCCCATCCTTCCAGAAGTGCCTTCAAGCCGTTTCTAATTGGGATTTTTTTCTTCTGCTTTTCTTTCTTTTTTCATTACCGTTTCCGTTGTGTATGTTCTGCAAAAAAAAAATGAAAATCAATTCAAAAAATTCCATCCAATATCTCTGTTTTCTGCCAAACCAACAAACAATAAATGTTCGTTGCTTTGTGCCACAATTCTATTACTACCAAAAAAAAATCAAAACAAAATACAAAACTTATACTGCCAACGAAACAACTTTACAACGTTGAAACAATACGCTCCTGTGTCAAACTCTCCATTGTGTAATGAAACAATTGTGTAATCTAATAAACCTACTTACTCAAATGTCGGCCCCAACCTTTTGTTTTTGGATGGGAACCGTTCGTTCCCTACCGTTCCGGGGGAAAAAAATATGTACCGATGGAAATGTGTAACGCATCCGGAAATTGCATACATTCCCAATGAACCCATACGAATAACACATGACAAATGAAACGCCAAAACCAACTCACACTCACACAAAACAAACACACGCATTCGTACGGTAAATACATGCACTCGAAATACATATCAACGCAATTGTACTGTCACTACTTCCGCCCAATACCATCACCACCGCTCAACGCCGCCAAATTCAAACGTTATCCAAAATACATACACACGCATACATGCTCAACCAAAAGTAGCTGCCACCACAGTCAAGGAGGTCGGTAATGGACGCTCGCCCCTGCTCCAGGATCCAACGCTCTTCGGTGGACGACCGCAGCCGTACAGTGAGTAGAGTTTTGCTGTTTGATTACCCCCTTTCCGTTAGCTTCTCTTTTTAGTTTATCATAGTATGTTTGTTTTCTTCTCCAGTTTTGTGCGGGTAGTGTGTTTTCTATGTTTTGTGTAGAGTGAATCATTTGAGGGTGATAGCGTTTTACATCAACTTAGTCGGCAATTACTACATTTGGTTTTGGGTGTTTTGTTATAGACTTTTGTTTATTAGATATACAAGTTTGTGTATTTTTGTATTGTTTTGTATTCAAACCTTATTTTGAATATATATTTTTTAACGATAAATTCCCCATGTTTGAAGCTTTGCTCATCTCATCATCATTCTCATTTTTTTTTAACCTATATTCCTTACTTCCTCTTTATCTATATCTATCTTTTTTATCTCTACGCTTAAAACTATACTCTGCACTGTAATATTTTACTTACTTTGTGTTGTGGTACCGATAGCAAACCGATCATTATGATTTTTTAATGCATATTCTGCTTTTAAACACGACGCTGCAGGGACGTAAAAAGGTTAAGATGAAATGAAGGGTTGTTTTGTCTCTTCGTTTTTATAACACCTGAAAGACATACTTAATTTCACTGTAAAGGAAAAATATATGCATATTTAAGGTTATACTATTTTATTATATTTGATTCTAATATTCTAAGAATGAGTATGAAACGTTGCTGGATGGTGTGTAAATAGAAGAACAAATATTGCAAAGCCACGCATATTCCATAAACGTCGTACATCTATTAGGGCAACACACTGTTTTTCTGTTGGAGATCATTCTGTGTGATAGTCCGCCTTTAGAAAACTGGCTTTTATCGCTTTCAGCGAACGAACAACTATCACCAATGCGCTAGCTTGTCAACTTTAGCCCTCCAAAGGTAAAAGCAAAGCTCCAGTTTGAAAGCTGCTGTGAACAAACCGGCCCATGCTCGGTTAATTCTTGGGTGTAGGCGTTAGTTTGTACTAGATTTCGTTTTTAAACGCAATAACACGCCTACCGCGAACTGGTTTAGTAGTTTCTTAGGCTTGTCAACGTGTATCAGTCGCAAAGTGAGCGGTTTGAAAGCTTTGCAACCTGTTTCAGAGCGTAACGGTCGAGATTGTGTAGCTTGAACGTTCCGTCGTGTTGTTTTATCTGTTGATCGTTTGATTCGATGCCCCAGCAAAAAACCAGCATCGGAAATTGAACATTCATTTCTGAGCATTATGTATAAAGATCAACTCTATGGTGTCGAAAAGAACATTAAAAATTAAATGCTAGTCTGTTGGTACGGTAAAAGTAAAAAAACATGATCTGCTAGAGTATTATGAGATTAAAAATTGAATAAGTTATTTGAATGAGAGTAGAAGAGTGGGTACAGTGAATTGAATCTTTTACTCAGTGTTCCGAAATTCATAAAGAATTAATCGTTAATCATTTGACTACTCCTTTGCGTTTTAAGTCATTCCCTCTCTGCACCGATTCACTCTTTTGCGATTTTAATCATTCATTAGAGTTGCAGAGGAGTGAGTCGCTTTGAATGAACTGTCGATGTTGGAAGTGAGTGAGTTAAACCTGCAAAAGATTTATGAAATCAATCACTAAATCAGTTTAAAAATTCAACTCACTCATTCATACTCTTGTCTCGCTTGTCTCTAAAACTTAAATGACTAGAACATTAGTGATTCGCTTATTCTTGAAAAATTATGACCAATTAACAAGCTTTTTAAAGTCGGCTCGTTTAACTTTCAAGTAAATTTAAAAAATCACTATCTGGGTAAAGATTACTACTTATGGGAAGGTGAATAATTTGAAAATAGTAAAAAAAACGATGATATTATTATTTTAATCTCTATAACTAATATTAAAATAAAAAAGTAAAAATTAAACTCTTAGCTTCCACTAAGTTGTTATTATTATTTAAAGAAGAATCGTCTGTATCCTTGACTTTAGACCGTTTTTATCAACACATTATTTTTAAAAATACAATAAGTTTCAAATGCTCTAAAAAACGTCTCTCGTTTAGAACAGACACCTGTGCTAAATTACTACGTCAATAAAACGTCTATTGCCGATTAGAAGAACGATAACGGCAAAACTCTTGATGTACCTTTGTCTGTTCTGGTTTGTTTTTTTCTACCACTCGAAACATCGATCCAATTGGCACACGATAAGCCATATGCTTCGAGCGCTTAACTGAAAAGTGAGGGCCATTTTGCTGGTGCTTCGAAATGCAGTTGGTCAACGTGACAGCAGCTGTCAATCAAACGCACAGAAACACACACAAAAACACGCTTCCACACTTAGGCGCTACAATGATGCATCGTGCGAGGCCGGAAGGATTTGCGTACGTACGTACAATGACGCCACAAGGCCACCGTTGATGGTGATGGAAATGATTGAATTATAAAGCTACTGTAGCCTCGAGAAAGTGACGCTAAAATCCTGTGACACTCACGTACACAACCGAGCATGGATGCGTGTCTGTGTGCTCTCGTGACAGTTGACAGACCGGCCCCGGTTTGTCAGCTCCCAGGGTCCACCCATTCGTTCACCATTTGTCAATCAAACCGACCACCGACCCAGCAACCCCCATTTTGGTGGTATGTTGTGATGCATTGTGGATGGCGGGTTTCCACCACACCACACCAATCGTCAACACTAGGCTGGAAAAAGGGTATCCATCGGCCATTTTGACAATCTAATTAACACCATCGGATTCGGCCGGGCATTAATTTTCCGGGGTGGTTTTGTTTGATAGAAGCCTTTGCACGATGCACGCACGTAGTGCAAACAATGTGTATTATGTCAATTAAAATTATAATCCCAAATATTCTCTAACGCACTCTGGTTTGGGTGTTCCGGGTGTAGCAGGATGGAAAATGAGTATCTTGCAATCGATTATTCATTTGCACGGTATGGATCGAAAACCCACACATTCGTACGCACTTCCGGTAACGATTTTAATCCTATTCTATCATCCTTACCGGTATGCGTTTAATATTCTAACTGATAAAATTCATCATCAACACAATTCAAATGAGCATTGAATCATCTTGCGCATCGAATTCCATCTTGAAAGATTTTTTTGACTTTTTACTTGTTTTTTTTTTTAAACTTTAACATCTGATAGAAAACAGGAAATACAGTTCTTTTCAAAACTTTAGAACTATCTGGAAATTTTCGTTATATTTCATATGTATGTTGTAGGATAAGTTAGAACAGAAAACATTACAGAAAAACAAATATTTTAATGAATGAGACATATTGCGACCATTATATATTTTGAGATTCGCGAATAATATTATATATTCTGAGTTCGATGGACTGTGATATTTATTGAATAGGAAATAATTGGTTTTTGGACCTCCTATTGCGACCAATCACTAACCAAATAATTAATTAACTCAGTTTTAAATATTTTACATGACTTATGTAGGTTAGTTATCATTAATTTTAACAACCCAGACCAACCTCTTTTGTATTAAAATGTTCAGTATATTCTAATTCAAACTCGAACTATTCGTTTTATTTGTTTGAACATTTATCCATCTGTTGAAAGACTAGTACAAAGAAATATTGGATAACAAAAGTTGCTTCGACATTTTTTTATAACTGGATAGATAATGAATAGATAACTATTCTATATACTCATCAACTGAATATATTCCGTATTTCTTCATATTTATGTCTTAATTGAATTAATGAAATTCGTTGAATAAGGAAACATATGCTAGAAATTGACATTTTTGGGTGCAATGTGTAAAATGATTTAGTTGGATTAGTTAAAAACAACATAAAACTAAGCTTCTCCTATACTTTTGAAAAGACGTGTAGTAGAGGAACCAGTAAACGAGTTTTATTTGTTTTTTTTTAAATTGTATTAAAAATTAAACTAAAAAAATAAATTGTTGCCTTTTTCCCTTGTACTATGCAAATTACAGAAAATTGATAAAAATACAGTTCTATTATGTACAAACAATTGACTAAAAAATGCTTTAAATCGCTTGCATTGACGAAAACTTATTCGAATTCAAACTTCAAATGAAGCCATTTCTCATGCAGATGCATTTGAATAGAGGTTCACCCTCACCAAGTATATGCAGCCGTTTATTGACTTTCACTGTTTCACGTATGTGCATTAGCTTACGGCTGAAAATCAAGCACATCTTGCGGCGTTTTGTCTGATTGCAGAAGAATGCATTCTTAACGATTTCCCTCCGCTCACCGATGCCTTTTGAAGTCGATTGTTGGAAGATTGAGAGTTGCATAAAGCAGATGCTGATAAGATGAAATTTGTTTCTCATATTTGGTACAAAATCACTAGATTTGAGGGTGACGTTTCGAAGTGAGTTTGATTTACTAAGCTAAACAATCGTCGTTTTATTTAACATTTTTTTATAAATGATATGGGTACATTATTTTATCTTAAATTCCTTCGTTTTTCTCACTCACAGTTATCTCATGTTCATGCCTCGTTTTAATATCTTAATAACCTCGTTTATTTCCGCACGCTTTTTAACTGAACAGTACCGCCCTTTCATAAGCCGTTGAATCACATTCAATTGATTGTTGTCGCACCCAACCGTCAAATAATGAATTGAACTTTTCACAGAAATACCTGTCCGCCGTCAGGTTTCCTTCGCAATCGTTTCAGCTGCAATTTTCATGCTCTCTCTAACCAAAAAAAAAGCCTCAAAAGCCTCATATCACTCAAAACCCCCCGGAATTAAATACCTTATCCGTAACAGCAGTAAAAAAACGGAAAACAAAAAAAAGCCCAAATTGATTCGTGTGTTTTTATTGTCATGCGTGTTTCACTTTCATTCCTTAACCCATGGTGATTCTTTTCATCTTTTTTTAATTTCTCCACTGTTTCTGTTTCCGCTTCGCTTCCGCATTCAATCGTTCAAATGTTTTATTGGCTTGCACGCACGCACTGAAACTGATTGAAGCGTTTATTTATTTTGTTTTTGGTTTTTTATTTTTTTCTTACGTATGTTGACAATTATGTTTTTTTTCTTCTTTTTCTTGCTTTGCTTTCAGGTAAGTACCTTTCACCATCACATACACCCTACAACGAGTACTCTCAACCTACTCAAGGGACCCGCTCAAGTAAGTAACATCCTGTCCCGTAGCCCCCGTACGTCCCGAGCTCATGTAGTTAGCCATCCTTCATGAAAATTCCCTTATCCAAATCAGACATTTACGGTATGTGCTTCAAAACGGATAATACTTTTTGTTGAGTTTCCGGTGTGTTAAAAGTTTCGTTCCTTTCCGTTTTGGGTGCGGGAGGAAAAGTTTCGTTTCATGAATTCCTGCCCATGATTGCGGGAAGCACTTTGTTCTTAAATAAGCCCGAAAATCTGTTTCACTACGGAATATTTCCCGTTGATCGGTTTTGTTTGCACGCGCGGAATCCGGTTACTCACAGCGATGGCCAAGAAATCGGTTGTTTTCGTTTCATAAAAAATTAATCACCGATCCGCAAAATGGAAGCGGGTCTTATTTCGGAACTTACTTACGTTCTCGCTATCCGATCCGGAAGTTACGCTCACTGACGCCCGGGATCTTCCAATGCCAGCCGGGTGGAAAAGTTGGAAAAGTTAAAAGAACTCCACTCGGTGCTTTTGTTGACTTCCCATTCTCGTGCGTCCAACTTTCGGACTAAATCCGTGCTCGTCGATTGGGGCGATAGTTTCACCCCAAACTCGGGCACAAGAATCGATATTTTACTTCTGTTTTTCTTTGCCGAATATCGCCCATGTCGTATGGGGAACCGCACGGTGCAGGATTATACTAGTTGTGGCAATTATTTTTACGTTCGATTAAACTTTGAAGAATGATTTCCAACAGCGTCGGACGGTGGTTCGGGAATGATATCTTGCTCTCATGTCTGCCCCGCGCACTGTCTCGCACCGATAAGCTGTGTCTTTTTTTATACGTTTAGTGCAGTTTTCGCTCACTTTTCGAACTGTGGCACACGAACTCTGGTTCGGCTAGCATGGCTTGGGGAACGATAAGCTTTTCATCGCCCGAACATGTTGGCTGTGGTTTGGTTTTTCGGTTGGACGATTGGCTGGTCCGTTGAAAGTGTTAAATCCGGCCATAGCCAGAGCTATCTTCCGCTTTTGCACGGTATGGATAAATCTTTTCGATAATGTTTTCGCGAACTCTTAATCGGACGGAAAGAGATGTAGTTTTGGCTGACGCCTTTGCTCTCTCTCTCTCTTGACCTATCATTGCTGGATTTCTGGCAATCAGTTTTAGAATATTTTTAAAGATGTAATTCATTCAATTTAATAATTATTTTAAATTAATTTTAATTTTGGAAAGCTATTAAAATTAGAATGGAAGATGTTTTATTGAGGGGTGCCCTCAAAACTTCTAGAGGAGATGGATCTCAGAGACATTGAGTGAGTGGGAATTCATCGGAATTTGTGTTTTGTTTTGTTTTGCTAGGTTTTTAGGGAGCGAAGCAAGGTCAACTAGAAAGGACCCCTACTTATGATACTTCTCTATGTGTATATCAACTTCTGTAGACATTTAGTGATCGTATCCCATATCTTCGTAAGTCGTGAAGAAGAGCTATATTTAATATTCACTGTTCGTCAGCTACAGGAGGGGCCTTCTTCGACAGTATCTCATGGTATAAGACTAGTACATCAATGTCCGTCTTGTTCAATTACTAATTCAACCTCCGATCAGGAGCTACATTTTCCGGGAGGAACATTCAGGCTGCTTTACTATTGATATTCCATTTTTATTTCAAGGGGACTTGAAGATCATGTCTGTTAACGGCGATCTAGAACTAGAGTTCTGTTTAAAGCTATAAGACTTATCTTAAATGAGAAGGTATTATAAATACAGAGTCAGCTATTATCGGAAATCCGAAAACGGAGTGCCTCACCTAGTTTTATTCTGCTTTTTTGTCTCACGAAAGGACAAAATCGTATATCTTACCTCTTACATTTCCTATGTTATGTAATAATGATAGCAGTAGCTTGAGCTTCTGATTATTTGTGATTTTTTCACATGAGCATTTCCGCTGTCACATTCAATGGAACCAAACTTAGCACAAACAGTGAAACTGAAACAGTCATTCCTTAACAAGAGTAATCGGAAAGCTAATAGTAACAATAAAACTAAAATTGTATAACATAAAGTTTTTCATTTCGTTTTAGTTGACAGTTTTTCCTACAGTGCTACACTTGAAAATGCTTGGATCATTATCGCCAACCGGAGTCCATTTTCTCGTGAAATAAAAAATCACACCCGCTCGCTTCGATCGGAAACGGATTGATGGAAAAGTTGAGCGCCCACTCGTCACAAAATTTTATTCGCCCAAAGTTTTTCCCCTCAGATGGGAAAACTTTATCCATCCCGTGAAACACGAGCCCAATGATAAGGCACACACGTGTCCGCTGCATAAGCCCCGTAAAGCTGACGGTGACTAACGCGCTGTGCTCCACGAAGGAGAGCCGGTGGCACGAGCGAAAAAATGGAAAGCAAAATTATATTTTATTGACCGATCCACCGATCTATCAATCAAGTCACTTACCACTTTTTTTTGCCGCAGGATTTTCCCTTAATATATCTCAAGGACCATATTATATTTTTTGGCGTTGCTATGTGGGGGCGTTATTTTTGAACTTCCGCCTCGTAAGAAATGGGCATTTATAAAATTTCTCGCTTCATTTGCCCGGCTCATTAGCGGACACTTTGGCTACGCCCAAGCAACTTTCCGTGCCTTGGAGGGAGAGAATTGAATCAGAAACTTATCACCACCAAATCTGCCGCACAGTTTCCCCCACAGGGCTTGGTGGTCTTTCCATCTGCCGTGTAATGATATGTCACGGTTCACGCCTCTGCAAAGGGACAAGGTAAATCCGATTAGTGGTTTCACCGGGGGGCCATTTTTTACACCAACAAAAGAAATATTTTCCCATTGGATGGTGTTGATGAGAAGCTGAAAGGAAAATGTTTTGTTCATCGAATGGCGAACAGAGGACGCCTGTAATGAGAGTGGACCAGAACATTGGAGCTACGAAATTGAATGATCGAAATATATTGGGGAAAAAAAAGCTGCTGCTACCCGCAGAAAGAGACCCGCGGACATATCGTGTCTTCAACAATCAACGCACGATAGAGGAAACAAGAGCCACCAGGCAAACGATAACAAAGTGCCAAATCAGATGCCGGCAGTGCATACGAAGATGCTGCTTCAGTTATTGATTTTCAAGACACATCCGCCAGAGGTCGGAAGCGAACGGACTGATGGAAGATTATCTCAACCGTGCGTTGTATGGGTGAAGGAACATATTTGGGCCTCATTTCGCTTCCTTATTGTTTCCGCCACCAGTGGCCATGTTTCATTTTCACGATCGATCGATGATCACTGGAACTCTGGACTGCTCGTATTCCAACGGGGAGATGTAGAATGGGAAAGAGGGAGAGCAAGAAACAAACCCCTTATAATAAATAATGCCCCACATCACCATCACTCTCTTATTGGCTTTTCGATAGTCGTACGATGATGGCCGATGATCCGTATCGAAACAAATCCATAACCATCATCATCTTTATCGTCATCGTCATGAGGGCTTGCTCTGTTTTTTTTCCTCCCTTCTTAGCTTTATTTACGGACTCGGATGAAATGGGGGAAAGCTTCCGAATGGGTGTGATAAATATGATGGATTTGACTGGTAGAGGGCTTACGATGCCACAACACAACCGATATCGCTGATATGGTAGATTTATGCGCTTCATATCACAGCATCGATTCGTTTGCAGATGAAAACGCGCCGGCTTATAGCATTCTGCTGGCCAGATATGGTAGACAATTGTTTTTTTCTTCTTTTTTTAATTCATCCCATAAGCGCGTATTTGTGAAATATGTTGATTTTCGAACACTTGAATCAATAATCAATGCAATGAGAAGATTGAATTTCACTTTACGAATTTTTTAGGCGAAATATAGTGCAACAGAAAAACAAATACCACCAGATTCGCAATATTTTTTTGTATTATAAATGTTTAATTGCCTGCACTTGTTCTCCCATGCTCATCCGTGTAATTCGTCGATGAAGATTAGCTTTTTGTTAAATTATTAAAAAAAAATTTAACCGGAATATATTCAAAAATAATATTTCCTAGTTTTGAAAATAGTTAGAATTCTAATTTGAAACGTGCGGTATAGATCCGTTGCGCGCCGAAACGTGGATAATAGATATTCCATGCATAAATCATCAACACGTGAAGCTCCCGCTGGAAAGTAAATCCTTCCTACACATAAGCTCATATGGTGGTATTTTAATCAAACAACATGAATATACCGCCACTCACCTGCCGTGTACCGTAATCATGCAAATCCCCACGAAACACGTCCACCAATGCACAAGCACGGCGTTAGGCAGAGTGTCTGGACGAATGTGCTCATGCATTTGATACTAAATTAAATCTGCCCATCATCCCCAACAACTCTCGCACCGTTGCAATTTCCCAGCAAGCTGCGGCTTACATTCCCATCTACACACACACACACACACACATTCACACAAAATCCATTGGACAAGGTTACCATTCCCGTGCCACACTTTGGATACGGAATGCCTTCAAAGCGTGTTTGAAATTCCGCCCCAGTTTCGCATCCCTTCCTGTCCCGCAAAACATCGAACACATCCGGAAATAGACGAGACGGGCCGAAGAAAACTCTCCTTCCGTTTTGTTGTGTTTCCCTCACACATCGTTTACCCCGGATCGGTTGTCTACTGAGGTAGGACAAATTTAACTTCCGGTGCACTGGCCTGTGTTATGCAATGGCAAAGAATAGGGGACACCAAGAATGCGGCAGTAATGCAAGGCCAATCTTTCCGGGCAGCCTCGGGGACAGCTGCTTAAGTCCCGACCGACAGGTACGGAGCTTGGAAATGGAAACGTTAGTTTGCTTTTTCTTGCCCCCGTTGGATACATCTTTGCATGTTGCATACCCCATCCTACACGAGGCATGTCCTGTTTACAGTGGGAACGTCTCCAAACCGTCGTCGACAGGAGCTTGGGCGAAGGAATAAAATAATTCAACATATCGCAACAATGCTGCTCGTCGTCTTATACCAATGACAGCTCACCATCGCCAGATTCAATTATCTCAACTCGGGGAAATAACAGGGGCAACACGAGACAAAATGTCCCAATGTATATTATTGAATATTTTATTGGTTTATTCTTGACGACCGTTTCGACGTCTCGTTTCTCTGCGCCGGTGTGGAAGGCAATGCGAAACAAAATGTATGTGCAAATCCCCTTTCTCGCTTGAAACATTGCAAACAAAACCTCTGTTCTAAAGGATTATTCGTACATCAAGAAACACTCTCTAAAATGTACCACCGAAGGATATGTTTCTCAAGCTCTGTGGATTACAGTAGTATGAAAAGCGTAATTGGCAATTGGACGATTGGGTTACTCTGTTACATTTAATTTTAAGCGCATGTCTGGGGAACCGACATCTTTCATGCCATATCAGCGTAAGAAGATTTTTTATTCCTCAGAAATAATCCACCGCATGCAACATGACGGAATGGAAGTGGAAAATCGGTCCCCATTTTTTTTTTACGCTGCACTGTAATCCTGTTAGTGTAACTCCATTTGTAATGCTTGTAGGATTAGTGCCATAGCTTCACGGTAGCTGGTGAGGAGAATCGTTCATCTGAGCACAAAACAACCCACCAACCATGTGATTGGAATGTGTTATTATGCAGCTGAATTAATGGTACATGAAGCGGAAACTTTTTTTTTATGATTACTAGTTTTTTGTTTTGTTTTACCATTCAGAAACATTTACACACACACGCAACTGAGCATGTCAGCGCTGGAACGCATTGAACTGTTATTAATGTGATTAATTTCCCGTTTCGGATGGCTACATTTTTCTAGATTAGTCAGTAATTACTCATCGCTGTGTGTTGCTCCGTTCCGAACGGTGCTGATGACATGCATCAACACGCGCATCACAGCTGCACCGTGTGTTTGTGTGTATGCGAAAATATTTCTCAACCGCCGCCGTACGATAACGCACCATGACAATCATCACCCGCGTTACCGCCTAACGCACGACGCACTACGTTGGCGAACCACGGCACAGGACCAACCATCTCCGGTGTGACTAATTAGTGCAAAAATTGTGTGTCCAGGAATGTTGTGGCGGTTGGTGCTTGCGCTACCAACTGTACCGTGACCATTTCGGGACGGAATGTCGCCTGCGATTAATCACGCTTCCTCTGTGTGTGTGTGTGTGTGTGTGAGAGAGAGGTGGTATGGGAGGAAAGGGGTGGAAAGGTTTTTCCCGATGGATTCGCCTGGACAGTCGTGTTGAAAGTGGAGACGCCTGGTAGTTTGTGTTGGAAAATGGAGACGCCTGGTCGCTTGTGATGAAAGTGGAGACGCCTGGTCGTTTGTGATGAAAATGGAGACGCCTGGTCGCTTGTGTTGCGCTGATGAAAGCGCACCAAACGTACACGTGTGATGTTGACGGAAGGTGAGAAATCTCCTTTTTTTTAAACTTAAATCTGGCAACTTCTGAAGCATTCTAAAAAGGCTGGCTGGCGAATGACGTTCATTTTGACCGTGTGGGTGTGAGTTATTGCGTAACACTTCTAAAAACTGATTCATTTTCAGGTACACCAGAAATGGGGGTTTGTACTGCAAATCAAAAAACCACATCGCTTCTGGCGGGCATAATTATTCTTACAAAAATAGTACCACATGGGATAAGATTCATAATGAAATTTTCACCAACTGGCGCTGATATGAGCTATTTGTTAGCCTGCAGGCAAATTATTTCCAAGCACTCACAGCAAGCTTGAGGCCTAAATGGAAGTTAGTTTTTTTTTTAATTCTCATTTGATCGTATGCACGAGAGTGATTAAAAATCCACCCCGTACAAAGCTGTCCAGCTCTGATGGTGCATATAATCCATTGTTTTATTCCCAATTAACTCAACCGCCTTCCGGGCGCTGAAATGTTTTTCTTTCATTAACCGCATGTAAACAACTGGAACACACGGAAAACCCTTGATGGTGTCTATCGGAAAAGACATCAGGGGAAATACAGCTTAAAAAAATGGAAGCCTTGCCATGTGGAAGAGTTATGATATTTCAACGCGTTCCATCCAAGAAGCACTTGAGGGATGCTGAAATATTTCTGCCCTGCGCTACGATCACTTTTCCACTCATCAGCATGCAGCAGGGCAAATTTGTAATCGAGAATAATTAATCTTTTCCGTCAACCGGCGAACAAGAAAGGCGCACACAAGCACAAGCGGCGTAGTGTGAAAAGTGTCATCCCGACGATTATCGTTTGCCCTGTTCGCCGGTGGGAAGGCGGGGAAAAAGAAGGTACTGTCGGCCGACATTGTTGCAACATTTTCTCCCGAGCGAGAATTCATTTCCCTCCCCTGCGTCACCATTTCCTTAAACCCATTTTGACATTTCGCTACGCTTCGGCGACAATTAATCAAATCAAGCGAATATGGAAGCGACTGACACAAGCCGAACGAAGTGGGGCGCGTTACTTTGTCACGTAGTTGCCACCATTACAGGCGGTAAAACGGCGATGGCTATTCTCGCGAAATAAATAATGCACTCTCCCGCCGTGGGAATGCGTCGCTTAGTGGCAGCAGAAGAGTTTCCTGGAGTCAATTGGTTAGTGGGTAGAGTAAAATTGTTTTAGCGCATTGACACAGCTACTTTCAGCTGGTAAAACAAACAACATTTTAAGCGCCATCTGGTGGAATTTTTGGAAGTTTTGAGAATATGTGCCAACAAAAATATTTGTAAGGCACCATATCCACAATAGTAATCTCCAAATGCAAACTTCTCGTCGCAAGAGGGGTTTTTTTCCATTTATTTGTTAGCCTCTGCATAGAAACCTCATCACTTTCGTCAGCTCTTCAATTGAAAGCTTTTCGTGATATTCCCGTGTTCCCCAATTGCCATCGGAAAAGCTGATGGCCACCAAAAACCACTCTAACGATGGCAGTCAAAGTCGTTAAAATGGAAATTCAATTAAATGACCAACAGTGCATGTGTCGATGGTGAGCAAAAGCGACCGTTTATACTAGTCACATGCATCGGTACCGGGTTTTTGCCTGTTGACTCGGTATTGTTCGATCACCCTCGGAGTGCCTCGAGCCATGGCGGGTGTGCATTTGTTGTCCATTGCGTCCTCACCCGCAAACCGAATAGCCTGAAATAGCCGAAAGCATAATGTTCATCACTTCTTGCCTCACTTACCGCACTTGAGTGCGGGAGGTTGATTTTAGTGTGGTCGTGGAATTCGGTGCTCATTGGGCCACCAGTGTCCTGAGCTCTTCTAAGCTGTTTGCGAATAAACGAAGCATGTTGGTATGGAATTGCCATTCTGTCTGTTGTGTTCTTGCCTTCTGTTTGTTTCTTGTGCTCCTCATCATGTCATAAATTCGCCCTTGCTTTGTATCTTTTTGGCGCCACCATGGGGTTAGGTTTAGATTAGGGAATAATAACGACATCGAACAGTGGACCAGAGATGAACAATTTAAATAACTAAACATATACACCTCACGTCTGTGGGCGTAATTTAGCAATCGGTATTGTGCGGTGTGCAAATTCTGCGATAAGAACATTTGGGCTATAAATTTATGCCATAAATATTCAACGGCCCTGCTGCAGCACACCTGAACGCTGTGTGTAGGATTGCACGGGATGCAGTTTATTAAAACAGATTCCAATCCCACCTTATTGGCAATCGAAATGGGCGGATTAATGGAATCATCATATTCAATTGACTCAGGCTACGATTCATAACAGAACCTCCCCCGAAACTATGGCCCCAGTCATCTTCGTAGCTCAATCGATAAAGCCTTCGGTGCGCATTTGCCCACTGCTGCTGCTGATTGCAAAGCTTCGGTTATTCAATTTCAATTGCCAGCGGCTAACCGACGTACGTCAGGCACATACGCGCGTCATGTGCGCACTTTGATGCAAATTTCCATTTATCCTATCGTGAACTTTCGTACCAAAAACATCAACCGCCGGTCTTGATCAGTGTTCTGTCATCCCGTTGTGCTGGGAATCCACCCATCTCTACAACACCCACCTGCATGATCGGGAAACTTTTCGATACAATATCGAAAGTCAAAGCACCGGAAACACGTGCTCCACCCGCTTTAAAGGGAGGGGGAAGCAATGAGATGAAAGCTAGCCCCGAAACGTGTCGACGACAGCACGTTTGCGTGTTTGACCTTTTGTGCTTCCGCGTCACCGCCTGCAAGATTTCCCGGAGGTCCGGTTGTTTTGTTGTTTTGTGGAAAACTTCACGGTTCATTTCGTACGTGCCTCGGTGCGAACGGTTTTGGACACTACTGGGTGGGAGTATGAAGCCATCCTCGCGGATGAAAGCGTTCTGGATGCGAGTTTTACCTCAGCAAAATGGTTGCCTACGACGCTTCCCAGTTTTCGCCAGACGGCGAATGTCTCATCGATGGGATGGGATTTTTTTTTTTGGCCGAAAAGGCGATTCGGTCGTACAGAATAATTCAATCATTCGTACAGAAAACCCGGCAACCGTTCTTCACAGCTGTTTTTCGTGCGATTGTCATTGGTGACCTGCTGCCGAAAAGAGTTTTGCCAGACGGAAACTTGGGAACCTTCGGCGGTTGGGCGAAATTCGATTTCTTGGCGGCAGTTGTGCATTTTCCAAGTTTGCGATATTATTGTTATGCTGTCCGCTTTTGGACGATAAATGAAACCGAATTATTAAACTATGGACGCATTGTTACAATAAAAATATAGTGCGACCCAAATTTTGAAGCACTAGATATTTTATTTACAAAAATTCTGCTAGTGTGCCATACAAACTGACAGGCAAAGCAAGCACCGTCATACATATGCGTAAAATTTTATTTCGTGCAAAAATTCAATAATTGGAATATACAATAAATTTGAAGTATACATTGAACCATGTGTAGATGAAGCATATTGATAGCTGTACCAAAATTAAAAGCACACATTTATAACGTAATAAAACAAAGAGAATTATACCATAAACAATGTATAAAAACAATTATATGTTCTACCTTTTTTTTATATTTCCATCGCTTGCTTTTTATCGTCTTTTTAAGTTCTTTTTTGTAGTATATGAATTATTTTATTCCCATGTGTTAACTGCTCTAAATAGTATGTCACTTTGAGGATTACTAGTTCAATTGTTTTATCTAAAAATCAGGTTGTTTTATCCTGTTCGAAAGATAAATAATAAACAATTTTTTGTTTCAAGTAGATTAAAAAATATTTTAACTTTACATGAAACACCATAACGTCGGTTTATCCGTGTTGGAAAATCATATAACACGGATAAATGAAACAACTAATTTAGCTAATGAAGTTAAAGTCAAGTTTTGAAGTCATTTTCGAGCAGTGCGAATCAACGGAACCCTGGTTAAAATGTACTCGTGTGAAATGTGTCTTACGTCCTACTTCCAAATGGTCTGCTCGAAATTTGCTCGATTGTTTGACAGATGACGTCTCAAATGTATGTTTCCTCACTTAAGCCCTATAGTGGGATCAATCTAGTTAGACAACCTTAAAAAAACCTTTAACTTCTTCAACTGTTTTCGTTTACCACCGGAGCGATCTTTGTCGGGCAAAAGCCATCTTCACGGAACCAATTTGCTGATTGCGGGAGAAAAACGCTGGAAATGAGACCGAAAAAAAAAACAAACGCTTCCGTTGAAGAGGAAAAATATCTTTCCTCTTAATACATCGTCTCGGGGAAAACAACAAATATTTCGGTCTGCCAGTGTTTTCGGCACCGAACACATTTTGGAGTGGGTAAAAAACCGGCAACAAAAAAAAACACACACACAATATACCAATCAACAATGGATCAGCGTGGTTTGTATGGCTAGGAAACAAGCTACCAAAATACATGATATCTCGTAGTGGTTCGGCATTTCGGCTGCTGCCGGGTTCGCTTAAAAATGCTTTCGAAACACCAGCACTTCCATCTCGTGTGTATCGCCATCGTTCCCCAAAACTGACAGCCGCCAGAGAAAGCTGCCGATTATGTTTCTTATTAAAACAGCATCCTTCCCGCACTCTGCGCCTTGCGTTCTTATCAGTTGCCGAATGTAAGTGGGTCAATGCGTCGACGATGAGTGGGTACGTGGAGTCGGTGAGTGCACGAAACACTTACGACGCCGGAAAAGGTATTCCTTTGCGTTCTCGCACGTTTGATTGAGTGGTTTCGAGTGCGCTGCGAACAAGGGCGTATGAACGCTTCTCCACCCGATGTTGGGAAGCATATTACAGCACATTACTGCAGTATGGGAAACTAACACTGCGGGGTAGCATTTTCCCTCGTAAGGTGGAAAAAGCACCAAATAATTCTAACCGAACCACGCCCGACATCTTTGCGGCGGAGGGTTCACATTCATTCTAATGCCGCTTTATGTTAATGTATGTCAATGCCTAATGGCTGACAGTCGCGCCTGCCTTCGAGAGAACGTTAGGTGTGTGTGTTTTGTCATTGTCGTCGGTAGGATCACTTTTCTCGGTGAGACGAAAACAAGACCAAGAGAGGGGAAAACATTGTCCTGTGGGAAAACAGCAGCTACTCTTCAAGAAAGTACCACAGTCCAGTTTAAGTGTGTGCAATTTGTTCGTTTGCCATTTACTTCCCTACCGGAATGGAACAGAGAAAATAAGCTATTGATGGTAATGATAATGGTGTGTGCGTGTATTTTTTTGTCGTTGGTTCGAGTAAATGATGCGTGTTGATAGCGATAGAAAATAAACAGATCCTTTATTATCCCACCAGCAGACGTAAAAGCATTCGCGCCGCATGGAAAGTGGGTCACTTTTCGTATCAAAATACGCTTACACAAGCACGCATGTGTCGGGATTCGGTTACAAATTTAATGAATCTACCAGAAAAATGGCACGCAAAGCAAGTACGGTATGATCAATGTACGGTAGTATTTCACCGCCGGCTGAAACACGAACTACGGAACGTTGAAATGTTGAACCTAACAAATTACCCGTCCAATCGAGATGTACACCATTCGGAAATTGTTTCAACCGATCATCTTGAAGACGATACTGGCACGGACCGGGAAATATGATCCACTCTTCGGTTAGGATACGTATCGCCTGCACACGAACGATGGAAGAAATTTGCATCCATCATGGGCCATCATTCGTACCGTGTCCCGGTCACAATTTTCCCCCATCCCCAAATGCCCAACGGTGTTTTCCATTCATCTCACTTTAGGGAAAGCGTGCGGGGGTTTTTCTGCCACGTTCGCCAGCGAATGGCAAAGTTTAATTCATAATTCATCTCGGGACATGTTTATTTATATGAATTTAATCTGATGAACTCGACCGGTGGTGTGATGGTGGCGTTGTTTGCGTTGCACAACTGCATCGTGCACCACTTTCCACCCGGATGATTATGAAAAGCCCCGGTAAACCCGGCCGTCTGAAGGAAGGAGAGAGAGAAAAAAAATTTGAACGAAACGACACAAACCGTATGACCATTTATTTTATTTTGATTTATGAACATTATCTGACGGATTATGATGTCGTTTTAATTCATCGACAACATAGAGCGTTTTCACATACACACACACATGAATAACCAAAAAAAAAAGAAGTGAGCTTTTCCGAGTCTTGTTTGTTTGTGCGAGCGTGAGTTGTTGCAACAGTAAAACATGCTGTGAAGTACATTTTTTAGCGTGGTTTGATTGATGGCTGAAGGGGTTTCGATGCCATTTGGTTGTTGCGCTGCTAGACGGAATGGATGGCAACTTTTAACCGCGCTTAATCAAGTGGTGTCCGGAACACTTGAGATTACGAAATCAAATTATTTTTTTATTTATCCCAAAAAATATTTAAACGACAATCGACAATCGGGTGATATTTTCGAGTGATTTTCAAAAAGCACAAATTTGGTTGGTTGGAGATCACACATCACAATCTACACAATCATGTACAAAAAATACATAAAATAAATCAACATTTTTTATGATTTTTTAATACATCGGTACCAAACACTTGTAATTATAAGAAAACAAGTTGCCCTAGTAGAGTATTCAATCAGAGCCGGATTATCAAACCACTCTGTCATTACAAAATGGCTGAGGTTTAAAAGATGAAAAGTTGAATTTTGACTAAAAGTGTGCCAGGGGACTTGAAGTCATTTGAGTTTGTAAGAAAGATCAGTAAATTTTGTAAAGAGTGCCTGTTCATAAATTCCAGCTAAACAAAAAAACTACCTTAATTCATTAACAGAAGAAAGTTCGCTTCCGTTTAGCTTTTTTTTGTGACAAATCTTTTGTAATACTGATATTCAAACGATTTTTGACTGAAAAAATAAAAGATTTTCATATTTTAATGAAAGAATACATTTTATTCAGTGAAAGTGTAGATTTGCCAGTAGAAACGATCCTAGAAAGAATATAATAATATGATCTTTTGATGCTGTTAAAATAATATAAATTTGCATTAACGACAATTAAATTTGGAAATTGCTACAATTGTATTGCCTGCTCAAAATCCCATCATTCCAAAAGACGAATCTGTACCCTAAATTCAAACGGAAGTTACACTCGGAAGTTTTTCTCGGTAGTAAAATTCGTAGTTTGGTTTTGCATTACACTTCCAATCACCTGACAAATTGTCAAAAGAATCTTTTCCCTCACCGTTCGATACGGTTCTTCCATGCATTTGCAAGTTGTAAAGCCAGGTAATCCAGCAAGATCGTGAATAAAGTCGTATGCTTGAGAGAGAGAAAAAAAAGGCCCCCATTCCGTCCCAATATCTTTTTATCAGTCACCAAAGACGATTAGGGTCAAGTTTTGCACTCCCCTACCTTCACCAGCATACTTTTTTTCTGTTTTACCCTCAAAACTTCGGACTACGGAAAAAGTGCTTTAGAAGCAATTTGAAAGCCGGATTGAAAACTCCTCCGGTACCGGGGTACAATCTCGACTGCAGGATCGACTGTATTTGGGATCAGAGGAAGAGTGAGAAAAATAAATTTTACACAAAATTATATCTACGGTAGAATGGAAAGTTTCTCGCAGTGTATAATACCGGGGATACTAATAAACTCGGCTAAAGAAAAAACACGGTTTGGAGAAAAGTTTTTCACACCTTCTATAACCACCTTGTGCCTAAATCTGTGACCGAAACTTACTCTCTCCCTTTCTTTCCTTCACTTTCGTGGGTATGCAAAATTGTGACATTTCATTGTGTCACTGGGCTTTGAGGAGATACGGTGTTTTGCTTTGTTTTCCTGCCTGTTGTTGCAAAAAAAGCAGGAAAACGAGAAAAGCACGATGCAACGAAACAAAGGTAGAATACCGTAGCAGCGCGGCAAGAAACATTACTGTTTTATTATTTCATTCCACGAACTCACTTCTGGCGGCCGTTACATGCGCCAGGTGTTATCTTGTTTTATGATCGTTTTATCAACTGCTCGTGTTGCCCGTGCCTGTCGGTAGAAAAAATAAGGACAACAGAAGCAGCAAGAGGGATCCTTTCGCCCTCACAAAAAATGCTCTACAGCTTTCAGATTTAAGCACCCAAGATTTTACGCAAATTTAATGCACGGTTCCGCCTGTACCGGATTACGGGGTGAAGGCAAAGTTTTTTTTTTGTTCGGGTGGGCCTTTTTCCTTCGGGAGCTTATTAACATGTTCTAATCCGCGGAAATCCGCGTCGCATTAGCAGACGCGAGAGAGAGAAAGAGAGGAAGGATGGCCGATTTTCGTGGTCACATGATCACATGATAAAATGGTGAACCGTCCCCCACGTACACACAGGA
The DNA here is from genome assembly GCA_000349025.1 of Anopheles minimus. Taxonomy (NCBI): domain Eukaryota; kingdom Metazoa; phylum Arthropoda; class Insecta; order Diptera; family Culicidae; genus Anopheles; species Anopheles minimus. The sequence continues at coordinate 390,169 of KB663943.1, read as the reverse complement.
GGGGTAGCTGAACAAAACAAAATGTCGTCTATTCTGTGAACGATGAGTTCATTGGACGCCATTGGTAGTAGTTTAAAATTTAGCTTTTCATTTGGCTTTAGGCCCATTTTCTGGCGGGGGTGCACTTTAAAGAACGTACAGTTCTTACATAATGTGTGCCAAAAACGGGGCGGTCCAACTAAAAGCATCATTGCTTTTTTACACTATACGATGGAATGACGTTAACACAATTACCATTCATTTTGAATTAGCCTTGGGATATGGTTTAGAGTTTAACGTCTTAATGTATTCCGAAAAAGGGGACAGTGAGAAACCCACAGACAATTAATGAACCTTCCCTGCCATTATGAGTTACAATTGGGAGGAGTTTTATGGTATATTATATATCATTAAAAATGTTCTTTTCATGCACCTTTTTGCCAATTATTTGATGAATTCGCAACTGTGAAATCAGCAATATTAAATTACTTTTGTCTCTATGGAAAAAGTTCTATTCCAATTTCAAGTTTTATTCATTATTACTTCAATTTCAAAAGCCGTCCGGCTGTCCAATAATTGTTTGATTAAAGCGTGGAAATTTTTGACAACTCAACGTCTCTGCACATCTTGGCAATTGTGATTTATACTCACAATCATGGGCGAACTATGTAAAATTTGGCGGTAAGAATAGTTGGATAGTTTTGGCATTTCTTTAAACTTTCTTAGTATGCTTCCTGTGTGATTTATACTCACAATCGTGGACATTCTATGTAACGATTGGAATCAGAAATGATTTAATAATGTCTCTTGAATCCTTTGTAATGATGGGCTTCGTTGATAATGTATGAGAGACAATAATTGTTAGCAGCCTTTACAATAAGGTTGTTTTATATGGTTTTCTAATTGTTTTTAAATAATTATTGTTCTCATTTTTGAAAATCTATTCTACGGAGACATATGTACTTATAAATATATTTTCATTCATATCCGCTAAGCAGCTTTACTTTCTTAATTAAATTTCCTTCGCACCCTCAGCTTACAATCATTGGTTTTATCCAATCGGTAGCTAAATCATAGCTGCTCAATATTATAAGCCATTAATTTTTATACTCCTAAGAGCGCATAGCCCGGTACACGCCGCAGTGACAAATAGCTTCTAATTGTTCGCGACCGGGCACCAAACACCCGTCGAGTACTTTTCTGCCCTGGTATCCGTTTGGCTCGACCACAATTTATAGCCTCCGCTCCGGATGCTATATAGGGGTGGGCAGTCTGTATGCACGAAACCAATAGCATCCGGCACATAGCACAATAGCCGGCACCATCCCACGGATGGAAGGTTAAACTTTCATCTGTTGAGCTGAAAGCATGAAAAGGACCCAGCACAAAAGCCATAATCAAGTTGCCCTCTAGTTTCGCTTCCCACTTTCGCATGGCGGACCGTTGTTTTCGTGGTTGTTGTGCATTTCTCGGGTTTCCTTCCATTCTTTGCGGCAAAACCAATTAATAACACGCGAAACGGTTGCAGTTTGGCGTTTGTGGAGTTAAAAGTTCCAGTGTTACGGAATGCACTCGCGATACGGGCTAAGCAAAGTCGGGAAAATAAATTCACGCTTAAGCGTAGGTAAACCTTGCGCAACTTAACGTTCTTTTCGACTAAACCAAATAGACCGTGAGAGTTGGAGGAGAACAGCCAAACGGAAGGTCTAAACAAATTGTCGCAGCTATGTTTGGTGCGAGAAGACGTTATCAATGCGTTACCAATACAACTATTACTTAAAATTGTCCTTACCACTCTTTATTTAAATTATTCTTCGTTTTTCAATGAGTTATAACTCATCCGACAGTTGCTTACAGTTTGGAATGGCGTTTGCATTGTTCTCATGATTACCGTAACGCTCTCAAAATACAGTTTCTAAATGTCTACCCTTTTAATCTGGTACCCCCGTTGGGACCGTTGTGAGAAAACTTTTTTAATTTCATTTAAACTGCCCCTAAACGCAACCTTCGTCATATTCCGTCACTGGTACATTCCGTATCACGGCGGGAGTTATGATACCAAACTATCCATTTACAGCAGAGTTTTCTCGTTATCCTAGCTCGACCGTTTCCCTCACGCTAAATGAAGGATTTACCAGCAGCTTAAGTCTAACAACAACTCTAACCCACCCGGATTCCACAGCACGATTTGTAATCGGAATGTTGTGTATGTGCGAAGTGTATATGTGCTCTTTTTGCATTTATGTTTCCTACCCCGCTGGTGCAATAAAGCGCAATTTATGTGCTACATTCGTGTTGCAACACCGCCCACCACCCCCATGACAGCATTTCCGGTAGAAGCTCACCAAGCGCAGGGGATCGGTTCGCTTCCTGTTTCGGAGCTGTTTTCCACCGGAAGACAAAATGCCGGACAAGAGCTGCTCGGTGTGGGTGGAAACAGCAGTGAGTATCATTTCATTAACACCCGGTGATGCGATGGGAGGGAAAGGCCCCGAGCACCGGGTTGGCAAATTATTCAACCGAAACTTACAGCCCAAAATCCCCCTTTATGCATCTCCCAGGCGCCCAGGATTACGGGAGTAACACTTACGCAACCAAGCTGTGAAGCAATTTAGCAAAACGAGTGCACTTTTAAACGAGTTATCTTCACCGCGGGCAAGTTGGGCACGAATGCCGTTGAATGGCTGCGACAACTTCCCCGTTCAATTTCCTTGCCATAAAAATGAGAAAAAACCCGAATGAATCATCTCCGCCGAACGATTCGCGTAAACGATCACATTATGCATCGACGCGTTTGCTTGTTTAGCAGCAATTGATGAAGGAGCTTCACTTATCGCCATACATTACCATTCCACCGGAGGGCCGCCATTTTGCCGTACGCGGGCGCGCGTGCAAACTGTTGCCCACCCTGCTGGGACGTGATGCTTGCTGTCTGCACGGGCAGATAAATGCAACGGTTGTTACTTTCTTTCCATCCCCCAACCCCACGGACCCTGAAGTAGCGAAAGGGACGTGATTTTTACGAAGCTTAAACTGACTTGAAAGTCGTTTACTGACATCCTTTCGGTGGGTGCCGGAACACTTGTCCGGCGACCGTGTGCGTATGACAGGGAGGGAAGAGGATGAAAAATATGTTAGCTGGTGCACTCAAGTGTCACTCAACCGGGTGCTTGAGCAACACAGGAATGTGTTGTATGGTACGTAATATGTCCGAAGTAGTGGTTAAAGACACCCTAGGGTGTGTCCTTCTTGAAACGCTACGAAACATCTCTTGTGATGCATCTCGATGAGCATATCTGTACTTAGCTTACCCTTGTTTATGTTCGTGTGATTCGTATCATGATTTAGAGAAGATGTACTAAGAAATCAAAAGTTTTTTTTCGGAGAATATTGGAAAGACCGTACAGTTTTAAATCCAAGTATTGAAGCATAGTATGTAACCGCACAGGGTTTTGTCTGAATGATCGTTTCGTTTGCTTTAACTGTTGCTTTAATATAATTCTATACGTTAATGTTGAATACATGGAACAGAACTTCCTAACAAGGTGGGGACATCTCGGTTCATATGTAAATCTAAATAATTTTTTAAAAAATTGCGAAATATTGGAATTGAAGACTGTACAGCTTTAAATTCAAGTATTAAAGTGTAGAACATGTACGTACCGGATGTTGTCTGAATAGTTTAGTCGTTTGCTATAATAGGTGCTATAATAATTATTAAAAACAAACGTTTTGAATTATTCTGAATCCTATCATTTGGATCGCTCCATCCCTGAATACCTTCAAACCTCTCTTATGGCTTTTAATTCTTACTGTAAACTCGTGTATCAATTTCCGTAGACTATAAATTATTCACAACAAATGTTCCACTCTCGATTCGCTTCCCACAAGGAAAGAATTTCACAATTGCCCACACAAGCACACATTTGTCAAGCGAAGAGGACAGAAATGATAAGCGGATTGTGAAAGATTTTGCATGCTTCCGAGCATACAATCAGAGATTGCAAAGTAACGAATTGTGGAGTGGAGTGAGACACTTCTTCCTTAAGTGTCATTCACAAAAAAGGCCTCCAACTGTTCGACGACCGTGTACAGCGAGAGCCTGGAAGAAACAAGCTTTTGTGGTTTATTGCGTCCTTTTTTTTTTGTTTCATCCCCTCTCAACCCTAACTTATTCGTGTTCTACTTCTTATTTTCTGGTAAGTGTCCTGCACTCAACGGCTTACCAGTTTCGGTGCATAACACTTCCTGTGTACTTCCCGTTCACCAAAACTAAAGAGGTCAATTGCATGCATATACACACACCTCTGCATTCCAGCGAATTAGTTGTAAACACAATTTGCAACTGTTGATGACGCCACGTGTGTGTGTATGTGTATGCTTCTACCGTAAATCGGAGGAGAAGAGGAAAACCTTCTACTTAGGGCAAAACATTTCCAAAGCTTCTTTTATTTTGTAAAATAAACCAGCAAACGAGATGATATGTATGCATGTGTGTGTGTGTGTGCAGGGGGAGAGAAGCTTTCTCGCTTTCAATGTGAGAACTCCACGGCACGTGATGTGATTGCGGCGCAAAAGTTTACTGATGAAACCTCCAAAAGTGGCCAACTTTACTTTCACATTTGTTGCGCTAGCTGAGGGTGCACGTACATGGGGAAATACTTTGTACCATAAGTTGCTTAAACACTTCATTAAAAGTGTTTGTGCATGAAGCTTGCTCGAAAAAATGTTTTGCCAAAGGATGAAGTATTGATTGAGGAAACCAATACTTTAGCAGTTTCTTCAGGAATTGTCCACTATTATTAAAGTTTTTTTTTTCTTACAATTATGGAGCTATTTATTGTAGAAAATAATGGATTTTTGCCATTTTCATACAATATGTTTTTCTGCAATTTTTTTTCGATTTATCAAAAAACAAAATGGTGCACATTATCACGATGGCCACCCTATTTCCGGTTCCGCTTTTCGCTGTCTTCTCAAAAAAACCATACCTTCCGTTCTACTGTCGGTAAATCGGGCTGTATCAGTGGTAGGCAAATCGCGGTTGAATTGTGTCGAGAATGATCCCTTTCGAAATTTATAGACTTAAGCCTCAGGGGAAACATTCATTACTTTTCTATAAACTATTAAACAAAAAACTTCAACCAAATATTGGTCTCAAATGCAAGTGGTTTTATTTGTCGCCAATCTCAATTTGAAGAAATTTGCCAACCCCTGGGCTATACAAAAAGAAAACACCATTTGCCCTCGCACTTCACTATTCCCGCGCAGTGTGATGTGTGATGCACAATTTTCGAAATAAAATCTATCTCTTGTTGCGTTCAATTTGCAAAAGGGAAAGCATGCATCTCTCGCCTAGCATCAAATGCACTCACGCTGCGTTCTGTTACCCAACCTTTTTTAGCTGGGGAAAAAAAAATTGGATCCTATTCGGTGTCACGTTACGGTAAAGGCTTCGAGTGCAAACGTGACTCGATCGGTGACGAAATGGAAATAAATTGTTTCCACCACTGTCAGGGTGGAGTCCCGCGACCACCTTCTGGATCGCGTTTGACTGCAAAATTGGATTCTTCGATCGTCCGTTGTTATGGACCAATGTTTGGGGAGTGTCGAACAAGCTTCAACTTCATTCCAATCCCAATATCAATAGGACGATTCAGCAAAAAAAAAACCCCCCGGCACATCGCTGTGTGAAAAACCACTCGAACGCGAAATCAAACGCACCGGAACCGTAACCGGAATGCGTAACCTTTTGATTCACGACGATCTGCCACACGCTGGTGTGATTGAATGGAGAGTGTTTTCCATATTTTTTTACAGACAAATTCCTTCCAAAGGATTTTAACAAACCAAAAAAAAAATCGTGTGGAAACATTTCAAGTGGGAGGCCGTATGGTGATCGTCCGTGATACGGGCCCGAGTGCAACAGTTTCTCGTACCAGTTTGATTGATGGATTGATCGCTGTGGGGAAGGTATTTTGTTTATCAAACGCCTTGTTCGGCCGAATGTTTGTGAGTGTGTTTTTTTTTCAGGAGGTCTCTGTTTGGACAGAGCAAGTGGAAAAGAAACTATTTGTCGAGTGCCAACATCGTGTGTTGGCAGTACATCTTTTTGAGGTTGTTTTTGGCAATGGTGATTTCTGTTTTCTTTCAAAACTTTATATATTTTTTTTTGCTTTCTATAAATTGACACATTCCCGTCCAACTTACAGAGGAAACTGTTGAGTTTAAATATATTTAAAAACATTTTAAAATACAAATTTTCCTGTTGGTTAGCAATGGGACCTATTTCTCGCTCTCCACCACAGCTGCAGGAAGACATTTTAGATTGCAACCGTCTTAAATTAATTCGTACACCATTTATTTTACACACCTTACACTTTTGCAACCGAAAACCCACGGATATAAACGATTATACACTTCCAAACGCAAACAAAACACAAAACCCCATGATGAACGGACACTTCGGAATGCAATATCGCTTCTGTTCAAATAACATCATCCATCTTACCGGGTACCCATCTCTCCCGGGGTTGAGGATTAAAACAAATGAACCCTTTAGAAACTTCCAGCGTTTGGGTGACCGATTTTTATCATGATTAAGTTACGACGTCGACCACCGCCATCCGGTACGGTAGGGAAAGACATTCCAGCCGAAAAACCCGTGCAACATGGCACTATCCCATTTGCTCTCAAAACCGCACAATTAACTATGGCTGCTCGTTTCTAGCTCCCGCCGTCCATTCGGCTGATCGGAGATAGATCCTCCAGAAGACGGTATCCTTTTTCTTTTGGTTTGTTTTATTTTTATTTATTTTTTGCTACTTCGTTTCGGTATCAGATCGGAGAATGGAACCCCGAGCAGACACACTCGGTGCATTCTCGCAAGTGACAAATCGTTCGTTCGCGTTTGTACGAAGCGTTTTTAGTGCTTCAGTCCGACAGTGTTTAGTTCGTGTGCTCGTGCCAGAAGCGGCTCGGGAAAAGCAAAAGTTTGCTTGCAAATAAAAAGCAAAAAACAATGGCCAACGAATGGAGCTGTGCTTCTGTTCGGACAACTTGTGTCGGGTTGCGACGAGCAAATGAGAATCGTTTCATCTTTCTTCTCGAACGAGCAATGGCGTTTTGGATTCGTACCAATCTTATTCCAATTTTAATGCAGCATGGTGTTTTTTTTCCCCAGCCGGAAAGAGATCATTGCACTCACGTTGACGAGTGTCAGTGTGCGGGTTTACCATCATAGCCAAGTTTTGTTTTTTGTTTCACTGCCATGCCCATTTCCCTGTAGTTGAGTAGAGATTCCACCAGTAGAAAACATTAGTTAACGTTCCCAGCACCAGCGGGACGTTAGCGATAAAACGTCACTTGAAGATAAAATAATTTTTCCCCATTTGTGTTTTCTTTCCCACCCCTGGTCTAGAACCTGCTCTGCTAGGCGCCGGTGGAGGAAACGGTTTTCCACCCAACTTTTCACCGCCGGACTTTCATCCATCGGAAAACTGGAAACCGGCCGCCGCCGGTACGCACGTCGGTCTCATGAAGGATCCTCCGTTGCCCCGCAATGGACCTACCAACTTTATCCAACCAACACAGCAACAGGTACGTACCCATCGTCTAGCGAACCGGATTGAATTCCTTCTCAAGTTGCTCCAACACTAATGAGTTTTTGCTGTAAAACAAAACCGATGCAACGCAAATCGGGTGCAACGGATATAACGAATTGGTTTCGAAATGCAATAATTCGGTCAACCGATACACACACGATGGGCGGTATTTTATTTTAGGCAGGATATTCCTTTTTTAATTCGTGTCTCTGTCGTACGTTAACCTACCTAGCCAGCCGTAAGCGCACGAAAGTATTTTAAATGAATCCGTGGTTTTTTCGTCACCATGCAATGCAAACAACTGTGTTGTTGCTTTTAAAAACATATTTTCCGTTCTTTAAGCAATAAATATGGAGACGCATGGTGTTTCACAATAAAGGAACACGCCGATAAATATGCAATTGATGTTGAAATTTGTATAACTGCCTTTGCCCTGATAGTTCTCAGATATTAAATAATCTAATTTATATTTTATTTCGGTGATATGTATTTACAGTTCATTATATGTTTTTGTGTTATCTGTCTGAGAGATATTTTTCCTGCAATGATTTTCATTTTATTTTCACAGTCACACTGTGCACTGTAAAAGGTACATGTTTCTATTTTTGGCGTTCTTTTTACATATTCATATTCCATGTAATAAATATGGAGACGCATGGTGTTTTACAAGGCGTGATTTCGCCTGATACGTATGCAATTTAATAAAAATGTTTTGTTTGCTTAGTAATTATGAGTTTTTTGCAGCAAGGAATTGATAAAACTTGAATTGTTATTCTGTAATATAATTTGTTAGTGGTACGCTATTTTACCAGTATCGAATATTTGCCTAAGACAACAAATATTACTTATGTTCCTATTGTCCATCAGAAATATTATTTCATTTCTGCTTAAAAGAACAAACGTCTGTAAAGATACATGTTTTATTTGAGTGAAGCGGTGGAATGGTAAACACATATGTTTAATTTTTATGTTAAAAGTAAAATATGGAGACGCATGGTACTTGACGAGAGCAAAATGCGCCTGGTGATTATGCAATTTATTGCGTAATTGCAAAAGCATTGAATCTTTGTTTGAAATATTTTTGTTATATGCTTTAAAAAAAAGTTGATTTATCATTGTCTGTGAGGAGTATCTTCATAAACGACTTTTGTTTTAAATAATGCATATCTTTTACACTGCCTCACTCCTTCATTCTGTCTTTCATAATCTCACCCGTCATTTATTTTGTGACAACATAAGTTTCCTTTTCGATTGTCCCACTCAACTTCGGCTGTTCTTTATCATTTAATTAAATCTTATTCGTTTGCGGTGTACGAATCGTATTGCAGCCCAGCGCTGTAATTGTGTCAACCCCGGGTGATATTCATCGATGGTGTTCCAATATTCCATTCCGATCGATTCAACTTTCGGAGTGTCTCTATCGGGGAAACAAATCTAATAAATCCTCGCCCGCCTTTCATATGGTTTCATATTTTTCATACAATGTTTTTTTGTCGCTTTCTTTCTTTCCTTCACATCCAGGGCGCAGTGATGATGGTTTACGGACTCGACAATGGAACCGCCAACACCGATAAGCTTTTCAATCTGTTCTGCCTCTACGGCAATGTAGTGCGGGTAAGTAAATGTGGCTCTTGTTTAAAAGCATAGCATGTACTCGTTTTTTTTTCATCATTACACAGCAAAAAAATGAAAGGAAAATATAAAAAAGGAGAATATAAAAATGGATTCACACGAACCGAAGCGCTGTTGTAAGTGGAAGGTAGTCAGTGTACTTATTTTTATAAATAAGCAACTGATATCGCGCATTATGGTGAGATAGAAAAGATTCTCCTAAATCGCAATCCCATGTTGCCGTAATTTAGCACAAACCATGTTTCACCGTACACCCAACGATCAACCCTACGGATTATCCGCAAGGCACATACTTAAAAGCAACAAAAAAACTCTAGCAAATGGTGACTAATTAGTTCACATTTTATGGCCTGTCACTCACGCGACTGTCAGAGCATTCGGGTGTGAGTGAAACGATTTGCTTGCATTTTCTATCTTTTTTTGTATTTTGTTATAACCAACGCAAGAACAAGTCTAATTGGGCAAATAGAGATGGCCGAATGATGGTCCCTGCCCTTCATAAATCACATCAATCTGTGCGGGGTGTGCTTGTGGCGCATGTACCGATTGCTGTGAATCTGTGGTGTAGAGGAATGTGAAACCAGGAATAGGATTAGCTTACTGGTGAGTCAATCTGTTGGAATTTGATCCGCCGTTTTAAGGGTGCAAAACATGGTTCGTGATTATGAGGCATGTACATTCTTTTTTTTTACAAACAAGGTCGAGGACCACTTGAATGTTTGGGTTTTGGTAATGTTTATTTATCATGGGAAGAATGTTTAAAAGGGCATTTTTTTATATATTGATATTTATATTACACAACTCGTCCAATTTATTATACATGTTAATATTGTGAGCTATTCACCGCACCCTTCGTTTTATCACGTTTCTCTATAAATTCAACCCTTTTTCCTGTTTTTTTCAACGAAAACCCACAACAGCTTGCATGCAAATTACAGTTTCCTGAGCACGTTTCTCATAAGACATCCTGATTGTCCCATAAGGGTACGCATCCCTCTGTGTTGCTATTATTCCCAGCGCGTAGCTGACTGTGATGTCGAACGTGGGGTGAAAATGTAAAAGCGTTCGCTTTGAAGTACAGCAACGCAGAAAACTGACGGTCTCAATCATGCTTCCCACCAATCATGCTCTGTGCAGTGCAATTGCAATGCCTTGCATGAAGAAAACATGAGAAGAATTAACATGACACGATACGGTACCGTGCTTTGTTATTTACTGCACGATGCTGTCTGCTCCAATTTCACTTTTTATGCATTTCAATTTGTTTGCGCAAAAGAAATTGTGTCTATTAGAAGTGGACTGTTTGTTTTTTGTTTGTTTGTTTGGTTTGTTATAAGCGCGAAAAATACGACTCACATCGCTGCCAGGTACATCTCAGGCTCTGTTTTCGAAAGTGATGTGCTCGGTAGAGTGTCAGAATTTAGATTGAATAACTAACCAAAACGCCTGCAGGAAACGTACGGCGCACATGGCAAGCGTTAGATTCGAAAAATTCGTTTGCAACTGTCATTGCGGAGAACCACCGAAGATGAGACGACGATTGGGGAGGAAAACCTCCATAAAATGAAACGAAATTTCCATGGAAAGCGTATCTGAGAGCAGGGAAATTCTTTCTCCGTAAAACTGTCATTTCTAGCTGGTTTGTGCTTCTGGACGATTCGTAAGCGTTTGTGGTTCGCTTCTTTTTTTTGCCTATACACACCTTGGGTGACAACAAGATGACGATGATGATAGTACAGCAAGGCTAGTGGCGAACTCTTACTGAGCTAAATATTCTTTGTGTCCATTTTTGAAACATCCCGAAGCCCAGTGGAAATGCAATTGTTCAAAACTTCAACCAATAATGGCTGTGCCAGCCGGTTTGCAATTTTAGACAATACGAAAATCCTTCGGAATAGACGTGGCCCGCACGCCGTAACGCCAATATTCCATGATAACCGCAACAGATGGCGATCGTAAAAACTGGTTCAATGGGCCACACAGGAATCCTTCCGCTACTGGTGGAAGATTGAAGTGAAATCTCCCCAGCTTAAAATACACAAACACACACACATCCATGCGAACAGACTCAACCAACACTTAAACAGAGAACCGGTACGTTATGGGGGAAAAGACACTTGTATGCTGAATGGAAATATCTGTCTCTGAAAGGGGGGAATAAGAAAAAACACGCAGCAACAAAACCGGTAAAGACACAAAAGCATCAACGGTCGGAAAGTCGGAAACGGAAGTGAAGGAAATAAAAAAAACACAACGACAAAAATGAAGCCCGGAATAAAGCCCAGCAAAGCATTGCGAAACAGGTACAGAAAATGAAATGGAAAATGGAGCGAAGAAAAAAACCGACACATCCTTCGCAACGCATTTTACTTTCTGCCAACCATTTTCCAACCCGTTTTTCAACTATAAAACGGGTCTTCATTGCGCTGTTTGTTGCATTTTTTTATGCAACTTCAATCCCACACCAGCAGGCACTTAAATTCCCTCGCAATGGCGGTAGATGAATGGAACATCCCCACCGAAACCGACCAAAACGTTCGATACGTTAGGTGAATATCAAAACATAAAAAGCGCCGCGTGTAATATTTGCGAATGATCGCGTCTTACCGTACCCGAGAGTCGATTGAGTGCCGATTGAAATCTGCACGTTTTGTGTGAAGATTTTCCATTCTGCCGACCAGACTTAATCTTTGCAGAAGGAAAAACTCCACCTCCCCAATTGTGCCATATGGTGAAAATGAAACAAAAGCAGTATTATCTTCGGAGAAACTTTTAAGAGTTTTTTGTTTGTTGGTTTTGGACATTGGAAAAACTTGAACGTATGACTACATTAAGCGCTGGTTACGATAGGGGGCGTTTATTTATTACGTAACGCTATAATTGGGAGGGTTTGAAACCATGAAAGCGATAGAGTCCTCAATTTGATTAAACATTAAATTAACTAAAGCAGATATTGATGGTAAAGTCAAAATACCTCAAGATGTCCTCGTTCTCATATGGAGCTGATATTGCATATGAATTATCGCTGCTATCTCCACAACGCCTGCCTTAAATTATTCAAAGTTATCAAATATTGTTAGTCCTCATGATAATTCTTACATTTGACATTGCATGAATTGAATCCTCAAGGTTTTTTTTTTTGTAAAGATGACAGAGAATTTATACAAAAAGTCTCCAAAATCAGTTCATTTTGTAATATAACAAATAAAATAGCTTTGATTTCATAAATTTGGAAGGAATTCCCTAGCAGCGTAGCGTAATAAATGGATAATCCCAGAGCTTGATGGACCGTAACGGTTGAGTAATATTGAGTCGCACAGAAACAAAGGAATCCGGTGCAAGAAGATGCGCTTAAATCGTCTTGATCGATGGATCAATTTAGAAGCGTAATGCTTTTGGAAATAAAAAAGCGAACTATCATTACCGAGCTAAAAACTTGTTCAACCCAAAAAAGGGGGGCGCGAAAAAAGCTGGAAAGAACGATAACGTATGTGTTGTTCGTGGTAGCTGCATCAGCTATAGTCTTATCCATCTCATCCAGTGCCGGCCATGGAGCAACCCCTCAGCAGTACATTGCACGAAACAATAACAGCGTCGATGGGTACATTATTCTTCGCCGGTATATCCGGAAGTCACTTTAACGGGTGTAACAAATCAAACACAAAAATCGATGCAATGACGACGAGTATCTTCCAATGGTGTCACTAGATTTAAATAAAAAACGCATTTTTTTTTTTGCTCTAACGCTATAACGACAGCTCTGTCTCGGTGGTGGGAAATGCGTGCCATGTGATGCTAAGCGCACGCCGGCCATAAGTACGCAACACTACCATTCCTCCGAAACGTTGAGTGCGAATCATTTCAATCACAATGATTTATGCCCAAGTGAGCGCTTTCGCACTTCCTGTCTGTGAGCAGTCACAGGAGACCCATCTGGGTTGCTGTTGGGACATTTAGAAACGACCCAGGAACAAAGTACCAATAACAACAACAAAAAACAAAGTAAAACAAAACAACCCGCATCAGAGAAAAAAACAATGCACGATAGCCGGCGCACGAACGAACCCGAATTCTCTTGTGCTGCCTGCTGAGATACGGAAGAGTGACGGCATTCTTGTAACGCTTCGATCTCAATGGCCCCCGGGGAAGGGAACCAACTGTTCCAAGTGTCGGGCCCCGAAAGTCGGTACCATCAAGCGGAAAATGGGAGTTGAAAATAGCCCCGACGCGACGGTTGCCGGTGAACCGATAGCTACCTCAGATTGGACGTCACCCAGCGATAGTGGATATTGGAGCATGGTGGGCCCGAGGCAGGGAAGAATAATTAATTTCAATTCCCTTTCCCGATGGTGTACTATCCGCACGATCATGATACCACTCGAGCCAATGATCGTACGCTGCTGCTAGTCTGCATTCCTTCACCAGGGGTGCGATCCTGACCGGTGCGAGGAAATCTATTTCGTTCCGTTGTTATTTTCTGGGAAATGCCGGTCATTTTTTGTGTGGCTTCGGTTTGGTGTTCATTACGCGCATGAATGCCACGGACACATGACACAACAAAAGAACCCCGCTCCCGCTGGTGCCGTTCGTGTAATGGTTTTTAGCCACCGATGAATGATGCAATGCGATGGTCGTTTGGACGATTTTTGACTAGCAAAAGCAAATCCTTGCACGATAACTATGGGATGATAGTGCCAAAATGGCATTCGTGACTAATTGGATTTAATGAACCGTGAGTGGACTAATTGCAGGGTCATGTTTAAATTATTTCTTTTAAAAAGATATGCAATGATTGGTGCCGTGACCAAGATCGCATTTCAAAATTCACGTGTGTCATTAGGCGAGCCTACTCCTTAGGGAGATTGAAGCAAAAACATTTAAAAAACAATACCCTAATTCTTATAATCTTTAATAAATAACAAATGTCCATTAAACTCGAAGGTCCACTCCATTCAGTGTAACGTGATTCAGAACTTACCGGACGCTGCACAACGTAAACCATGTGTGAGCTTTAATTTTCTCCATCAATGCATTTGGAATATTCCCTGATTGCAGTGCGAAATTGGGAATGAGTTTCACAATTAAATTCATTATACCAACTTGTTCTGACCGGTTCCGTCCCGGTAATAGATTCACAATAGATCCGCATTACACCGATACAGTTTGTGCCGGTGTGTTAGTATGCTTCCGAACAAACATTGAATTCGAAAGCGAATGGAATGGTGAACCGGCGAGAACATAATTATTCTCACTAATGAAGTTATATATGGGTGTAATGACGTGTAATTGGTTTCCACGAATTTGCTACAAATAGGTGTGATAATTAATTAGGATCTTCATAATAAGCGTTAATAATTGTACATTATTCTCGCTCGCAGATAAAGTTCCTGAAGACCAAGGAAGGTACCGCCATGGTCCAAATGGGTGACGCCATCGCAGTCGAACGTTGCGTCCAGCACCTGAACAACATTCCAATCGGAAATGATGGCAAAATTCAGATCGCGTAAGTATCGCACCACGCTTCAGGGGAGTTTCTGGTAAATGTTCGTATGCATTCAAAAAAAGACTTCTCTGCTTTTAATAGATTTTCCAAGCAGAACTTTTTGTCGGAGGTTACAAACCCGTACACGCTGCCGGATCATACGCCCAGCTTCAAGGAATACACCGGCTCGAAGAACAACCGCTTCCTGTCACTGACGCAGGCCAGCAAGAACCGTATCCAACCGCCAAGCAAGGTGAGCTCCGGTACGAAATTTACTCGCGATTCCATTTCTAATGTTCCAAATTTGTCGTTCGCGCAGATTCTTCACTTCTTCAACACACCGCCCGGACTAACCGATGAGCAGCTGATTGCTGCGTTCAGTAACAACGATTGTCACCCGTCGCAAGTACGCATGTTCCCACTGAAATCGGAACGCTCCTCGTCCGGGTTGGTTGAGTTCCCGAGCGTCGCCCTAGCCGTCCAGGCGATCATGAAGTGCAACCACACCGCCATCGATCACAAAGGTATTATAGAGCTTCAAGTTGTTACGGAGTTTTAAAATAATGGTCCTGCTAACGCGCACATGTTGCTTACGTTTTAGGCACAAAGTTCCCGTTCATCATGAAGCTCTGCTTTTCGTCGTCCAAAACGATGAACGGCGCGTGGAACAACGAGAACATCGAGAACATGAAGCAAGGTTCCGCCGTCCCAACGACGCCCGGTGCCGAGGATGAGCCGATGCAGGCACGATAAATCGAACGCGCCGAAGTTGCCGCACGGCCGATGCTTTTCGATGCGCCTATGCTGCGGTCCCGCGAACCTCAAGCAAAACCGCGTTTCGTGGGAACTACGGGTTCATCCCTGTGTGTTTTGATGTGATGCTAATGAGACGAGCGGAAGAAGGAAACGATATTAATTCATACAAACCGAAACCGGGGGGGTTTCGCAGGTCGATCGCAGTTTCATCCTGACAGAAATTCATCATCCTCATCGTAAACTACCACCGTTTTCTGCTGTCCGGACTGCGGCGGCTGGGCGGCATCCTAGTGCGGGCCATCCATCACCTTCCACAAGCATCGCGCGTCATGCTCGTTTGTGAGCATACGTGCGTTTGAGGAGTAGCATTAATCCCTCCCCTCATCTCGTCTATCCATAGTGCGCTACACAGTAGAGGTTAAGCAGTAACCGCAAACTAGCCGAACCGCGCAATGAATTGCCAGTGCGTGCAGTTCGCAAGATAGGATCGTAAAAACATGGCTTTTTGCAGAAAAAGCGCTCTGCACTCGCGTACGTTCTATGATGAGCGCAAGGATTCGTCCAGTATAGGATACAAGTATGGTTAGATTGTTTAATTTTATTAGCCACAGCAGCGAACAGGAATGGAATGGCGCAAACACACGAAAGTAAACCACCGGAAGCTGATAGTGAAGATGGACGAAACGGACGACCAAGCGCATGATGAGGGAATACCTTTACAACTACTTAATCGATGCCGAATCCTCTCCCCTCTCTACCAACACCCCTCCCCCCCCATTAATGCCCTATTGGCTGTACACTGCTTGTGGACGCGGTCCCACAAGCAACGAACAATGTCACTCACAGTACACGGGAAGCATGCTGGATATTTTACCTTTACCATTTTCTTTACCGCTTTACAATCGTGTCCCACATCAAGCAACAATCGTCACAATCAACTAGAAAAGAAAAGACTAGGAGTTGAAATGAGAACAGGAAAGCGTAAGCTAAAAGTGAAGATAACGACAACAAAAGTCACCCAATGAACGGCAAACGTATGAAAGCTTTGAAACCAAAAACAAACAAAAAACAAGGGAAGGAAAAAGCAAACAAAACACAGCAAATTGGAAACAAATCGACTGGTTGGCTGCAGTTATAGAAACTTCGCTTCCCGGATGGTTTGCAATTGGATAAGGTGGTGCATCTGTGCGCCGTGTGTTCGATTTTTAGACAATTAAGTAAGCAAAATACCTAACTATTAAAGCCTATCATCTGTCCACTTATCACCTACATCCCTAATATTGTTGTTCCTCAAAAAAAGTTTCCCCCTCAATGTTTATCATGTTTTGTCTCTTCTGGTTAAATTTATTACCATTATCTCCATTTCTTTACCTTCACTTGTGAGCATGGTCATGTTTCGATTTGTAATCAAACTTTCTTTCCCGACCCTCTCTGTGAGGGTGCCCTTCTTAGGTACATTGATACAACAACAAGAGAAAAGACATTATTTATTTGTTTACTAATTTAGAAGAAATTGCGTACGGACGGGAGAGCTGAAATGGGCCAGAGCACAATGGATACGCAGACGAGAGTTTGAACAAAGCCTAACAGACAGGGCACCAGCTAGTAAGGATAGTAACAATTGTAATGTGCAATGCTCTGCTCTCTCTATCTCTCACTCGCTCTCGGTCTCTTTCTTTTTAAAAAAAAAGCTCGATCTCGGTTTCGCTCTCCCGCGGACGCTTGTTTTGTGATGAATGGAATGCGTGCTGGATGGGAAGCCCCATGAGAATGTATGAACGAGTTCGTGCGCAAGATAATGTTTGTTCGTGTGCTTACTTTGTGTATGTGTGTGCCTGTCTGTATACGGTAGCCAACGGTTGCAAGCAGGATGGCATTCAGTTGTTCGCTTATTTCTTTTCGTTCCCTCGATAGTTTATAGGACAGGCAAGATTTCGTGGAATGCAGAATCTTTTGCACGTAATGGAATGTGCTAAGGGTCGAATATGGAAGGATGGAAATCGCAACAACAAAAAGCAAACAGAGAGAACATCGTAGATAATAACATGTACGATATGTTAAGAATCGATCTTAAATTTGAGAACAACCGTGTGGAAACATGAACAAAATAGAAGGAAAATGATATTGTAATACTTCATGCGCACGAAACGCACGGCGAGGTAGAACAATCAATGCGGTAAACACTTGAACGCAAAACAGCAACACAACAAACACACTGATACTAACAAATAATACACATACACACACAAACACCGTTCAGTTCGTTTTGTTTCGTAAGCTTTGAAAGTAATTACGTGGGCTTATACCCATTGATCAAAACAAGCCGCTTACGGGAAACACTAGTAAGCTACCGCAGCATTGGAAAATTCAATCGAACAAGCAAACAAACCCATACAATCGAAAACCGAACAAACATCCAACGTGAAACCAAGTCGAGACAAAATTCATTAAACTAAGATACATATATTATTAGTACGTTTAAGAAGTGAGCTTGTGTCTTTAGTTTTACATACACACACACACACAGACATTTAATTGCGGGCATACAAAATCAAAACAAAACCTCTCACACCCACGTACACGTACAGCGAGAAACACCCAAACCGGCACGATCCAGCCATAGAGGCTACCAGCGCAAAAAAAAACGAAGCAAAACCCCGGTACAGTACACTCGCGTTACAGCGCAACATTACAACACCACTACTGATCAAACATTAACCAACACCACCAATCACACACCGCACCGTACGCACCGAAGCCGCCACGTTTCGTGGACATTTACTGCGGATCCAAAAAAAATAATAATAACAGGGGAAACAAAACAATGAACCATAGACATCGAATCCGAATGTGTAACCGATTCGTTTGTTAGCTAAATCATCTTCATTATCACCATTGTTGTTTTTTTTTTCTTCATTTTCTTCTCTTATTTGATCGTGTCGTTTAACTCGCTAGGGCGTTCAGTTTATAAGACAATTTGTTAGAGCTTTTTTATTATTATGATTATTATTATTATTATTATTACGATTACTGGTTAGCTTTAGTGTTAGTGTCGCTTAGTGCAGCAAATTGTGTTTTTGTTTTTCTCTCTTTCTCTTTATCCTGTTCCAATTAAAAACAGGAGGGAAAAAGTTGTGAACACAGGGGCGGTAAAAGTTCAAACCATACAACACAAAAGCCCCATCATAACGGTAGGAAAGGAAGCAAAACAAAACAAAACGAGACAAATGTGCAATCTGAGAAACTTTACTATCAACAGGAGAAACAGTGTTTAGTTTCTTTGTTTTTTTTCTTTGTTTAGAATGTTTTTTTTTATTTAAGTTGAGCACTTCTTTTCGTTTCTTATTTTTTATTGTTTCAATAAAGAATAGATGGAATTTAGTTGGGTTTGTGCCGTAGTAAATGTGCCGAAGAATAATGTCAACCTCTTATGCTGAGGAAGGAATCGGAATTGGAAGAAAAATTGCGAAATGAATGTTGAAATCGAACCTGAACTTGCAACACATCCATCCATTTCCCCTCTATCCACAATCCTGCGCAACTATCCTTGTACCACAAAGCTTTGTTATTCTTTTTTATTTTAGATATTTTCCTCCCCATTTCTTCAGAATCTACATATCCTAGGGAAATGACTCAACCACAAGGGGTGCGCCAATGGCAGGCGGCAAACGTGGAAGAGAAAGGGATAAGAAACACACTAGGACGCATGCCGAACAACCGAAACCCGACCGTGTATTTGGACGAATCTTTACGCCGACGATCTCTGGGCGACCGATCCGGGCCTATTACTGCAGTGAAGTGAGCCCCAGAGAAGAATTATACACCTACTTATATTTACACAAGTAAAGAAGTAAAGACATTAGTAGCATTTAAGCGCGAAACGAAACCGTGGTGCAGCGGACAGTTTCTAGTACCCCTAAAGCGGTAATGCGCGCGGGTGTGTGTGAAACAAATAATCAATAATAATAATAATAATGTATATGGTGGTCCAATGTTGAAATAATATCATTTTACAGCTAAAACAAACAGAAACCGTATCTTAAACGAACCGTAGACAAAATGAACATTCAGCAAACAACAAATCAGCAGACATACGTACGGTATGGCAAAAGATCGGAACAATTTCAGAACCGGTTTTGGAGGCTTATTTATTTACTCAATTTTAGCGACAAACGAGAAAAAGAGAGAGAGAGAGGGAATGTGTTAGCGAAAGATTTTATGACAAAAGCCAGTGCGCTCGCTATTAGTAACCCACCAAGACGGTCTGTCCGCGTTGAAAAGAGACACTAAGGAAAGATATGCAATCACACTATGCCGTGTATGGTTTTCTTCTAGTTTAGTTTTTTTTAAATTCCGACTAACATACAGGCTATACACTACAATCAAGTAACAGCTAGTAGACGCTCTCTATCTCACTAGCCAATCAGCACTTACGGGATACGGATACGGATTAAAAGACAGACTTACGTGCGTTAGTGGTTATGCTCCTTGTTTAGTTTTAAGTAAGCATCGGTTTTGTAACCCCCATGTCAGGCTGTGGATGTGTGTGGTTGGGTGTTTCTTGTTGTGTTAAGTACGTGTAAAGCAAACGAACGAATGGATGCTACCGGGGGGCGACAAAGCGACAAACGGCTTCCAGCGAGCCTGTTTGTGTAATGTGCAATCAGAGAGAGAGAGAGACCGCCCCCTCAACCGATGGGTGAGTGGGTTTAGAAATCGTTAACGAGTTTAAGTTCCAACTAATTAGCTCAACGTATTTTTTAGACATTAATTTAAAACAAATCAAGTATCACGATGCAGTCTCCCACAGGCTGTTGCGTGCAAGTTGTTGTTACATTATGGCAGAATAGTTTTTGCTTTTATTCGACTATTCCATTCTCATCCCATGTCCTGCTTCCTACCGGTTTTGCCTAAAATTCCCTTCTCTGTCCGTTTTTCGCTGCCCGGTCGGCGTAAACGTAACGTTAATCAACCGCAAAGCAATCGAACCGAAGTCGTCGTGTGCATACTCGTACGGGGAAATAGTATTTTTGCTCAATCAAACAACCGGCAACCCCCCCAACACGGGGTGTCAGTTTTTATAGCCACTATCGTTTCAAACTGTGCAATAATTCGTTGCAAAGCCCACAGGATTCAATCACGTGTTGTATTCATGTATTTATTAATTACTAGCTTCATAAGTAGACTAATTTGTGCGCATCCTGTGAGCGCACTGGTGGTGTGTGGGTGTGTGTGTGTGTGTGTGCGCGAGGTCCCATTCCGAAGAATGAATAGTATGTGTTTTCCGTTTATAAGCTGTACAGCTAACGATTGCTCCCCGTAAACACTGTGGAGCGGAACGCTCCTGGAAAATCTATTCCCACCTTTAATATACACAGCAACAACATAAACCAACCTTAAAGAGAATCTACTTAACAAAAGAAAGAAGAAAGAAGACAAGAAGAGAAACTACTTAACAAGAAAAGAAGAAAAAAACTTGAAACCGAACCGCCGGGAGTGTGCAACAGCTAAATGTGAGTTAGGATGAGATAGTGAAAGTGTGGTATTTTATTTAGTGGTGCGAAAGAAAAAAAAACACACACACAAAACATAGCGAAGAACATAAAGCGCACGAGTGGAACATGTGTTTCCGTGTGGCAAATTACGACAATATTTAATGGTTGCGTTAGAAAAGCAGAAGCTCGATCGAGCATAAAATATGGGAGACGGTTGCGAACGAATTGAACATATCGATATCGGCGCAGGAGATTAGTGTTCTGTTTTATTGTTAACATCGGAGAACAATGGCGGCTCGTGTTTTAATTTTTATTGCTTTCCCTTTTTCCATTTTTCCATCCCTGACTTTGCGCTCTCCCCGAGTTTCTTCGTTCTTCCCGGTCAGTGTTGTTGACGGGTGGTTGGCATAAGTTACATATCTATGCCACCCCTGGTACGTTTCAGTGGCAAGTCATGCTAAGGTGTCCCTCCCGTTGCCGGTATATCAACCGGTTAAAGGTTATTAGTATCTGCTTTAGACTAGTGATGGTAGTGTATTGATAGTTTAGTGCGTTAACCGAAGTCCTAAAGAAAGAGAGAGAGAGAGAGAGAGAGAGAGAGAGCGCGCGCGCGCGAGAGAGAAGAAAAACGATAAACAAACCGCCTGTTCCGCAATATCGGTTCCATTTCAGTAGCATCGTCGGCGATCTGGTGAAGTGGCGAATGCAACTCTTCTACACTTAAACCATAAAACATCCAAGTCAAATTAAATGCCTCCAGATCAGTCTTCGATGGTGCGAAGATAATGGTGGAGGGGAAGTACATAATTGTGAAACATAAAAGAATACAAAACCGAACGCAAAACAGACGCAATAAGTGTGTTTTTGTGTGGATATGTGTGTGCTGGGGAAAAACAAGATTAAAAAAAACACACGCAAATAAGATTGATTGATATACTAATAGCATTATTGTATTAAAGGAAAAATTAAGATGAATTCTAAGCAACAATGTAGGCTAAATGTTAGTACTAAAACGGTAAGAAAAAAGGAAATGGAAAAGGAAAGCAAACAAAACAACGTAAATACAATGCAAAATGCAAGACAAACAGACCAAGAAAGGAACAAACAGAAAAGGGGAAATAACGCCAAACGCGATACTGAAATACATCATACAAATAGCAAGAGAGAGAGAGAGAGAGAGAGAAAGGAAGAGAGAATATTCAAGGCGACAAAACCTCTTTCCCGAGCCTAAACTACCCTACGCACTCAACTCTTCAACTCTGTGCGCAAACCAGTGCTATGGTCCGAAAACCTTTCCATCGATTGGGATGGTTTCGGTGTGGAAGGAAAAGTGGGCCAGTGTAAACGGCAAGTGTCAATTATTTTTCTCTATAACACAAAAAGCAAAACCATACACACACTCACCATACACTAAGGAAACAAATGTATGTGCCTACGGAATTTCGGAACACACACTTCAGCACTAACCATCTTCTCGCAGCCGAAAGGAAATAGGGACTTGTGTTTACAAGGGAAAGCAGTACGTTTGAAGAACTCGAATAAAAAATCCCACTCCACACTCTGGACACACTAAGATCATACAGGCACACACTCAGAAACACAGGAATGAAGTAAAGAGAAACTTTTCGGTGAATTTGCACTGGAGCTGGTAGTTTCGAGTGGCTCGATTTCATTTACAAACCTCCCAGCAAGCACGACAGTAAGTCGACAACGGCAGAAAAGTGACAGAATGACGTGCCAAAAGAGAGAGATGCAAAAAAAAACAGATGGAAAGTATCGAAGAAGGTAGGAATCGTTTCGTTTTGCGGCTTGTGAAGAAAGTTAGCTAATTTTAATAGGAAAAGGTGACGCATAGAAAACGCAAGATACAGCAGACAATGGTAGCAAATTTTTAGCAAACTTGTTGTGAGTGTATACATGTGTGTGTGTTTGTGAGCGCGCGCATGTGTGTGGTCAATGACACTGTTGATTTGCTTTTGTGATTTAATTTAGTGTTTTTTTTTCTTAACTTATTATTTGATTTAGTAAACTCTTCTTGTTCCTACTCTACCAACGACACGCGCTGGTAAACAAGCAAACAACAAAAGCAGATCATAAGCACAACGAAATCAAACCGTTTCCGTTCCATCTTTGTTTCGTTGGTAGATTCTAATTAAAATTGAAGCGATTGAAATGGATTTCGAAGAGAGTGACAAATGTTTAAAGTTTAGAATAGTTAAAGTTCAAAACGAAGGCTGCATGCACGCTTGCTTCAATGGAAGCTGTCAAAACTTTCACAACTCTGGCAGCTTGTTTTGTGTGAAAGTTGAATGTAAACATTTTTTGTCAGCCGGTTTGACAAGCAGTTGACCGTTGCAACATCGATGTGAGAGGACAACAACACGCAACACAAACATGTACATGCACACGAACACTAGAGTAGCAAAACAAATCACAAAACATATAAACACACATCAAGACAGAGAAGAGGAACAGAACAACGTGTGGTATAGTTCAATGTGCCAACAAAAGGCAAAGAAAAAGTGAAATGTGAAGAACCTTACGGAAAAGTCAAACACAAGCTGAAAAAAATATCGAAAGTGCGAGCAAAAGAAGAAAACGAACGTGGAAACTACACAAAGGATGCAAAGGAACAAGCAAAAGTAACACGCGAAAAAGAAAACAAAGTAAGTAAGATAAAGTAAATAAATAACTGACCTAAGAGAGAGAGAAACAAATAAATCTAGAACAAAACATATCGTTTGCGAGAATAATACTCTTTATCTTTATCTCCTGGCGCGCGGAAAACGGTGGAAAAAAAAACAAACGGTGCTCACTACTTCTACTACTGCTGCTACTACTTCTACCACCATTACCACCAACAACACCACCACCACCACCACTACTACTATCATTACTACTACTATCACTACTACTACTACTATAACTACTACTATCGCTGCTACAGCTGTAAGGCGCGTAAGCATACACGTATACATACATACAAAACATGAGGAAATACATTTAATACATACATAACAATGCATACATGCGTACAAAAGACGTACATTACATTAGATGGATTGCGCGCAGCAAGTAAGATATGCCGATTGGGGAGTAAATGGTCAAAATTGTAGTGAATCGTAACCATTAAAAAAAATAATACACTTTCCACTTCAGCAAAAGTAGACAGCGATCAAATGTTAGAAGCCAACTGAAAACACAAACACACACACACATACACACACAAATACACACCATCATTCTGTTTGGCACATTGGGAAAACAAAACAAAAAACAAAGAAAGTGCGATAAGCTGCATCTGGTAGTTGGGGATAGCTGAGGGAAAGGTTATCCTTCATGGCGGCGTAAAGATAAATACATGATTAACATAAATGTTACACACTTAATAATACATGCTACACCACTACGTTTCACCAGTTACACTATACATGAACAATACAAAAAAAAGAAGAAAACACTAATTGAAAATACATAAAGAAACGGACGGAGAAGATGTAAAACACTTACAGAGCGATAAGTAAGGCAGGACATAGTAGTACCATAGCGACTATAGTAGATAACATGGGTGGAGGTACTTGTAAAAGGAAGTAGACAAGTGAAGTGAAAAAGAGAGGGAGAGAGAGCGAGCCCGCTTGCGGTGTAATTTAGCGCGTAGACACAAGAAGCAAACGGTATGAACGAGAACAGAACATTCGCAAACAAGCTCTCTTTAGTCGCTCTCCCTGTTGCTGATACAATTACACTGTAGTAGTATTACCCCGTACGATCCAGTAGAGTACGGCTACAAACCAAGCCGGGTGAGTTCCAGAAACATACAACACAACTCTACACAACCGAACACAATATAAACGAAACGATAAAGTAACACATAGCATAACGCGTATCATGTACCAGATAAATGTTGCTGTCGTAGAAACAGTCTAGCAAGCGAGACAGAGAGATCAATTACAAACAAAAAAAATGGAAACAATGTCAGGAGAGCATAATGTCATATCTAAGCGTGGTGATAGCAGTAACACAACAACCAGTTATTACATTAAACACAAACAAACACACACTAACACTCTGATGGAAGCCAACAACGATTTATTTTCTTTGCATGCGCAACATTTGCAATTGTCATATGACCAACCGAATGGGTAAAAATAGAAGAAAAGAAAAGCTACTCAACAAACAAAAGCACTCCAATTCCCAAATCACCCATGGAACGTTTTCGTTTTTTTTTTTCGCATGAAAACAGAAACAACCAAAAACCAACAAACAGACACACAAAATGGAGTGCAAAAGCATAACTAAAAACCCATAAAACCAAAACAGAACAGAAATACAGCTAACAGCAGAGCAGCAGCAGCAGCAGCAGCAGCAGAAGCCGCTAAATAAAGCAAGAAAACAAATACAACAACAACAAAAAACATTGCTACTAGATTTGCTAGAAACGTATAAATTAATATACCCTCCCCCACTCTCTTACATGTAAAACAACAAAAAAAAAAGATACATTAATACACGCATTATACATTTAAACACTGATGAAAAAGAGAAAAAAAAACACAAAACAAAACTTGTTTCTTTTGCTTTTTCGTTCGTACGTTCGTTCGTGTCTATCGTTTCCATTTTCACGTTGTCACCCGTGTCGTGCCACAATAGTGTTTTTTTGAGAAATTATCATGTATAGTTTATTTTTCTAGCTGTATTTTTTTCTGTTTCTTATTTATTATGTATGTTGTCTTTTTTATCGTTTTTGTTAATTGTTTAACGTTATCTTTTGTGAACTTTGTAACTGTTTAATATCATTGACTGCTTTCATTGATTGTTGTTTTTTTATTTCTTTTCTTTTTTTGTTATTTACATTCACGAACGTGTACCCAAAATTCCGAAACCGTGCTGAACGAGAGCTACACTACATCAGCCACCAAAACGCAACACTAACAATGTCACCACCATCACCAACAACAACAGCGCTTCCATCATCAGGTTAGATAGCAAACAGTTACACTACTTCGTGTCGTCCATCTTGTTCGTCTGTCTGTCTGTCCGTCCTGTCTGCTGTCCGTTCCTTCTCACTTCCGTGTTCATCCCAGTGCCGTAAGCATTGATGCTTCATTTGAACATTTTTTCCCACGACAGTATGGTTGCATTTCCTTCTTCCCATGGCGTTCTGTAGAACCAATACCTAGGGTAAGTAGAATTGATGTCCTTTAAACCTTTTTCTGGATAAATGTTTTTTTTTCCTTTAATTACGGAATAAAATGTTGCTCAAACAGTGAATTGGATGGTCTTCATTTCAAATTAAATTTTAAACACCTTCCACGTCGTTATAGTATCAGTTTGGCTGATTAAAGATTTTCCTGTACATATTTCAAGCATAATAGAAGAAGCTTTCCATTCAGAACTCGTTGTGCTAGTCGACTGATTTTGAATTTTGGCTTTAGTGAAGTTGCACAACATAAAATAGTCAATTGTTGTAAGGCGTAACTCCAACAAATAATCACACCAATTGCACCATTTAACCGGACCGGTTGTAGGCTGTAGGAAGGTAGCAGTAGTCAAGTAAGGTAGGCACCACCCATCCAAACCATTCGCTTCACAGTAACTTATCAACACAAAAGTAGAGACGCAATTCCCGTACTGCAGCATATAGTGTAGTGTGAGGATTTAACCGTAGACTCCTTGTGAAACAAAAATCCATCAACCCGGAAGCACTTGCAATATACAAAACCCAAAACGTATGCGGAAGATGGAGCGTTTTCCCTCCACGCTTCAGTCGCAAAACACACAGCCGCTCAGTGCTGAATATTGGCCACCGGTAGGGTACAGCTCCCACCAAACCTTGCACTCCCCCTCTCTGTCCCTCAAGGCACCCGGAACACTACAGTCACCAAAGTAAACCGAAGCATACGATATCATAGCAACAGAAAATGATGTTAAGCAGAAATCTCTACTGTCAATTATTAAAGTGTAACGGAAGGAATGAACAAATCCCAACACAACCGAAAGTGGATAAAAATGTGCAGAGTTGGTAAGTTGGTAAGGCAGGACATATTTATAAATAAATGGAAATGTAACGTTAGGAAGGGGGGGACCTAGCAGAAAACCGGGACAAAATACCCCAAAAACGATAACATTAGGAACAAGTAACTAGCTAGAGATATTAAACTAGATGCTAAGATAAATCAAACGATAAGTTAAAAACAGACATGATAAGTGGAAGGAAAAACAACATACCACCACCCAATTACACCGTTTCCGTGTTTGTTGGGTTTTGTTGTACAGTTCCTAAGTAAAAGTGCTGTATTTAATGTAGACAGTGTGGAGGTTTTATTGTTGTATTGACATTTTTTATTCACATATGTCGTTAACACGCTTTAACACTATCCCACCTGTCTGTTATCGCTGCCACTTGCTAATGTTAAACCTTTTTTTTATATTATTGTTGTTTTGACATATTTTTGTGCTTGTTTTTTTTTTAATGGCAACAAATACTTACTGCTGTTATTCTTCTTTCTAAAGTGTAACAGTTTTTTTTTAAAAGGATACGAATAGTAACAAAGGAAAGGATAGGGAAATAAAGCATGCTGTACAAAACAGCTCAAGCTCTTTTGTGTAGTGAAATGGCCAATCAAACCAACAATGCGAAGGATACACGTTTTTTGCGCAATGTCAGGGATCAATGTTTTAAAACGACTGTAAACTGTATACACCGTCTACCAAAGTATCTATTAGAGCTATTGGATCTATATTTACTATTTTAAAAGGATGACAGTATAAGCGAAAACAAAGGGGCAACTCTTGGATGGTCAAACCCGCAATTGATAGCTCATAAATCCCATCTTGATAGCCAATACCCACACCTATATACACACGAGCGCATACACATTCACTGTCGTTACTGTCGTAGGAAACCAACGTTTACCAAAACCAACAAATACAAATACTACAAATACAAACTAGCCAGTTTGGAAGATAGCAAAGTCAACCGAAACCCGTACACAATCGAATCAGATGTAACAGCGCCTATTATACTACTAACTCATCATCGTGTCGTCCATCTTTTTGCCCGCCGTGTCTATGCTGATGCTGATACTGTAGTGTTGTTTTAACTGAGAAGCGTCGAAACAGTAGTAGCACATGGAAAGTTAATCTTTAACGTAACAATTGTAAATAGATCAAAGGGGAAAAGGACAGAACACCGGTACCGCTTATTTCGAAGAGAGAGAGAGAGAGAGTCTCAAAACTAAAGAAATCAACAAAAATGAAACCATAAAGGTGAGGAAAGTTAAGAAAATAATAGAAGAAAAAAACGAACCGATATTGTTGAGATGCAGAATGTCGCAATGACAGTTAATAAGTAAGGAACTCATTAGGAAACGTTTGCAACACATTGCAATTTAGGCGCTTTGTTCGGCTTGATGAATCTTCTTGATAAGAAAAACTACAAAATCGAAAGGAACAGAGAAAATGAAAAAGCATCTTGATGTGTTAAAGAAAAAAAGAGGAAAAAATTGCCAAATTGAGTTAGCTTTCATGATTATTAGATAAGTAAGCTGTTTGTTGACGAATGCATCATCTGCACAAAGGCAATGTAGAAAAGACCAAATCGATACTGTATCGAATCGAAAAAATAACTTCCAATGGTACATTTACGAGCATTGCGTTGGAAAGCACAATACAATTATTAAAACGGTGCAGCAATTCTGGAAACACAACTTAAGCGCATCTAAAGGACAAACAAGCCGGCACTACATATAGTCGTACAAGAAGAAACTAAAGATCGGCATCAAACAACCAAGATGGTAGCCGCTATCTAAAACATTGATTTGAAATGCCTCTAGAAAGCGCTCACATTCATAGTTTATCATATGCACCCACTCGCACATGTCAATTTCGTGTAAAGCAAGGCACTAATTAAACCCCTGTTGAAAGGAAGTTATGCTGCAACAAGTAATCGCAAATGGAGTAGAGAAAGACTACTACACTATCAAATCCACAACAGCACAAACTGGTGATAGCAACGACAACGATGAGGTGACCATTGGAACAGAGCGAAAAATAAAAGAAGACAACAACAAGAGAAAAACTTTAAAACAGTTAAAGGAACGCAAAGCGGTGCACCATTTTCATCGAACAGCGAATAATCGGTACCAATAAAAACATTATTACAAGTAAGAGATAAGAACAAAAGTTGAAAAATCAGCAAAAGAAAAAAAGTAACGCAAATAAAACAATCGAAGACGTAGAAAACTATTTCTTGAGAATGGAACAGATTGTTCGGGGACAGTGTGTATGTGCGTCACGATGTGTTTATGTGTATATCGGTTAAAACGAGCTTAATATCACAAACAATTAAAGAGAAGTTGTGTTCAGTTTGTGCAATTATTGCCATTTTTTTTGTCTATATTACTTTTCAACAATCATTCGTAAATTATTCAAAGGTGTATTAATTGACCAAATTTTTTGTTTGAATTACAACAATAATTTAAATGTTCCACAAATACAGTTAAATGTATCTCTGAATAACATTACAAATCTCCCGCAGTGTGTAAATTCGTTTCTTTAAATTAACACACTAAAATAAAAATTCACAAACATTTTATTATGTATCTGCGGCTTTTTTTTTTTTTTTTTTTGTGTGTTAATTCGTTTCTTTAAATGAACACACTAAAATCAAAATTCACAAACATTTGATTATGTATCTGCGGCCAACTGTTTTATCTTTTCACCGTGTGGTAATTATTTTGTCCTTTACTGTCATGCTGACAGCATTTACAGTGACAGCACGTCACACGCATGGAACATACATGTTGCGCTACATGCGTCTTTGTTTTTGTTGCATTTTTTAGACAATTCTCAATCAAGGCCAGCCTGGTATGGCATTTAGGTTCGTGGCTAAAATTAATTTTGAAATAAATTGATTTCAATTTGAAATGATAAAAACAAACTATCGAATTGGATGGTGCGCTAGTAAAACGAGATTTAATTTATTCAACAAGCTTTTACTTAGCTCACGAAATCATCCCAGCCAGACGAAAGATTGCTGTCCTTGGGCCATCTATCAAATGAACTTTATTCAATTTCTCGCGCCACTTCAGAGACCTCGTCGACATTTTTATCCTGTTCCCGTATCTGACACGCATCACCGGGAGGAAAAAGTTCACGTAACTCAGACGGCACGTGCCGACTTTTAGCACACTTGTCATTAGCGTTTCCTCCGGACGGATGGAATCGTAAATCAACCTGCAATCACTCGTTTGTCTTACCTGCAATCTTAATTGTAGCTCGTAAATCCTGTTCGACAGGTTACGCTGATTGAGTCAGTACGAGAATAGCATCCTAGAATTATATTCCCATAAATAATATTATTCATACAAAACTAATCCACATCCCTTTGTCTGATTGTTATCGATAAATTATTAATTTTCAAATTCAAATACCTATTATTCCCAACAAGAGCCGCGAATTAATTAATCACACTGATAACGTTTTCCAATCGATAGTGATTTGAGATTGAACTGCATAAACAATATTTTATTATTTTTAAATGGAAATTTGGTTCACAATTACCAAGCCGCTTACAACATTCACTACAGTGTCGATTGAAACGTGAGCGAAGCCTCGTGAGTGTGTCATTTTCTTATTTCTTTTTACTGCCTTTTAGCATTTAGAAAAAGGAAAAAAAGCAGAAAATGTACAAAACAGATGAATAAACAAATGTACAGCAGCTCCAATTCATAACGCTTTTTCGTGCTGCTCCATGTTGACGCAAATTGTGTGACTCGTGAAGCGCGAGCGTACCGCAAAGTGCAATTTATGGCGTCAATGGAGCGCTAGCGGAAAACGGGGAAGAGTGGGAACGTACGCTCACCCAGTGTCAAGTCAGCAGTCAGCATTCCGTAACGCCAGACACAAACACACCCGCAGACACGAGACACACCTCCAAGAGTGTTTCATTTCCCTGCGGCTGACCCGAACGGCTCGCTCAAGGTTGTAAAATTCCACTCTCCATTGCGAACTACACGCACAGCTACATCGAAACGATATACGCTCAAAAAATGGCGCGAACATGGTGGGGATTTCTGTTTTCCGCACTTTTGCTTTAAAAAGTGGTTCACACGAGACGAGCCCACCAGCGCGAACGGTAGCCCGCAATTTTATTGGCATTACGCCGACTGCAAACCCGTTCATTCTCTGCGTGTTTGTGTGTTTGTGACTGATGTAATGTACGTTCGCCCTGACGTCACAAAACAGGGTGTTTTTTTGTTGTGTGTAGTTTTGTTCGTGTGCTCTTCCACTGTACTGCATTCTGCGTGGTTTCTTATTTATTCATTCAAATAAACGGTTGGTCAACGGCACTCAGACGAATAAACAGTCACCGCTTGACGCAAATCCCATGACTCACTGTGTGTGCGTGTCGTGGGATCGAAAATTTGTGGATTTTATCGAACGGTGCAACGTTGCACCATACAAACGAAACATTGCAATTAAAGGTAACAAAGCTTACAAGTTAAACAAAACTTAATTTTACGAAAATATCAACTATTGAAGGATATTGCGATCGTACAAATGATTGAACAAATCAACGAAACATATATTAAAATTTTGGTAAAATTTAATACTCTCAAACTTAATACTTTTTAATTTTTTATAAAACATATTATAAACACTTTGCGCTTTCAAACATAGCATGTAACATTCACACTTGTATTCTAAAATCAACAACTCGCTCACAATTGTTCGGTGTTCTTCAAAGGATGGCAGCTTCTTTTAAACCAAGCCCTGCTATTTTAACATAACGTGGCAAATTTTGCAAACCTCTCAAACATCGCGCAACATCCACACACGTTGCATCGTCCACGTGCACGCTACATCCCGCTACAGTCGCTCCGATCATACGTCATAATTATCGTTATTCTCATTCGTCCGTTGGTGGCCTTCAACACGAACATATATGCTGCTTCATCTCGGGGCTTCGGCCGGCTACACTTAGATAACACGAGTTGGATAAATGTGTTGTTCAGGGGGGATTGAAATGGCAGACTACCATATCGCACAGGAGTGTACGGAAAAATAGCAACACCGAGCTGGTTGAACGTTGTTCGTATCTAGTGATTTGTCTGGTCGTTTGAATGTCTTTCTTTAATATTACTTGATATCTTGTGAGATTTTTATGTTATAAAAATGTTGTGTAATACAGGATACACACCAGGTTAGTTTTCATCTCAAAGTACTGCTCAATATGCTAAGGAGTTGTCCAAACCCGCAGTAGATCGCATGGGATGAATTTGTTGGCACCACTGTGCGCTACAACACGACGGCCAAAGAGCAAACGAAACTACCACGAATGTGCGACAACCTCGCTTGCTAACGAGGGGGTTGCTTGTTCGCTCGCCTGGTTGGCTACTCTTTGCAAAAAAAAAAAACCACCCCCGAACGCCAACGGATGGTGGGTGGGTGGTGGGTGAAAAACATAGGAAAAAATGATATAAAAATCTGGTCGAGCTCCACGCCGAACGGTTTAGTCCATTTCGATCGTTTGCCGTTAGCGCTTCGCTTCCGTTCCGTTTGGGTCCTTTTCGTTGGACGTACATTGCGTGCAACGTTTTATTTTCCTCCAACGAGGCCACAACTGTTCTTCGGCTGTTCGGAGCAAGAGAGAAAAACAGGAAGTGAAAAGAGAACAAGTTGGTACCAATACGTTAAAGCACAGCCCGCAAAGCGAACAACGGTGGCCGAAGGATTCAGTGCAAAAGAGAGTGTTTCATTTCGTGCCAAACAGTGCAACAGGTGGCCCGGAACGGTTATAACAACTCCAACAAAGCAACAGCAAAAGTAAAAGCTTGTAAAGTACTGGTCGGGAAGATCCGCTCCAGCTTGAATAACGCTTGTTGTGTGGTGTATTCGCGCACGTGGCTCCATATGCGTTTAGCGTTTGCATGACATATATTCAAAACTTTGTGAAGCGAGCGTTCCCTGGCGTTTATTTGTGTTGTGTAGCTCGAAAAGCGAAAACGATCAACTAAACAAAATAATTCTATCGCACGGTAATATCGGTGCACTACTTCTTTACGTACGAGCTGTCAAATAGTCGATGCGTTACGGTGCGTTAGCGGGTGTTACGAGCCGATTACTACTGCTACAAACAAAACGCAACACAGTTGAATTTAGTGTCGCTTACTTCGACCGCAAAATGGCCAGGTGAGTGTTGTTTTTGTTTTTTCTTCTTGCAATTATCCACAGTTTTTCATCCGCCATTCATGGCACGACATTAAGATTGGTTTGGTAGAGGTTTTGGTTGATTGCATCATCTCGTGACACGTTCGTGATAGTGATGTTTTTGCTGTGTTGTGTAGGGAGATTCGAGCAAATCTCGTAATAGTGTACCGCTGCGGGACGGAAGAAGATGATGCGAAGCTACTGACCCTGAACCGGACAGTGAATGTCAAAGCTAACCCGGGTCTAAAATTATTTCTAAACACCACGCTGCCCACCTGGGAAGAGGTGCTGCTACTACGGAGGCGTGAAAGAGACACAACCAATTGTTTTTTTTTTGCCATTTTATTATTTGAGTGAGGGTTTTTTTTCTCTCTTATCCCGCAACACAAAGTTGCTCAAAAGATTGTAGTTTTTTCGTAGTGTACTTACCGTTAAGGAGCGCTTCAATAACGCACACGAGAAAGCCGTTACTAGTCCACGATCAATAGAGACCGGGAACGCGTTCGTTTTTTTTATTTTTTTTGAACAAATAAATGGAGCACGTGTTTGTGACAGTTTTGGGGCCGTTTCGGCTCATTTACTATTCGCGTTTGCGCGATTCCCATTCACCGCGCGGGTGTATTTGTGAAAGGGAGTTCTTTTGCCGAACGCGTCTGTTTACGCGCCGGGCTTCACGTTTCGCGCGGCTTGGGTCATTTTCATTGACCTTCAACGTACCGGAGCTACACGAGTGTTTTTCTTTTCGTTGTTTTGTTCTTCCCATTCGCACCCTCGTACCACCCTTCCAATGGCTTTTTACGATCAAATATCCATGATACCATGTGGACTCAAAGTGGTGATAAAAAAAATACATACGAGACAGATACAATTTGCCACTCTCATGCAACACGCTTGGTCATCGGCCCCAGCGTACACGAATGCGACATTTTTGTGTGATTGCGAACCTGCCGCTTCCCTTATGTACGATCACATCCTGCCGTATCGGATCAGTTAAAATTAACATTAATTAATCCATCACGAACTCACGACGACGACGACGACGGCGGTAGCTATGCTTGGTTGGCTTGCAACAGAACGAGATCAATCTCGAGAGATGGGTGAATAGCGTCCACTGCATCCTTCACTTCCTGTTTACAGATCGAACGACCAGTTCAAGGCTGAACACAGGTAGTTGGATTAATGTATTCGAGAGAATGCATACCCGCAAGTTACATCGGTATTTCATTTAATGAGGCAATTTCCGATGTTCAAAGGAAACTAAGCAATGCATTGTACGATACGATCGATAATGTGTGGGGTTACAGACACGGAGTATTTGTAATTACAAGCCACCTGCTTTTTATAGCCCGTACGTCTTTTTTTGAGCTCCGGTTTTGAGTTTTCAATTTTTTATACAACTTTAATGGATCTGACGCAACCTTAAGCGTACAAGAGAAGTGATGAAGAAGTAAATAAAAATGGTGCTGCTGTGTAAACTCGTCAAACCAGAATCGTCGCGTCTCTTTTGATTCCATTTCTTTAATAACTTATTTGAACATTTTGAATTAAGAGTGCAAGTGTTGTAAGGTTCGACTGTTGAAGGAAATTGTAATTTTGAATTCTTTAATAAGATAGTAATATGTTCCCAATACACGTCTCCTATTTAGAAGTACTTCTTCTTCTTCTTTGGCCTAACGACCTACTCGGTCATGCCTGCCATTTCTGGCTTACCAGACTTATTGATACCACGTAGTTGGATAGTCAGTCCTCACTACGGGGGAACGGTCCAGATGGGATTTAAACCCCGGTCCTGCCGTTTAAGACCGGCGCCGCTTATCTCCTCGGCCACCGAACCGCCCTCTATTTAGAAGTAGTGGTGGATATAATGATAGGCTGAGTAAGTTGAGCAAGCGCAAAAAATCTCGTAAATCTCCCCGGGAATACAGATTCGTTTTTGGTTGTAAAGGCCAACGTGGACGTTAAGACTCTTACACAGAAATCTCAATACTCTTTATATGTGAACCCCGAAGATCAATGAGAATGGTTGAGGTGTATGTGATACATACTGTTTACGGTTTTTGGTACTGATTGGGAGCAAAAAACTTTGATCCCGCTTGGCGCCTTCAAGATGCTTTTTTGCGACTTTTAGTAGTGCGGTTTTAGTTTCGTAGGATGATTTTTCTTCAAACACAGCTAGTCAGCAGACGAAAAATCAGACATAGGAGGAGCACGTTCAAACACGAATGTTTGAATGTCTGGCTAAACTAACTTATCTAGACGTCTGGCCTATGCACAATGAACTAACTTTTATGAGTTTTGTGGCTCTAACCAGGCAAGCACATCTTCCTAGCAATGTATTTGCAAAGATTTCCACGGAATATTAACCATTAACGTTTCTTATCAACTCTAGCATTATCAACTTCTTAAGTCTCGTGCACACTAAACTGTATTAGCCGCGTGCAATCAGACACGTTCGTTCGTGGCAATATACTCAGCAAATCGCTTTCGTCATGTAACACGCCCACCATGCTAAGAATATTGGCTAAATATTTCTCACATACATTTCCTTATTGACGTTGCGTTACGATATCATTTTACCAAAGTTCAGTCCAAAGCGCATTGATCTATTGACTGGCCAGCTCTTATCACACAAATCCGGAAGCTTATCACCCGATCGATCGTATGGGAATTTTCTGATTTATTTATCCGATCAACTCTAACACCATAAGTCCTTGAACGGAAGTCTACACCAATTACTTCATTTACACCACGAGAAATTTGTTTCGTTCGTTAAAAGATAACACAACCACTTAGTCATAGCAATTTGATATAATGCAATAATGCAAAAGCGGTGAAACTGTGTAAAGCTTATCTTGTTGCTTTCTTATCAGCAGATGAACAACGTTGGCAAGATATCAACGTCACATATGCTTTTCAGCGTGTTAGGCAAAAGGGAATCAGAGAGAAAGCTGATGCTACGATTACAATGATTCGTTACTTAGACATTTATTTTGTGACAGTGCAAGTTCACATTCTCCATCTGTAAAAATGATGTATAGATGTCAACGTCACGTGTTTGTATGTTTTGTCCTTGCATCATACCGATGACGCAATTGCCAACATCCCTGATAAATCCTCTCTCTAACGCGACGATGACGCACATCTCCATTTTGCACAATTTCACCAATTGTCTGACCGACAGGGTAATGTGTACTTATGGCACGAGAGATAAAAAAAACCGTTTATGTATAAAACCACCAGTTCCAACTTTGTTCACTGCGCAAAAGTGTACCGCGCAGCATCATGAAAAGTAGACGCTAAAATGAACGCAACACAAATTGAAAACTTCGTCATTTCCGGTACGGCATGCACTATAACGGATTGCCAAGATAGAGATTGTTTAATTTCAATTTACCCACTTGAAGCGTTCACACACCCTTTGATCAAACATGTTCCGCAACGTCGTTGTGGTTGGGGAGCGGCCGAACATATCACCCTTGACCATCGACACGGCAAAGCAAATGGTTGGTTCAATGGCCGCCAAAAATAGTCTTCGCGCCATACGTCACACACTGTATCGACTAATGTGCGTGAACAATGTTTATATGCGGCGTGTTTTGCGCATAAACAACCCGATCGGTAATGAAGAGAAGTGAGAACATGAAATGCTGTCACTCCGCGGTCGTTTGTAACGTTACGTTGCGTTAGATGGTTTGTGTCTCAGCTAAAGCAGACGAAAAAGCGTACGTATCGCAAAGCAAAGAAAACTGGTCATTATTATATTGGATTAACGATTTCTCACATTTTTAATGTAAACATAATTTAAAAAATCTTTTTTATTCAACAAAAACGGCCCGTACTAAATACTGAACAAACGTATTTTAGAATGATAAGAAAACGTTTTACACCTTTGATGCTACGTGACGAATGTTGCACAGTAAATTCGTTGGAACGATAATGCAACATTTAGCTTAAGCTGTTTTTTAAAATTAGTTTATTAGCTAAAAGATTGTGGTAAAATTTAATCAAATAATTTTAGTGTAGTTTATCAACCTCAAAAATTAATAATGAAAAGAACAATATTTACTGGAAAAATTACATAGATTAATGCATGGAATGATTTTTCATTTTCATTTTTAGAGTTAACATTTTTTCGGAACAATGTAAAGTGAAATGATAAGTATTGTTTTA
Organism: Anopheles minimus; assembly: GCA_000349025.1. Classification (NCBI taxonomy): domain Eukaryota; kingdom Metazoa; phylum Arthropoda; class Insecta; order Diptera; family Culicidae; genus Anopheles; species Anopheles minimus. Next base: position 352,838 of record KB663943.1, on the reverse strand, counting down.
TATTTAGGGCTATTTATTTAATACAAAATAATTGTTTATTAATACGGGTCTCTATATACATTAAAACAATTTAAAGCAAAATGATAATTAATGTTTTATTTTGTGAATTGTTTATTTAACCGAAATTGCTTGTTTCATTCATACGGAACTCTATATAGCTTAACTCTTATAAAATAATGTTACAGTTCGTTGACTTCAGTTACCCTTGTCTATGTGCAGATTTTCTGACCTTCATCACCCAACGCAATCAAAGTCGTTTAGTTTGACCCTGATCATAAGCCTTCATCACCATGTAGGCTTTCGATACAAAACTTAATTTGATTGTTAAAACCGGATTCAACATGAATGGAAGAATCGTACTCAAGATCATTGACCGCACGATTGTCAAATGAGGAATATGATGCGTATTCGCAATACAGACACACTAATGCGCAACTGTCGTCGTAACTTCCTTCCTGTTCAGTGCTCGGCTAAATCCATTCCGATCGCTGCTCAAAACTTCCACCCCAAAACCAATGGAATGTATGACAAGTGGAGTAGTTGGAGCGTTAGTATCAAACAGTCAATTATATGGTCAGATCCCCTAACAGACAAATAGACATGTTTGTTGGTGCTGAAAGGGTGGAGAGTGGATCTTTCATATCAACCGCCCTTATCCCCTGTACTGTCCACTCTCCATGTCATCGATGAAGTTGCTCATAAATCCACATACCCTCGTGCTCTCGTAACCCAGTACAGTGCTAGTCGTAAATGTTGGATCAAAAGTAGCATCAGAACAAACTGATTTTATTTTTTAGTTTCACACTATGTCTCAAGTATACTTATCTTTATCTTTATTACCTCAAATGGGTTTACCCATCTAGACAGATCGATTAACTGTTCGTCATCCTTTCACCATCGAATAACGCGCCTTCAAGGGTCGTTACGGTAGTAACGCTATTCGTGTGCTTGGCACTGTGTGAAACGACTCTATCACAGAGCAATTACTTTACCCTTCCCGCAAACGATTGGTTACCCGCAGCCAGCCAGTCACCCGTCTCGCTAATCTCCCTTCCGCCCGCAAAGTGTTGGCGTGGTTCGAGAATGTGGTGAGACAAAGCCAACAGTAATCAGCAGTCCGAGAGATTGTGCCGCAAATGGAAGTCACACCGTCGATCGTATGTGTGACCGACCTAGAGCCCAACCATGGCAAGGGAGGTGTTCGGTACCCAGGGCACACTGTTTCAGTTCCCCTTCTCCAGTGTTGGCAGAGGGTCGTCGGGTTTCACTTGCGGCACGAGCGCACGGAAGCCGCTAGGTCAGTCCGCCAGTAGTACGAATCGCATGCACCGTACCGAACTCTGAGAAATCGCGGTCCGAGTCAACCATCATATTGCGGTCGAAGAACGTCCGACATTCGTATTGAAAGACGGTTTTAAAGTGTCAGTGATAAGTGATTCTCCCGTTCCAGAGAAGAAAACAAAAAACGTAAATTTTAATCAAAAAGTTTTCAACATGACCCCAACATCGATGACGTAGTGAAACGGTTAAACGTCGGCAGTGTTTAGAAGCGGTTCGTTTGCTTGATAACGACCTAGTCATCGCGTCATTGCGTCACCTCAGCACGTGTGTGTGTTTTCCCGCGCTAGCGCAAGATTTCCCGGGTGAACAAACGCACGTGTCTATGTGTGTAATAGTGAGATTGTGTCAATAGTCGATCGGTTGCAAAATTTCTCTTCAACCCTCCCCAATTCGCCCCAGGATCCGTTTGTCCCGTTGGGCGATACGAACGTGATTGGATAGCAGCACTCAGACGTCATTCTGAGGAGGTTTTTCACAATCAGTTTTTGCAGACGACAACCGTTTTGAAGGGTGTTAAGTTATTGTTTATCTTACCGTCACTCGTGCCAAGAACGAAGGTGTAGCAATGGAAAAGAAAATCATTTCGCATAGCAAAACAAAAAATACAAGAGCCCGTGCGAAAAGCGAGTCCCCAACCAAACTGCCAAGGCCGTACCGTTGTCGAATTGTCACTTCCGTTTTTGAGGGTGCAGAGGAATAGTAACACACTTTTTGTTCCATTCCTTCAATGGTTTCGCGTCAATTGCACACAAACACGCGCACAGACACACGATCGCCAGAAGTCCTTCGCGGACCCGGCCGGTTGGCTGGAACGTGTGCATGGATGTCGTGAACTTGGAGAACTCATGTCCGGTTCGTGTCTCAGAAAACCTTGAAGCACGTGAAAGTAAGCCGACGCTTCTTATCGCTACCAATCGTCGGTCGGAAGGTTTGTTCTCGGAAGAATAAAAATCCAACACGTTTTTTTTTCATTCCAAAGCGTGCGCCACACAGGTGATAACGCCAACATCATCGGAGCCTTCACATCTTCGCAGGGTTTCTGTTTTAGATTCGCATAATTATCTTGCTCGCTGCTGATCGGCAGCGGCTGTGGGAAGATCGCGAAGCGTGGTGCTTGCGTAAGAGAACAATGGAAACCATGATGGCATGATCATGTGCAGTGTGTGCAATTGCACATGGTAACCTACAGGGCGGAAGTTGTCAACGTCACGGTGTGTATTAATGGCGATATCTAAATCATAAGCCATTAATGAATTCGTGTCGCGATGACGGTATTCCTAGAACTATGAATTATTTGAAACAATGTACGTTTCTAGAAAATGATCATATACTTCTCGGAGCTTGAATTCGAAAGATTGTATGATAATTTCTTCGGAATAATTTTTGTGAACAATTACTTTTACGTTGAAACTCTTGGGTGACATGCTGTATAGTGTGTCTTTAACGATATTTAATTGCAAACCATCGCTATGTTTGCGCTATGCGCCTCTGCGATTAGATCGATGTTTACTCATAGACGCTATACGTATTTAACGAGCCACAGAAACCCTTGGAAGCTATTCAAATGATAGTTTCCATTACAATTGTTCTGAGATCATTCAAACCTTCTTCCAATTAATAACGCATTTCATATTTCGTTTCAACAAGTGATCGTCCTTTGGAGCAAATCTAGTGGGAAACTCATTGTTCCCAATGTACAAACCGTGGAAAAAATGGTTTGGTGCAATTTACCTGCTATCCGATCCAAGCTTGACCTCGGTCTGGGGAGAGATATTGCATTGTTTTATGATCGGAGCTATCCTTAGATGTGGAAAAGTACCAGGATCATAATATTATTGTTATTTTGATTATTATTCCCTACCGCGTAATAATATCAGTTTGAAATTAAATTCTGTTCTGCTCGTTTCAAACGTTTTTAGAGCACTTTCCGCACACACTTTGTGGAGAGTTTCACCGCTTAATTTTGTGTAGCTTAATCACACTACACGAATAAACTTCTTTCATTGTATTGCTGCGTGTTATTTCAGGCTTACAAAAGTTATAAATTATTACCAACCAATTAATCAAATTAAAATTATGATAAACCAATTTAAATTTGAATAAAATTAGAACGCATTTTATAGGCACAATATGGCGGGTTGAAATGAGAACTGTCACTTGGTTGACAGCACCTGTGGGTTCTTTGTTTACACTTTTCATTTCGTCAGCACATTTTAACGGCGCAGTGTGCTCGGTGAATTAGGTGGCTTCGGAATAATATCCCCCGAAGCGTGGTGTGCGCTTCCTGTGCCGACCCAGATTGCGGGCCAATTCCACCCGGTGGTATTTGGAAAATCGCCCATTTTCCGATCGCCACATTGGCATTCCGCGTATCTGTACTGTGTCGACGCAGCGATCAAAGCAGCACACCCGTTTCCGGGTTAGATAGTTATTGTGCACGTTTTTGCAGTGTGAATTAATATTTATAAAAGTGCTTAGAACCATTTTAACGCGGTCGAGTGCACCTGCAAGAATGTTCTGCTAGTTGTAAACCGAAACGACAGCGTCGTGGAGACGTGGAGAAAGACCCTGAACGGCCATAACGAAACCCGGAGCGTCTGCGATAGGTGAAGCAGCTTGCTTTTTGCGGAATCTTGAGGTAGAACTTAACCAAAGAAGAAGAGCTGGGAAGCAAGATGTTGGTATCGAGCTACGTCAACAATGTGGGCCCTATTCAAACCATTCTAGACAGGTATATTGAAATGCTAATCCAAATGTTGAGTATTGTTTTAGGGTTTCAACCATGATAAGCCAAAGGGAACTTTTACACTTACCCTTTCTGAAGCTGCGATACCTTCCTGAGCGCGTGAGATTTTAGTGAATTAATTAACCTTTGCCTTTCGAAATAAGCCAAAAAAAAGGAACGTACAAAAAGCTATCCGGGAACAGGATTCAATCGGGAGGCTCGTAATGCACTCTCCACACTTACCTCATCTGGTTCTACCTGATGTAGAAATCACAGGGGAACCTGTCAACGAAAAGTAGCTGCAAAAAATTAAGCAATATTTATTATCATCACAACAGCCCATCCCAGCCTTCGCCGCTTAACGGGTGGTTTATAGCTTGTTTTTCGTGTTTCTCACAACACCACTGACTGACACGAACACATCCTTTCGTCAGGGGTAATAAAAATCTCGTAAAACTGACCATTAATTTAGCAAACGCCAATTCGCCAATGTCATGGAAGATGGGGAAAAAACAAAGGTTATGTTTAACGTTGGCACATGTAACCTACAAAAAAGGCGCTAAATGATATGCACAAAAACGAATCGCTTGCTGAAGCTCATGTCGATGGTGCCACAAATTTATAAGTTTGTTTGTGTGTGTTTTTTTTATTTATTACATTATTTTATGGCGATTAATATCCTCCCGTGGCCTCGTTTCGTGTCGTCGGTCTGTCTACCCTTGAACGGGTTGTTCTTGGCCTTCGTCCCAAAGCAACGTGATCTTGGGAACTGAATACGTCAAGATAAGCCACCAAACTAGCAATGGGGCGAAAAACAAACTTTAATTTGTCCTCCTTAATTATCAGTCATGAATGGAAAATTCCTATCAACATATAGCAGTGCTCCGTTGCGGCGGTACAGCACAACACATTGCCAATAAAGATAGTTCCACCGCATACACTGCCCTTCATGACATATCTTATCTATTTTTTAGGGTGCACAAAGAATTTCGGCCCATACTCGCGTCATTCAGTGATAGAAAGTCTAGCATGATAAGGATTAGTTGGAAGTAGTGCCCCCGCAGATGATGACTGATGGCAAGGTTGTAGTCGTACACCCTCACGAGCACGTTGACTTTCTCATTGCCAAGAGGACCGTTTGTGTGTAAACATTGCATCCTTCTCAAGCTTCTAGCCCGTAACACGTGTACGGGTAGATCGATGATCTCAATTCCCTTCCAGACGAATGTGTGCGATTTGCGATCTAGTTATCATCGCAATCGATCGCAGACGCAGACAAACAAACACGCTCACGTGTACGTCATTCCAATCGCACTGTGAAAAACGTGATTAATCCAGGGACGAAGCGTCATATTTGGCTTCATTCGCTTTGCTTAGTCAGTTAGTTGATAACGAACGGTCGGTTTGGAAAGAATCCAAGCTCTAAGTGGTCATGCACGACCATCGAGTGAAAAGATACAAAAAGGAGTCCTGTTTACGCAAAACAGAAAAAAGGCTGTAAAGAAATAGTTCGGTAGGCGTTATCGAGCAAAGGAAACCTTTATCTCGTAGGGCAAATATGGCGTTGCTTGTGCTTCGATCAGTAATGCCCGCCTTGCGGTGGGACGGCTCGAGTTTAGGTTCCGCTATTTGTTCAACTGGCGGCAGACTGGGAACCTTGGCCTCGACCGGGACTCAGCGAAGGACCTCGTGCAGTGTCAGTGTCAAACTGCGGCAGCCCACGCTCTGGGAGTTGATGAGGTAAGGTAGAGCTGCTGGATCCGAGCGGATTGCCAAACAGAGCTAATTACCATATGTATACCGCTACTGTAAACATGAGGGCGCTCCATGAAGCAGACGACGAAGCAAATGTAGGTTCGCAGGGGTATTTGCACAAAACGAGCATAATAATGAAGTGAATATGTTGATCATCGACAGTTTCCAAAGAGGTATTGCGAAAAAAAAGAGAATTGCATTGTACATTACAACACGCGTGGCACGTGCCCTTAGAATAAGTGTTTCATAGTGAACTGTCGCAATTAATTAATGTAAATGTTATTGAACTAATCTCGACAGGGCTGTCAAACTTGCTAGGACTCGGAATGGCGTGTGTCAAGGTTTTCAACTCATGACATCGCTGTTTAATGGGGAATTAAACTTTAAAGGTTAACCTTGTCATCAATATTACCCTTGTTTTAGATAATATAGTAGTAGTCGACCTATTTACAGTAACTTCTTTGTTATCTACCACGAGGCCAAGAAGTTTTAGTGACACCACCTTTCGTGTATTTCGAAGTACTTCCGGCCGTAAAAATCTTTGCACAGGAATTAAAATGTCGGTAGGAAAGAAGTGGGAGGGTGTATGTCTTAACATCAACCTGCTCTAGAATGTGATTGTAACATTAATCAGATAATAAAGTGCTGTTGATTACAATCAGTTACTATTCTCTGCGGCACGATACATAAAATCACAGACACACTGTACGTTCTCCACACTTTCTAGCGGAACAGCATTGTTGGCAAAATAGAAAAAATGGCACCTTTTGAATAATAGTCCATTAGCGTTGTTTCTCGTGTCGCGTTTCACTTTTAACAGCTCCCGCCGTACGTGCCGGAACGGGATTATGTGTACAAGTGTGCAATAAACTGGTTGGAACTAGAATTGCGCTTTTATACCACCAAATGCGTCTGCTCACTTCTTCCCGTCCCGTCCCATCTATTGGATAGATCGGTGCGGCGACGAAGATAACAATAATTGGTCAAGTGCACTAATATAAAACCACCAATCACTCGGTGGTATTCACCGCTGTGTGTCCACTAACACACTGTTCCAAAGGGGGTTTGTCCGTATCGCACTGTGTATCTACTAAATCGGGGTGCCAACAACGTAACCATCGTAGACGAAAGTGTCCAAGTGTTGACTAGTGTCACTGGCTCGGGTGTTCGCGGGGAACGCTCTAGCCTCCACCACTACCAACGTGACGCTTATTCGCAAGCAGGCGATCCCCACTGAACCAGTCGCTATCTGTCATATATTCCGCATAAACGCACCCGCAACCCGGCGTAGAAGCGTATTGGATGGTGTCGTTAGTAGATCCCATCCGCTCGTGCGCTACGTATCGTGTGCTTGATTCGCAAAAGAGGAAACCGCGGAGGTTTGCATCGTACCGGCGGTCGTATCTTTATAAAACGGTTGGGTGCCAATTTTACCCAATTCATTTACGTACGAACCGCGCACTTGAGAACATCTCTGCACAGCTCATCGTTTTCACGTGCGTTTTTGTTTTTCCGTCCGGATTTAATCCCACCTTGGTCGGCGAACGTGTTTTGGTGGGTAGTGTTTGTGGGTCCTTTTTTAACAAAAAAGAGGATCATCAGTTCATAGCGAGAACGATCTTCAGTGCCTTTAGTGACGGCTGGTGAATCGGTATTGCATTCGCTTTCTAATCATCATCTGATTACTTTCATATGATTTGCCACGAATTCCAATAGTCGGGCATTGGGATCAAATTTGTCGTCTAAATTAATAGCAACAGCGTCTTATCACCAACTGACAAACGGCGTTATCTATTGCAGATGTGTGTGTGTTTCATTTGTTAGTCATCTCCTCCTGATGTAGTTAAAAACATTATACTATAGATTGCACGAGGGGGGCGTTTATTTAAAAGCAGATATAGTTCATTAAACGATACTAAATAGTGCGGGAATAGTGGCAACTTGAATGTACTAAGTAAAATGCGCATTAAGAATTCAGCCGTGAAAGAAGTGAAACATGTTAACCGAACCGAATGACGAAAGACGCAAAAGAACGATATTTGTTCTAATAGCTGTTGATGAGCGATATTTTATTTGCATCTCACAAAAAAATATTATTAATGAAAGTTTGCCATTATCACCTTGCCAGTGCCAAGAAAAGACGTCCGAAAAATGTTTACCATATATTTTGGCCTTGTGTCAAATTGTGGGCGAATGGTACACAATGTGTTATTTATTGAAGCCAATATTTTCCAACCAAACCATATCGCCACTCACAGCGTCCCTTATATCACCTTCGAGAATCGTAGGGGGTACCATTGCCACTTGAATCTTTGTATAATTATTTATTTGTTTATCGATATATTTGTTCATACAACAATGCTTTCTTTTCTTCCTATTTTACCTCAACTTTGTGGGAATCATTGGATCTGGAACCCCGTGGGCTTTTCCTTTTTTTCTTTACATCCCTCTTGACCCTTACAACAGCCAAAGCAATGCCACATCCGGTGGCTCTTCCGGTACAATTACTAATTAATAAGCGAAACTGAGCAACAATTCAACTCTTTTTCGGCATGGTTTTGCTAGAATCACTCAATTTTCGACCCCAAATTCAATGGTTCATCCCATTCACGGAGCCTCCGGTATAATTTTGCAAATTGCTTGCTTGCGAAGGTCAGAAATTGATAGATCATGTCATTCCCTCTAAATGCAGTAACGCCTCGTTGCCCAAGCTAATACTTTTGTTTGGCTTTATCAGCTTGGAATTGAATGTGTGGTGTTAAAGATTGTAATAGCAATGCGGTGGAAGACTGATGGCGCGATCTCTTTTGACGTACCGTCAAGCGGAATTAGCTTGTTTTACATTGTTTCTAACGATATAATAGGATGATAATACTGTCCTACCGCTAATAATAGCTCTAGAATCATCATGATTGATTAACACTTCATTTGCAAAGTGCAGTAATTGATTGTTCGGTTTCGGTATCTACACTAATCTATTTTTATGTTTCCCGTTCAATTATGGGACTGATTTTGAAATGGAGTTCGGGATTTCCCTGATGTACCCAACGAGCTGTTTTACTATTTCTGCATTGCATTTGCGAAATTCCCATCCGCGCGTTTGTGAACGTTGGGGTTATTTTAGTCTCTTGTCAGAAACCAGTTCAGTTCAGCAGCAGTAGCAAACATTATTCCAAATTCCCACAGAATCCTGTTCATTGGCTATCGGTTTCCAGCTGTGATTCCTCACATAAAACCTGAGCTGTTGTGGGGTCGATTACGTGAGGTAGATGGTATGTTTCCTTGAGTGGTATTCACTCCTTTGAAAAACAAAACGAGATCCCCTGCGGAACTTCCCCAAGTCGATGGGTAAAAGACTTTGACATGCATCGCAGATCGTTGTCACGGAAGCAAAAGCTAGTCCGGAAAGTCCACCCGAAGGCTGCGGTCATCGTGCTCGTGGTGCAAAATGCGTTCACACTCGTTCGATTCTGTTCTGTTCCTTCACGACGGCACTATTCTTGGTACTGGCATTCCAGGGGTGGTAGTGTTGCATTCCTAATATGTCTCCATTAATTTGTCGACTTCCCTTCTGTGCTGTGTGTTAAGGTCACCGACGATACCACGTGATAGAATCATACTCCAAAGCAGCCCGTAGTGTAGTGTCTCCTATACATCGTTAGCGCATAATTGTAGTGATGTTACAAACGCGGCAACCAGTGGGCAAACGAAGGCGGTCATGTCCGCTGGGAATTGTGATAGTTGCTACCTGTTGGTTGGTCGGTGTTCCGGCCACTATTCGGGCAGCGGCCCTTGTAGCAAAGGAAGTGCCCTATATAGTCGATAATCGACAGCTAGAAGCACTTGAGCCTTCTTGCAAGAGGTAAGATTGTTATTGCAGTTATCTTTTTCCCCCCGGAACAGCTAAAATACCTTAAGAACTATAAACTCTAAATGTTTTAGTGAAAAAAACGCGTCCACGTTGAGTGTCACGTTCCTTGACAAATTCAACGCGCCGGATAGAAAATTAAAGATGCAAATATTGAAACACGAAGAACCGTGACGATTTATGCCGAATAGATAATGAAGGTGTTAACAGCAGAATATGTATACAAGGCACCATCAGCTACTTCTATGCATGTAAACAGAAAGGGAAGCTCTCGTGTTACGGATACAACGAAATAATTGTGTCTATTTATGCAAAGGCTAAACTTACCTGATAGCAAGTTTAAAAGCTCTGTAATTGAACTTCAAACCGAGCGCTAATGATATTCATATTTTGATCTGATGTAATACGAATTTGCTCACTTCATACATAATTATTCTCTATTACAGTGCTCCCCAGAACGGAGAAGCTGTTAAAATTTTTTTACAGTGCTCCCCAGAACGGAGAAGCTGTTAAAACGGAGAAGCTGTCTAAACATTCATTACGACACCATGCGAGAAATTTTGCAATGTTGACCACAAGTCTTACGGTGCACGTGTGTGCTGTACCGGAAGGTTTGCGGGAGAAAAACAAAACACAAACTTTATTTTAAAAATAAAGCACTTCAATCACCCATCATCAGTCGGTATATGACCAGGAAATTGTTTAGTCATGGGATGAAATGAATTTCCATTGTTCCAGTTTGTGGCTGGCGGGTGTTTGAGATAGTCAATCAAATAGCTTCCGATAGTGTGTGTGTTTTTTTTTTATCGTAAAACGAATGGGAATGGTCAATAGTGCGGTGGTGCAAAAACAAAGTAACGCTTCCGGGACGCATTAACAGAGTAGCAAAAATATTGACACAACACAGTATTGTACACATTCGACGCACTGGTAATATCTAGCTGCCTCCGTATTTCTTATTTATTCGCTGTAGAGCGCAACGAAAGTGGTCGAACATAAAATTGAAACCCCACAAGTGAGTGGCGTCACGTTGTCCCGATGGAAGCAAGCGCTTGAATCTCAATGTTTGACAGTATCTCTTGAACAGGAAATCTAGAATCCTGTGTAAATATAAATGTCAGTTCTTCTTTTATACATTCGAATTTACACGCTTTTCGTTCTTCAAC